>JACJUY010000531.1:77571-188750 GCA_014220935.1 Platorchestia sp. MABIK | reverse complement strand
AGCATTTCCGGACATATGTTGTAATGAACTATTTTGATTGTCTACATGTGGGAAATACATACCTGAAATTATGCCGTGTATTTTTGAAACACCCTGTATATTAGCAGTAAAGTTGATTTCCCTATTTTGCTAATCAAACCAACCGTTAACAACCTCGGAAACGCGGTAAACGTGTCAAGTAAAAGTAATGATGCGAAACGCCTCCAATTTGAGAAAAAACACAAAAGCTGAACTTATAATAATCAATGGAAGCACATAAGATTAGATGAATCAAGGTCTAATTTATCCCAGAGAGATGACAAAAGTTTGTGTGAGATGGGAAGTCCATGAAGCTTTGGATCCTTCATACATCGCTCCAACAGTACACGCTTCCGAGAGCAGTGTAATACTCTATAGGTGTTTCACACTCAAGATTAGGTTCTGCACTCTCTTCAGCAACTGAAAGAAATTTCTAGATTATTTTAATATCTTATGGGATCAAGTACGCCCGCATTTGAATTTTCATCTTTCTGATGGTCCCTGTATTTTTTACGACTACATTGCTCACATCCACCAGTCTCATGTACGTGTACAAGGTTGGTTGAGAGATCACAAGGGCTCTGTTTCTCATATGAAATGACTCGAAGAGGCTCATGATCTAGGCTTTACCGAAAATTTGTTTGACGAGCTGGAAAGGGAGCTGCGAGCCTCAATGCCCCTTTCTTCTCAATTTGAAGATCTTCTTCAACGTTTGCTCGCATACTTCGCATAAATATTCATTTCGATGGCTTGCAAAAGCTTGCAGAATCTATGCCTAATAAAGTGATACCTATTATCAGTATGATAGTTTTTCTAATAAGCTATTAGGCTTGATTGTTTTAATTTTACATACATTTCTTCAATGTGTGACAAACTGTTTGGCCAGATAATGTTCTCAGAATATTTAGGAATTCTCGATTTTGTAATTCAGTATTTCCGAAATTACTGCAAATGATGGATTTTCCTTTTTGCTATTGCATCGACTACAATAACCAATACCCAGAAGTTTATTGTTCATCAAATATTAATTGCAAAGTGACATTATCCTCGGATTGTTAGCTTCTACGATGTTACGTTACATTTCCCGTTCGGAGAAAAGCATCATTAGTAGAAGATCTCTTATGCCTTTGTACCTCCGATAGTCCATGTGCTACCACAAGTTTCCTTTTGTGAGGTATCAACGATGACAGAAATAGCATTTCCAGCCAACCCACCAAAAACAGGGATTTTGGGAAAAGTTTTATCCTCACAGTCACTAAGAAAGTTTGAAAGAAACTAAAAACTTACACTCGTCAGCAAAGTTGTGCTCACAACTTTAGTTGCATTGGAGACTGGAGGATGTAAAGGAAATGAAAATGAACAGTCATCATCTCCCTCGATCATAGACACCAAGTTGGTAGTACATACTCGTACGTAATACACAGGGTATATTCAGGTTAAGCATTCTCTGGCGAAAATCTTCAAGGTTTTTTAACCACGATTTGACCAAAAAGAACATTCGGTAGCTGACAAACACAGCTGGCTGCTAGATGCTGAGTGGTCTAAATGGCTCTATTTTGTTCGAAAAGGCCGGAACCTCCCGTGTTACCATTTACTGAGACGTGTTTATTATTCAGCGTTATTGAGAATAAGCTCAACCATGAATATCTTGGACAGAAAAACGTCAATCTGGAATGGAAGCCTTGTGATATAAAGGACAAGAGAGCACCAGTGAGTCACAGGGCAAGATACCTTATAAACTCAATTCGAAATGTGGAGGTGAAAGGGATTCATCATTACGTAGTTTTAGCGTACGTGAAGATTGTTATTAGACCATACTTTGAGTTAGTTTGAAACTGGCAAAACACCATGAAGATGTTCGCAGGGAGGAAGAACGAAGGCACCATTTAGTGTGGAAACAGGAAAACGAGAGATCTGTGCACAATGTGTCTCCGCACCCTGTGCTTATGAACGACGAGATTGATAGAAGTTTATGAAACATTATAGCAGTTGAAGGAGAAATTGATAGGTGCTGACAAATAGGATTACAGTGAACGGAAAAAAGACGGTTTGCAGCAAAACAAAAAATTATTCTTTTTCATCGGAAGGAAGGACTGACTACCTATACTTGAGCTCAGGATCTCCCATAGGCAGGCCTTCTTTCCTCGGCACCCTGGGAACGTTAATTTCCATAAATGCAATAGTTGTTTTCCCCTGAAGGGAGCATGCATGTGTAAAGAGTACGTTCCGCAACTTGAAAATTTAGTCCCTACTTTTGAGGAATTTAATGTGTTGTTACCTTTGAACGAGGATTTTTTGATGATTCGAGTATTTTTACGGATAATGTTACACAAAAGGAAAACAAATTACTTACAAATGCATTGAAGATATTCTATTCCAGTGTGTGTTATTGCGAGCAGAACCATTTCTTTTATTCCCGTGTCGAGTCACATCAAAGTTGGTTGAAATTTCACACCTCAGCGTTGTGCTGAATGCATTGGATTAGGAGATGAATTCGCACAGCACTTCTCACATTATCTAACTGCCCTGCACATTATCTAACCCTAAAACTTTTTGGTGAGGTTATTCAAGGAATGAAGTGTATTCACTCCTCAAAATTTATATCAATTGAGACTTCGAAATGTGTAGAAAAATAATAAATCGAAAGATGGTCTTTATTTGTTCATAAGTGATATGAATCCAATGAGCTTACGATGCAAAGTAAGTGACGAAAAATTGGCTGTCATAGTGTTAAAGGTATTAAGTTCTTTTCTTTATAACAGTTTAACGGATTCTCACGCTTTAACTATTTACGCAAGATATTACAATAACCTTTGAAATACTTAATCATTCTAACCTCGTGAGAAGTGTTCTGCGTAACTCACGTTTTAACCCCATCCATTCAGCACAACACTGAGCGAAAAAGCTACAATCAAATTTAAAATGACATTGTGCATATATACGACTTTTTTTGCACGTCGTGCAATAATCGTTACCGAAATATCTTGATCCCTTACAAATTAATTTACAGGAAAAATTTAATTTCAATTTTTATGACACTCTGAGTTGCACTAGAGTCACTCATTACTGCGCTGCAGATGTAGGCAACTTTGTGTGTGAAATAGTTCTATTTTTTATTACGAAGGGGTTTCGCTCTTCTTTGAACCGTTATAACATACAGAAGTATACAGTCCCGTACATAATGTCTGAGGCACTAATGTAGAAACATCAAATTGCTTGTTGAGCAGCATCAAGCAGAAATAACTCACACACACGCTAAACATCTATTTGCTGAATTACTCATAAATCCAGACGTGGGCTCCAGCGATGGGTTGTACCTCTTACATTTCCAGGCTTGCTCTCGGAAATTGTGGCGTCGCACTAGCGGTGTGAGAATTCCCGCTGTTTGTGATGAATTGAAGGAGCGCAATTAGTTAGCACCAACCGATTGCTGATCTTCCATGGAACAAGTCTAACCAGGCTTCGAAATATTTGTTTTTACACACAAATGCGCAGCAATTTTTCTGTCATATGAGAGTTAAAAACAAGAGTTTCTTTTAGCTATTTGTGATTTGATAGAAAATAAAAGCGGAGTAGAGCTTGTTCAGGCTTAACGATACCCGGCGCCATCTGATTGAACATTTTAATCAAATGAAAATAGTACTCAAGGATTTTCACGCAATATCAGAAGGTTTTTATTTCATCACTGGAATGTAAGAGTAACATACTTAAAAGAGTGCTTCTTCATACTGTTTTCTTGTTTATATTCATCTAATAAAACACGAGATCGTCAGAACCAACAGTTTCAACTGAATTTTGACCCCATTCAACAAACAAACAGAAAAATGCTCAAAATTGAAAATTCTCACTAATGTAGCGAGCTGCCTTAGCTACGATTCCTTTGACTGAGTAGTACGCACAGACTTGAAATTCATGCAATATATTTTCAAATCTACATGTCATAGTACCTAAATTGAAAGCATCGTCCTTCGTATTCATCCTAAAGATGCTCCGATACGGTGCACTTGGGAACGTTAACTTGAGTAATATTGTATACGAAAGTCACCATTTAATTTGGTTTTGTAGCCTGTCTTAAATCCAACTTGGATGATCTCACCATTTAAAAAAAAGTGATGTCCCGTCTTTCATTACATTAAGGGTTTGTTAAAGAAGATTGAAATTTTTGTTCTACCCATACAGAGATTCCTTTTCCCCTATATCTTCCATTTGATCAGCGAAGCAATGTGCGCGAAAGTTCGTTCGGAAAAATGAGTTCATGGACAGAACAACACATTCATTTTATTTAAATTTTTTGCAATGTTGCCTCAAAAATTCCACTCACGTTCCATAAACATATTTGTGACTAAAGTCTAAGTCGTGCCATAGCTCTCAGCTTATTGCTCATTGGAAAATGAGCACAGGACGGGCTGGTGGTCTGAGGCGCCATGTCCCTGACTATCAGCCGGAGCAGCTCGCTTCCGACGCTGTTTGGTTGCTGCACTTTCTTCACTGGCCTGTAAGACTAGTCTCTTTAATTACAAAATATACAAGTTTTAATCTTATTGCAAGTAAAATTTGTCCGTAAATACATCTAAGCAGATGATAAGAGGATTTATGATTGTATTGTTCATGAAAAAGTCATAACTTCAAAATTTGGCCAGTAAATGACCGATCCAGCAATGAAAAGATGTGCAAGTCAAGCGCTTTGAGGTAATTTAGATTTTGGTTCCAGAACCAGAGATACTGAGAAACTTCGCATGTATATTCTACTGATTAAATAACTATCACGTAAGTGACACGGCGAATATGATCGTGACCCGTGAATTGTGCCACGAAATAGGGTCTAACGTACATTTTCACTGTTTTCACTAATCTAAATGTTCCCCAAACTTGAATAAATCAATTATCCAGGAAAATTACTAAGATTTATCCATTCAATAAAATAGAGTGACAATTGACAAACCTTACTTGTGCATTTATTTTTTCATGCGACTGGCGTGCAGAAGTACATGCTTGGGCAGAACAAGTGTTAAAAAAAACTTCCTCTCAGCGTCATTCCTCTCCAGCGCACCGCAACAGGCTTTAGGAGTCCAGTAAGTTGACAGATTGCACTCGAAACTTGCTCAAAGTTGTGTTCCCACCATGAGCTGCAATCTTTCAGCGTTCATTGGCGTTTTTGTAGAATGAGGCTTTTGTGGCGCAGGGTGGAAATTCGAGGGATGTTGTCGTCTGCTAAATTATCCAAAGGGGGATGTTTAGGATCTTATTATGAATATTTGATGATTGAATATTTGTAATGCGACTCACTGATTGAAAATTAGCCCTTATTGGAGAGATGTTTTGATCTTTTTGAGTCATTTTTAATGACATTTTTATTTCACTTGTGTTTATAAATGAGATAACGAATAATAGGCTAATTTCCTCAGCATGAATTTTTACTCTCTATGAAGCGAAGACAATGCATTTGAAATCTGAATGGCCTTTAAAGGATATTTTTACAATTGACTTTTTTACAATTTAATTTAACAAATTTCTGAGGAGGTTTCGTGAGCAATATCGTTTAAATTAATAATGGACATTTTGTCCTTCTACAAATATCTTTCTCGAGTCTTTAACCAGAATAATAAAGGACTTCAAAATTACTTTCGTTCTACAAACTCTTATGTTCACTGGAGCTCTTGGTTTAAAAATTAATTATTTTGGAGGGCTACGAGACGTAAGCCTCGATTACTTCAAGTCTTTATTTTGGTTCTAGAGCTTGAGAAAAATGTACAGTATAGCTTCTCTTTATCATCAGTTGTTTCCAATCTTAGAAATGATTTTGAATTTGCGAAATTAATAAAATTTTTGTTTGAAGAATTAGTTTGGGAAAATGAACTCTTAGTGTATCGACCTTTTTGGAAATTACCATGCGTGTGGCCTCTTTCCATAACTTGTTATAAAACAAATCACTAATCCTGAAGCTCGTTTTCGGCCACCCATCCAGAAAATTATAATTGTAAATTTTAAATTCAACTAAGACGGTTCAGAGAAGTGAACTTGCTGCATTGAGCCACGTAGACTGGATCATCTGCAACCCTGACAGTCAGGGTGTTGGGCCTACGAGCAGCAATCGTGGCGTCAGTGATTGCTCTGATGGCGTGGAGCAGCGCGGGCTGGTCTCCAATCAATACGAATCACGTCAAGTCAGTCAACACAACGCAGCGAGATGCAACAATATTGTTACCCACAAATTCGTGACGTCAATCAAGTAGTGCCTCCTAGCAAGTCGATTATATTGTACATAGTTTTCATACCAGAAAAATTTCCTTGGGTTTGAACTCAAGAAGTTGTCTGGAAAAGCTATGAATACTGTAACCTTGTTTTCCATGGAAATGCGTTTGCAAATCGAAATATTCTGCAATGCACTGAAAAGATGGAAGCTGCATTAATTATAGTTGGACCTTGCCGCAAAATGTTTAGAGTGGTCACCTGAATTGAAATTTTTGTTAAGTTGATTGGAGCTGAATGTGATCATGCGTTATTTTGAAGAAGCACTACGTTTCCCCTATTGGTGAGTGCGTGGTGTTTTTGCAGATGTTCATTCATGCTAGCGTTGCAGCCGCTCATAATAAATTTTTCGTTTGAAATCTAATTTTGATTCTCGATAAGTACAAAACTCTGATGGAAAACCTTAGAGTGCTCTTTCCAACTATTTTACCGATTAAATTTAAATCTCTAAAATTTTAATACGAGGTATTACATTTTGTACTCTCGTAATAAAGAATTTTTTTATGACCCCATAACTGCTTATTCTTTGTGCAGATTCCTAACATTATACAATGAAAGTTCATTTTTTGGTGGGTGTGTTATTCGATCATTATATACAGACTGAACACGTGGCCATAGTTGCAGCATATTGTGCTGTGAAATAGGTAGAAATATTCTACTATCTGTGACACTTTCAGCTAAAAACCTTCGAGAACTTCAGCAATACAAATTGTGAAATGTTGTCCAACGTTCGATAGGTAATCTTGCGGCCAATTACAAGTGATTTCTGAAACATATGATAATAATTAAATATAAAATGTACAGGCATGCATGAACGCTCCTCTCAGCAGAACTTGTTCATACCAAGTGGTATCAACATAACTCACAGGTTGTATTGCACATGGGTGGTATTACACCTTAGTTTACCCTGAACCAAAGCCAGACAATGACACTTTCTGGTTAATTACTTGCGCATTTGCAAGGTGCATGTTGAAGTGTAATTTAATTGAAGTCGAAACGTAAATATCATTTTGACTCGCTGCATTTAATGTATTGAGTAACAAGCGCTTCTTATTATGTCAACTATTTCAAGATGCGCAAAATTTGCTTAGTATTTGCGTTTTAGTTAGATTTTTACGATCCAACTACATTTTTTGAAACAAACAACACAACATTCATTGTTTCTCAAGTTATTTCACGCTGGTGCTTTTCTTCACTAAATATTTTGTTCAAATTTGTTATTTCATCAAAATTTTAACTATAAATCGTTTTTTAGAAAATATTTTCTTAATAAATCACTTATGCTCTTATTCATCCACATCCATTAATCCTTTAAAGGTGGCCCTGTTTTTGGAAAGATTCAGTGTGCGAACACAACTATGGCCTTGTACATTTTGTACTTCGTATGTTTATGAAGTTTATTGCTACAAAGTGATTCCAAATATCACAGATTAACTACTGCGCGACTATTTTAACTTCACACAGATTTTTAAGTAACATGAAATAACGACTGTCAATATTCACAGTCATTCAACGTTTTTGTAGCTAACTTTTCCTTCATCAACCTAACCTTGAAAGCTATGTTAAGTTACAACACGAGGCGTAAAGCTGTCGTTATTTGTTATATCTAAGTGTGAGCCTTGCATGGCAGGCGCCGCCGGATGCGCCGCCGGATTGCACTTGGGTTCGGATGGGTCCGAAATGCTTAGACCGCAACCGCCGGAAGCTGGCCTGCGAAGTCCTTTATGGTGTCTTGCTACGCTTTGCCTTTTACAAGCTACGGAAGATCTTTGTTTGACTTCCGGGCATTGCTAGTTTTAAGGAAGGTCTGTCACCGACGGAATCAGTACATTATTAGGAGCCTTGCTGTGCTTTTACTTTCCCTTGCTCCGTGGAAGTTTACGGCTTCCGATGCTGTAGCTCCTACATTGGTAGTTTGCTGCTACCGCTGAAAATACATCAAGTTGTATCGATAATACGACACTACATTATTGAACAAAGGAATTATTTTAATTTCTCTTTTTGTTTACAAACCTTCTGAAGTCGATTGTGTAGTTGTGTCTCCGTAGAAATGCAATTATGGACACACGGTTCCTACCCGCAGCTATATCATATTCTCAGCTTGGGATCATCTGGGCCGTCATAAACACAACTAAATTACTCTTCACGAGCCTAAATTCTTTATGTTAATATGCCATTCATTCTACCTCGTACAAAAGAGTACAGGTGTCTCAGGCTGACCTGCGGCGAGTCAGCGCCACTTCTTGAGCGAGTTTGTTTGCCTGTTTTAATAGACTTAATGAATAATTCAAGTTAGTACTCTGATGTTTCTAGATTCAGTCGTAGTATAGCTTCGTCATTTGATGTTTAGTACTCGTGATTTTTTGATACGTGCCATTATGCTGAATCATTTGTATTCGCTTTGAGATATTCGCTTTATTTCGTTTCTCTGACTGATGCAGTGTGTCATTATTGAGCCATTAGAGCCTTGTACTCAGCAACATCACTTTAAGTAATTTTTTCAGATTCTCAATGGGAAGTTCGCATTGCATGTAGTGGTAAAATCCTTAAAGAATAACAACTGAGGCAGTTATTACTAAATGGTAATAATTTGTTTTTCTTATTAGGAAGAGAAAATGTAAGCTCATCGTTCAAAATCAGTAATTGTTCGATATCAGTTGCTTACTTACGTGAGTACGTTCCGCTTGAATAAAATAACAATTATTACACATTTCAAATTGAGATTCCCCAAGGATGACTTGGGTTCTCGCGCTTTTTCGAGTCACAAACATTGAGAAAATTGAAACCAATTTTTTTATATCAAGGTCAGTTGCTTGCTATTAATCTGAAAATATTTTTACGTTTAACAGCATGAAAACTCGAAAATTCCGGTAATTTTTTACAGTGCGATGGCGTTTTTTGGTGCGAGTTTACAGCTCCAGATGTTGTCCATCGATACTCGCTCCTTTTAGGAAGTAAGAAAATCTCTCAGCTTCGTTAACCTCAGATTTTATTTTCTTGCTCCGTCTAGGACCGGGGCTCGGACTGCTCACCGCTGGACGGGCGTGAGGTGTTCTACAAGGACTTGACCAGGGAGACCATGAACAGCCCGCGGGAGCTCGGCCAGCTCGAAGTCACGTTGTGTTATAACGACAACCTCGAGCGCCTCACTGTCATCCTCGGCGCCTCGAAAGGAGTGAAGGTGAGCTTCTTGTTCCGCACCTCCGGCGGGCTTCTCCAGTTTTGCCATTCACTTTGTAATTTGAGCGCGTTGCATTTCTGGCTCGGCGACCCGAGGAAAGCCTGTTTAAGGTGAAGGCGGAGTGTACGTCTAACACCATTGTCCTCTTGATGCACTCACGGAATTGAGACTGCAAATGCCATACTCTGCAAAACTCGCAAACTTTGCGTGTGAAAAAGATCTCACCCTGAGTGGTTTGTAGACATGAGTCTAGAAATTTCTTTATTTTTAGCCCCTAATCATTGTTGCTCGGGAAAATGCGTCGATTGGGCGGACAACTGCAGGTACGTGTATTATTGGGCATCTTGGTTCTTCGCTATGCAATGAGTGAAAATAGCTTTAGATCGTTGACCGAATTGAATTAATACAGTACGTTGTTAATACATCAATTGATCATGTTAATGCTGCCCACTTTATTTGCTTCAGTTTGAAAAGTAACACTCTAAAAATATTGAAACAACATGGTATTTTGAGGGTTATTGTATCAAATTTTACATAAACCCAAACTATGATGATGAGCCTCAGCTCATCATTATGAGCTAAGAAACGTTTCATTAAAATGAGTTTCAAGTTCTTTGCTATAACCTTCATAGTTAAACTGCTTGCCAGAAAAGATATTCCCATAAACAAAATTTTACTTGTTATTGGCAACTCAGCCTATTTGAAAATTAAGTTGTGTTTCTTGGGGCTGTTTTCGACGACCTTCTGCAAGAAACGTCCAAAACTTGTAGCCTGAAAAACTTTACTTTTACTTCCTTTAAAGAACTGATACGAAAATTGCCAAGCGCAGGGTTCAAGAACGGTAATAAATCGGTAATAAATTGTACACTTCAAAGGGTCAACGTGCTCTCCTACGGTAAGGAAACATCGATAAGAGGTTTTCATAAAGTTACCCTGAACTATTATCCAATGATTTTCAATACGGTAAAACTTCAAAGGCATCTGTTCAATAGTTTTGTTTCGGACTATCTTCAATCGAAAATAAATGCTCAAAAGAGTAAAAAAATGCTTCTATTTGTAAAAAACAATTGAATAATTAGCTTTAATTTTGAATGGAAATTGTTTACGTGCGTGTGTGCGTGTTTTTTGCGTTGCTTTTAAAATACATTTTGCACATGTTATGTAAATATGTACTTATGAAGTAAGAAATGTTAATATTAATTCAGCCTTGTAGAACCTGTAAAAAGGAAAGATTCTCACAAATTGAACTTTAGAGACGGCCTCCAGCACATTTTCTCTGTTGGGTCTAGGAGAAAAATTCTAAGCACAAGGCCTCACTCTCCCCAGGTGTCTGAAATGGGTACCGGTCTTGACCGGGGGAAAGCGTCATGGCGTCCTGGTGTTAGTTATAAGGCATTTGAAAAACCAATGTAAAAGGTGATATGTATCATGCTTCAATTGGAAATAAAGCATCCGTAGATGCCGATGTTTGTTTGTTTGTTTTGTTTGCAGTTCAGTATAAATGCAAATGATTTGCGAGCTTTGGTGCAAGAAATATTGAAAGTGTTGCTGTAATTTGTGGCACGTAATTCTGAGCCTTTGATACCTCACACTGATGTGGCTCTCAGTTGTTGATTGCGAAATGCTCAGCGTGTTGGAACATGAGCTCTTCAGAATAAAAGCCGCTTGCATTGAACCCCGCCTGCCAAGTGTAGGATATGAACTCTTCGTCAAGTGATACTTGATACTGTGGCTGTGGCTCAATTTATTTGATACTTTTTACGAACCGAAGCCGAGCTCCACCATCTCACGCACCCACCGGCTTTTGAAAGACTGACTACCTAGACTTTACTGGAAAATATCCGAATTTAGGCCACCTAACACTCCTAGGTGTTTTCTTTTTCTCCAGAATAGTGGTAATGCGTAGATTCAACAAAAGAATATTTGATTCTGTATTTTCATCTCCTTACGCTTGTCAGCTAGCGAGTTCGAAGCGACCTACAATTCTGATTGCGGAGAAAATCTCTTCCCTAGTAGCAAAAAAGCAGCGTCTGAGCCAGAATAAATTTGTCCCCAAGAAATGAAAAATATGGCAAGAATTTGGGCATTATTCCAGTTGTTCTACCCGTTTCAAACATTTCTCACATTCTACAGAATAAAATTTACTCTGCAGTAAAACTTCTAATCTGCTCAACAAAGCTTTCTGTTTGCTTTCCCAAAAGGGAGTGGAAAAGCAAAAATACTGAGAGTAAACATCTTTCAGCCAGAAAAAAGCATTAAAATTGAAAGAAAATTAAATCCCACTGTTCACGAAAGAATTTTATGAACGCTGCTAAATTCTCTAGATGTATTTTTTCTTTGGTGGCAGCGCAAACTGAACGGACTGGACACCAAGGTTAGGTATTAAAAATGATGTCTAAAAATCTTCCACACCCGTTCTGTTACTGTGCACATATGTATTTGATGAATAATTGTGGGTTGGTCCTTGTTCGGATGGCACCTTCTGATAATTTTCCTGTCTTTGGGATACCGGAGGATAGTCTGTTGATCGATAAGAGGCCGTATTTTCTCAGGCTGGTCATTCCATTGGAATCTTCCTGGTATTTCAGGGATAGAAGAGAAATTAGTTTTGCTGACTGATATTTATTAGGTCGAGGTTCGTGAACAGTTTTTCTGTTGCTGCGATAAACTTCCAATAATTTCTAGAATTTTCTGATGGCTGAGTGATGAAGTAGCAAAACTTGTGATAGTATTCAAGCGAAAAAGCGATTGAGCTAGCAAGCTTTTGAGTTTTTGAGCTGAGAAGCTTTTGAGTTTTTGAGCTATCAAGCTTTGAGTTTTTGAGCTGACAAGCTTTTGAGTTTTTGAGCTGACAAGCTTTTGAGTTTTTGAGCTAACAAGCTTTGAGTTTTTGAGCTGACCAGCTTTTGAGTTTTTGAGCTGACAAGCTTTTGAGTTTTTGAGCTGACAAGCTTTTGAGTTTTGAGCTAACAAGCATTGAGTTTTTGAGCTGACAAGCTTTTGAGTTTTTGAGCTGACAAGCTTTTGAGTTTTTGAGCTAACAAGCTTTGAGTTTTTGAGCTAACAAGCTTTAGTTTTTGAGCTGACAAGCTTTTGAGTTTTTGAGCTAACAAGCTTTGAGTTTTTGAGCTAACAAGCTTTGAGTTTTTGAGCTGACAAGCTTTTGAGTTTTTGAGCTAACAAGCTTTGAGTTTTTGAACGAACAAGCTTTAGTTTTTGAGCTGACAAGTTTTAGTTTTTGAACTAACAAGCTTTAGTTTTCAAGTTAAGTTTTTCCTTTTTCAAGGTAAGTTTTTTCCTTTTTCAAGTCAAGTTTTTACTTTTTCAAGTTAAGTTTTTCCTTTTTTGAAAATTTGAAGATCATAACAGAAGCACGTTTCGCAAGTATCTGTGATACGCGAGCTCAGTTTATTCGAGGGAAGAATAATTTTCCCTCCGTAGTTCAGAGGCACCAGTCGACGCATCCTTGAGATGGCCTAACAGTAATCATTCATTCTGATCTCATGGACTCATGCACTCCATCCTTCAGTAATCGATCTAATGTCTTGACTAACATTATTAACCACGAAACCAGTCTATCTAATTATGTTCATAAAGAACGAAAGAAGCAAAACTGAGAAGGTAGTCTTTCCTTTAACATGATTATTTTGGGGCTTAAGTTCTTTAAGTTCAATTCTGTTTTCCTTCGTTTCACTGTTTTTATAATATTCAATAACTCATTAAACTGTGACTAATAAGCGGCAGTCTTGCACTTGCCATTACTCTGTTATGAAAATCTGATCATCTTGTTACATCTGAAGACCCATTTCCGCTAACGCTACCGCCATCTACTCCACATTGAACACCTTGCGTCATAACTTTTGGGGTTCATAAACTGCCCGTAGATATTTTTCCTCGTCCGGGCGGGCTCGTCCGCTGTTAAATTGCGCTACGGCTTCCATTTACGGTCGACTCATGATCGCTGGCTGCGGGCTCAGCGGGGGAAATTAGTGCCCCATCGAGTGTAATTACACGCCGATTTTCTGACAAAATTGTCCGATAACACAGAATGAGTCGCCGTGCTGGCAGACTGTGACTCGATGATGGATCACGTCTTCTATTTCAAGACATTCAATTTTTATTCGATTTCGATGTGTTTGAAGATGTATTATTAATTTACCAAAAAATAATGCGTTTGTTCACTCCCCCGTACTTACTCTTTAATTACATCAACTTTTGCAATCTAACAGAGTGCTCTTTGGTGAACGATGTCGCGAAGACTTCACACATTCCTTCAAACATGCGTGTTCTGGCTGCTGTGAAGCGGCTGTAGTTAGATTGCTCATTGTCTGCTGTCTCTTTCGGTAACTTTCCAGTGAAAAAGTTAATGAAACTGTGGGTAACGCAAAAAAATGAATTATTTGCGACTAAACTTGGTAACTATTTTTGCGAACTCTTACTTAGTAATCAGAGATGTGGCAGGGCAGCGGTGGAGGGGAGAAGAGGAGCAGAAATATGACAACCTCTCCGACTAACTTTTCTCTGCAAATCAGTGAGGGTGAAAACGACCGAAGTTATAAGGGCAACGACCTCCTAAATGATGAGGATACAAGGACAAATCAATAGACGGCGCTGGGGAAACCTTTAAAAAGCCGTGACACTAGCTGATCTGGTTTAGTGACCTGCGTGGGCGGGCAGAGAAGGAGCGAGCTGAAAAGCACGCCTTCGACGACGGCGATTGCAAATCGTGCCAAGTGATTACATAAATTGCAGCTAGTCGCACGATAGCTGAGTTGTGTTGCGATGTTGCGAAACGCGATATTGTGTTAGAATAAGTATTCTGGTGCTTGTAGAAAAAATTGATGACTGTAAATGGGATTCTGTGGTGCTTATGCCTAATTGGCGTCTGACGGCGCGGGACTTTGAGAGCAACACAAAAATGAGCCACTGGGCTCGTTTGTGTTGCGATATAATGAGCTCTAAATGACTGTGGTGATTCCAAAGTTAAGATTCTTATTTTTATTGCTTATTTAGGAGCCTCAGAAGCTTTCAATCTCGCTGTTGGAGAAATAACAGAGAAATAGTAGTGGAATGAAATGCCAAACTATTTTGTCAATCCTCATCCCAAATTCGCGCGAGGAGAAGTTTGAAGTCAGATGAGAAACATTGTAAATAATCACTTGACAGAAACTTTCGACGAGTACATATTTTCACAGTAATTTCACAACAATAACCCTCAATTACTCTCTTAAATTAATCAAAGACTGAGTATTGAAGAGGTAGAGGTGCAATTGTCCGTAAATAGTTTAATCCACGGGATGTGATTCAACGCGATGCACTCAAGTTGGTTATCAGTCTTTATTACAGTGATGTGAACTTCAGGAGGAGCTCGATCACAGCTTCAAAGAAAAATAAATAGTTTAAGCCTCAAGTTCAGCGGACGTTTAGTCTGCGCGCCACTTTAATTAAAACACTTTTACAACACAACTCAATTGAAATGCAAATTTTTGAATGCAAAGCATTCTTTCGCTAGCACTTTGGCGGCACTAATGAAACGTGAGGAAAAATATTGTGTAATAACATTCTTTTATCTTAATAATATCCAGCTTGATTACTAACTTTTACAACAATTTTGTGATACGTCATATTTACTTATTCGAAAGACGAATGACTTCATGCGATGCAAACAAACTCATAAATGAACGCGTCGTAATGTTGTGTGCATATTGCCACGCTTGGTCCCGAGGAGCGATGGTCATTTTATTTTCTCTTTAAGACGTCCTTGGCTTGTGAGAAACGAAATTCCTTACGTGTCTAATCGAAAAGCTCGTTATGTTGCCAGCCATACAGTTGAACGCGTACGTTGTCTTTTTTTCAGTATAAAGGATCCTCTATCACGCGGTTGAAACTTTTGGTGAAATTGCATCTGAAACTTCCACCGAGTGTTTACGAAACGCACCATTGAACTGCATTTGGAAAAGATTTTCTGGGCATCTGGAAGTTTTTTTGAAATACAAGAGCAGGTGCTTGCCCAACTGCTCCGTCAAAAAACTGGTGGTCTATAGAATGCTTTCGGAAGCTTGTAACGCATGGTTTTGTCCGACTAGACTATTCCTAAGACAAAAATAAGCAAATAGATTTTCATTTTCTTACCCACATTAGATCGTCAAAATCACGAATTGGAATAAATTTGAAAGACGCCCAGAACTACAGGTGTATGATGTAAAAATACCTTACAAAATATTCATAATCAACTCGAAACTGAATTAACTGGCGACAGATGAACGTTTAAAATAAGAACAGCTCAAATCGTTCGAGGTAGCGATTTTTAACGAAAGGCCTTACCAGCTCATGCTTATATTTCCGTGCGCAACTGAAGCTTTGATTCGGGTAATTATTACCGTTTTGTAAGGCAAATGAAATTTGATATTTCTTCATTTGAGATAAATATACCTCCTTCGTAGTCACAATGCGTAAAATATTTTATAGACGCTGAACATCTAGACAGACCTAATGTCCAGATTACCTTATATTATCCATGCAGATTCTCCCACCCGCATAACCCGCGAGCTGTTCACTATCGATTTCTTGAAAACTATTCACAAAAACACCGTGTAATTAGCTGTACTCATCAGTGATGCCAACGCCAGGCCGAAGTATCCCGTGGCGCTGTAAAAGGGCAATAGATCCATCCCCTGACTGTCTCTAGGCTTCTTGCTCACCGGCCCTACCTTCGTGCCCGCGATATTCTCAGGTGTGGCCAATGATTTTGGGAAAAGTGAGTTTTCTATTTTCTCGTTAAACTAAGGTATGATTTTGCATAGTTATTAATTAATTGCTTGCTTCTGATGAACATTACAAATGACAAATAAAAACGTAAATTGCCCACAAAAAAATTTAATAACGTGCAAAACGAAAAAGTAATTATTCTCAATATTTGTAATCTTGACTACGCTTCTTCAAATCTGTTTTGATGCGCTTTGGCATGCTGCTTACGAATTTTTCAATGATATTATGATCAAAGGGTCTCTACTTTTTTTCAATTATGGCTCCAAGTTCCGCTAAATTAGTTGGCTTCTTCTTGTTCACTCGACTTTTGATGATCGACCACAAATTTTCGATCGGATTCAGATCAGCCGAATTTGCAGGCCAAGAACCCAAAATCTCCACTCCATCGTCATCAAGGAACTTTTTTAACCACTCTTGCATTATGACAGAGAGCGCCACCGTGTTGGTAAACCACCTCTTTGTCGGGAAACTGACCAGCTATCGTAAGAAGGAGATGATCTTTTAAGACTTTCAGGTACCAGGCCGAATTCATTGCTGTTTTTGGGAGTAAAATCGTCATGCTCCCGTTCCCTTACCTGAAAAGCAACCCCAGATGTGAAGAGTGGCAGGATGCTTGACCGTTGGAACGACACACTCTTTGTTAAATCTCTCACCTTTTCTTCGTTGCACAAGGCTTTCCCCGATGTTGGCAAAAAAGGGAGCGGAGATGCATCGGAGAAAATGACTTTGCCCTATTGTTCAGCAGCCCAATGCTGGTACATGCTGCAAAAATTGAGCCGGTCTTCGATGTCCTTCGTCATCATAAGAGGTTTCTTCTCAGCTTTTCTTGAAGCAAGTCCGTATCGAAGAGTCGACGTCGAACAGTTCCCATTGATGCATGGACGCCATCCCTCTCCCATCCTGGCGCAAGCTCTGAACTGTTGGCAGTCCTTTCCCATAACAAGTAGCGTACTAAAGCCCTATCATGACAAACCGACGACAATCTTTTCCTGACAGGGGCTGTCTTCACCGCTTTGGATTTTGTCTCATTGAATTGTTTTATCAATTACCGTTGACGATGTTGCAAGTTGCTTGGGAACGATTTCCTTTTTTTGATGGACCACTCTGATGAAGAACAATGATAGTTTTCCTAATTTCTTCTGAAATCACCAAGATTTTGAATCTGGAAAGAAAACAATTTATAAAAATAAAAATAAAAATAATGGAAGAAAGTATTTGAAAATAAACATGCCACTCACCTTGCAAACGATTTTTTCATCAGTTCCAATCTCCGGATTAGCTTTTAAACCAACACAAATAGGCTTTCTGTATTTTATTTTTTTTCAGATTGTAAGATAATACAGATGTTTTTTTTTAACCTCGCTTCTAAGTAACTTTGCTACATTATGGAACTGTTAACGATTTGACATAAGTATGTTCTGAAACATAACTTTGAAATAGGATAAAGTTTTTTCTCAAAATCATTGGCCACACCTGTACTATGGGCGACCTCGACATCATCCTTCGGGCTAGCTCTTAATCAAGCCAAGACATCATAGGATAAATTTTGTGACTTTTCCGTCTCAGAGTACTGGGAAGTAAGCCTATAGCATCAAATTGCAGTCTGGTCTCCGCGCTACTGGTACAGGAGTCGTTCCTGAATTATCTCAGATATTTTTATTCCTGCTTTTAAAATGGTAAATTTGTCTATGCACTGGCTCAACGTAATATTTGAGACAGCCGGGTCTACTCACAGGCATACGAGAACACATGGATAAATTAGTTGCACTTGTACAGGGTGTTTCAAAAAACTTATTTCTTCACTTTTAAATGCTATAAAAGTTTAAATTTTAAAATGTTGAACTGATTTTAACAAATTTGGCTTCATTGGATGCAAAATTAATAATCTATCACATTTTTGCAATACTTTCCCAAATGAAAAAGTTCTGTATTCAAAAAACAAAAATGAAAAACAATAATCAAAACAGTATTGTTCAGTAAGTTGTTGCAATTGGATTTTGTAAGGAAATAAGTTCGAATCATTTCGATTGATCAGACTGTTGATTGCACAGGACGTATTTAAATTATTTCTTCGGCACGAGAACCTTTAATTTTCTTGAGTTATCGTGGAAATCACATCAATGTTTTTTTTTTATTTTTGCAGTTCTTTTTCTTCCGCTTTCAGTCTTGTTCCAATTGAGCTCAGTTCATTTGTTATTAAATTTGCGCACTTTGTGACACCTGGTTAGTTTAGCTACAGATGGTCCGTCAGGAAAAGCTCCCGTAAATAACTGGAAAACTTGTTTATAGCTTCTTGTCTGAACGTAGCTATTTACAATAAAAATCGCTGTTACTTTGTTAGTTGCGTCTTAAAAAGGGATTGGATTCATTTTCTTACAAATTACATGGAAGATTATTATGTATTTCGCAAGATAACTGTGTTATGTTTACAGCTAAAAATACGATAAGAATTAATTTCTGCATCCAATGAAACCAAGTATGTCAAAATCGATTCTCTATTTTCAATTTTATTTGTATTTGAAAGTGAGGTATTCATTTTTAAAACACCCTGTATAAACATACAGTTTCAGAAAAATAAATTTTTTTCCTGCCATAAATGAACCTGAGATATTATTAGCTTGAAATTATAGATCATGATAATCAGTATTTCCTTCTACCATTCAGTTGTAACACTTCTTTGGCAGCTAAACAAACTTACGACGAGACCAAAAAACTATGCTTATTTATTCGCACTTCTGAAAAAAACATGACTATTTGCGGCCGCCGGCTGCTGGGCGAGTTTGAAGATACACAACGGAATGCCAGTTGTTGAACTTTATAAAAATGCGTGGAAAAATAAAGTTAAAGTCGAATTTGTTAAATAAGTACCTTTTTTGGTCAAACTAATTGTTCCAAAGGTTAGATTAAATTTTCCGACTAGTGGCATCCAGCATCGACATGTCAAGGAGCTTGCAAATTAAAGTTTTCAGTGATGGTTTAAACAATTTCAATCAGATTTTGTCTGATTGATAAGTTCTGTTTCGAGCTGTGAGAACTGCGTCTAAGAATGTGCTGCCTTGGTGACCTGTCACTCCAACATCCCATCTCAAATATTAAATTATACTTTTTAGTCATGGTCGCTCGGGAATTTTTTGATTAAACAAATCCCTTGATTATTTCAATTCCCACTGTGTTTTCTTTTATCCCCTTAGAAAGCATGTCCGACATTCAAAAAGATAACGTTGACACCAAGCATGGCGGTGACCAAACTCCACGCTAGCTCAAGCGGAGCCCGTGAGGCCGAACACTATTCCCCTGCTAGATTAATAGCCAGTGCTATCAAGACGCATGTTCCCTGTTTTACTGACTAAAGTGCTTCGTTGTTATATGGTGATAACCCGCCACTCCTTTCTCTCGTTGCTGTCTCAGATGATCGCTCTAACCCTGGACCTTAATATGAGATTTGGAGTAACAAGTGACTATCTGACTGACACATTTCTGGTAACGATTAGCAATTAATTCCGTTCACACTAAGGTGCCTGATGGAAATTCTGAGCACTTTAAAAAAGGCACACGCTTTCTGCACTGAGATAGAAAACGTACTTTCTCACGTTTGCGGTTGAATGGTTGGGAAAATTTTTTTTAATGTTTCCTCAATCAAAATCGTCGGTCGAATCGCGCGGATGTACGCTTGAGTCTAGAAGAGCGGTTCAGTTATTAATAAGGTAATAAGTACTTCCAGTACTTCCAGATGTACTGGAAGTTTGAGAATATTTTTTCGGTTCAGAGAGTAGAGACGTAAATACGGAGCAAGTAGAGTGAGTAGAAATCCCATCGGACACTTTGTTGTGAAATGAAACATCAATTGTGACTCGTACCCAGAAATGTCTCGATGCCGAAGGCTACCTGTTTGAACATTCATCTAATCTATGGAACATTTTGTTTGATTAAGTAGTATAATTGTTTCTCGAATTGGACTTTTACTTTTCTTCTTCTAAAAATCAAACCTTGCAGGCTAAAAAATGTATTCTTGATAAGAGATCAATTTGTGCATTTATTTTTATGATTTTTATTCGGAACCACATTATTTGCAGTAAATTATTATGTTGGTAAATAATGAGCAAATTACATCCAAGTTTACTGTACTGAAATGATTTTCCATGCTGTGTATCATGTGCGGACTTAGCGTGAATTTTTACAGGGAAATATCCTCTCTCAACTACCATGCAGAGTGCTAAACCAAAAAAGTTATAAACATGTCTTGTACGGAGTGACTAAAAATTCAGTTGAAAGGCTGACTCGTTAAGTCGATTATCGTAAAAATCGGATCCTTATTTGAAAAGAACGTCTTAGTTTTCTCATATAAGAATATGAGAAGCTATGAAAATGGAGAAACTAGGCTCTTTGTGGCCACTGAATTTCATTTTCCGAGAAGTTCAACGCAATTTTTCCTCTCGCCTTGGGTTGAGAAGGGTTGGAGAGGCGCTTCATGTGTGAGTGAACACGTCCCTCCGCCCCGATATTGTGATAAAAGTGGTCACAAGCCTCCGATTTTCTGCTCAAGTGTCCTCAGAATCGCATCATGCTCCCCGCTCGCGAGAATTTCGTCTTCTAGGAATACGTAGAGTCTGAACTCGTCTTCCTTTCTTTGCGTTGTCTGTGAAGTTATTGGTTTCCAGGGAGACGCGTGCAGTGGCTCAATTTGCGTACTTCCGCCATCGCTCTAGTTGAAGCTTACCATTTGACAGCGGTGACCGAGTGTGTTCAGTGATTGATGTGAGATGTCTGAAGGAAAGTGAAGACCGCTAGGAAAGGGGAACCATGAAGTATTTGAATTCGAGTCACAAGAATTTAATGTTATTTCATATTCCCGTTTAGTGTTCAATTAGTAAATCATATCGTCATCAATGCATGACACTAGCAACCCAGTAAACTTTTTCGCCGGAGCATGCATGTTTTTTACCGCCCAAGCGATTTAATTACTTAGGCGGCGAAAAAGTGAGACTGGGAACTGCAGAGCAGAATTATCTTGAAAAGCACAGAATGATATTTTCGGATTTTTTGGCACGTTAATGTATAAAAATGCCTCGGGGTGAGGCATAAGGATGTAAATGCCACTGCAATTTTACATTGAATTGGAGTTAAAAAATTGAACAAACTTTTTTCTTCACAAACTACTAATCATGATTTGATCAGCAATACTAAATTTGTTATCGACTGAGTTTTGATTACAACGAAGTATTCATCAAAACGTGAAACTATAGTTGACGTGCACCGAACTGAATCCTAGGACCCTGAGATAGCTAAGAGTCTTCAGGTCCAAAGATCACCCGTTTAGAGCGCTGTCTAACCGTGTAAAGAGCGAGAAGACTTCAGAAATCGACCACAGAATGGAAGACCTCAATCACTACGAACCACATACCGGGTTCAAACCATGCTAGAGGAGATCAAGCGAAACCTAAAGAAGGCCTCAAAATAAATGACATAAGAGGGCGAAGCCGGTCTCAGATCAATGAAAACGATTCTTCACCACGTTCAAAAGTGTCTTCTTCCTTCTCCATCCAAAAGAAGCAAACTCTCATCAAGATTCCAACGCAGATGGGGATGGACAGAGGAAAATTTTTCATGAACTAAATAAAAAAAGGTGCTGCGAGTGAAATCGTTTGGTACGTTGAGAAATTGAACACAGTTGAAACAGCTTCACATACGGCGTAATGATCAATATTATTTGGAAAAATGCTCCCGCAATTACTCCTGAATTTCTCGCAATGAAACTAGCTTCTGGTGTGGTTAGGGTAGCTATTTCCTCATCATTTTCTTACAATTTGACGGCCCTTAATTGGAAAGCCAATGCCCTTACGTTTATGACATTCTAAGCTTGTGTTTAGTTTTGCATTATGTTACTAATTAAGAACTGTGGGCCTATCAGCAAGATGAGACGACTGATTACACTGCAAACTACTGTTTACACTCTAACGCTGGAATAACCACAATTTTGATTAAGGAAATATGACCTTTCTGTTCGTCAGAATTCAACCTCCTGCACAGATGGGGCAGCCCTCTATCCAAGTGTGGCTTATGATTTTGGGAAAAGTGAGTTTTTCTATTTTCGCGTTAGAACACTATACAAGGTAAACATAAACATAAATTTACCACAAACAGTTTTTAATAACCTGCAAAACTGAAAAGTCATTATTTTCAATATTTGCAATGTTGACCACGCTTCTTCAAAATTGTTTTTATGCGCTTTGGCTTGCTGTTTACTAATTTTTCAATGATATTATGATCACAGGACCCCCTTTCTTCTTCAATTGAGGCTCCAAGTATCGCTAAATTAGTTGGCTTCTTCTTGTTCACTCGACTTATAATGATCGACCATGAATTTCCGATCGGATTCTGATCAGCCGAATTTCCAGGCCAAGGATCCAAAATTTCCACTCCATTGTCATCAAGGAACTTTGTAACCACTCTTGCATCATGACAAGTAGTGCCATCATTTCGGTAAACCACCTCTTTGTCGGGAAACTGACCAGCTATCGTTGGAAGGAGATGATCTTTTAAGAATTTCAGGTGCCAGGCTGAATTCACTGCTGTGCTTTTGGGTAAAATCGTCATGCTCCAGTTCCCTTGCCTGAAAATCAACCCCAGACGTGAAGAGAGGCAGGATGCTTGACCGTTGGAACGACACACTCCTTGTTAAATCTCTCGCATTTTCTTCGTCGCACGAGGCTTTTCCCGAAGGTGGCAAAAAGAGGGAACGGAGATTCATTGGGAAAAATGACTTTGCTCCATTGTTCTACAGTCCAATGCTGG
This sequence comes from Platorchestia sp. MABIK, assembly GCA_014220935.1. Taxonomy (NCBI): domain Eukaryota; kingdom Metazoa; phylum Arthropoda; class Malacostraca; order Amphipoda; family Talitridae; genus Platorchestia; species Platorchestia sp. MABIK. Next base: position 165,742 of record JACJUY010000531.1, on the reverse strand, counting down.
TACTTCATGCAAAAATTGAGCCGGTCTTTGATGTCTTTCGCCGTTGAAAGAGGTTTCTTCTCAGCTCTCCTTGAAGCAAGTCCGTTGTCAAAGAGTCGACGTCGAACAGTTTGCGCTGAGGTATGGACGCCATCCCTCTTCCATTCTAGAGCAATACTTGAACTGTTGACAGTCCTTTCCCGTAACAAGTAGCGCACTAAAGTCTTGACGAACATACGACAATCTATTCCTGCCAGTGGCTGTCTTCGCCACTCTGAATTTTGTCTCGTTGAATTGTTTTTATCAATTACAGTTGACGATGATGCAAGTTGCTTGGGAACGATTTCCTTTTTTGAAAGACTACTCTGATGGAGAAGAACGATGGTTTTCCTAATTTCTTCCGAAATCACCAAGATTTTGAATCTGGTAGAGAAAGCATATTTTAAAAATTCAAAAAAAAGTTAAAAATATTTGAAAATAAACATGCCACTCACCTTGCAAACGATTTTTTCATCAGTTCCAATGCCCGTATCAGGTTTAAAACTAGTACCAATAGGTTTTACGTATATTTGGACAAACACAATTGGTCAATTTTTTTGACAATCCACGTACTTTTTTTTTAACCTCGCTTCTAAATAGTTTTGCTACATTATAGGACTATTAACGATTAGGCATAAGTATATTCTGAAATAAAGCCTTGAATTAAGAAAAAAGTTCCCTAAATCATTGACCGGTATTTTTCGGTATGAGAGATTCTTGAGTCTTATGCAAGTTCTAAAATTCACCCTTCTGTTAAAAATTTGAAGTCGCCACCACGGGCCGCAGCTTGTGGTGCACGAGGTCGATTTGACGCAGCAAGTGTTAAAAAAATGCGATTGATGATATTGATTGATTATATTATATTGAGTGTTCCGTGTTTAGAAAAAATTGTTTGACAAGTTTAGGAACTAGTTTTTACAGTTTTTCCTCCTTCATTTTTAAACTGAATTTCATCAAAGTTTTACCATGTCGTGCTTTTAATGTGTACAGCACTTTTCGGTTTCAACACGAGGAATTTTCCTTGTTGAAAGTATTTTTAGGAATAATGGTTTTTCAAGTGGTTTTGTTGAACCTCAAATTAGGAAGTTTTTAGAAATGAAATATGCAAATGTTCCGGACTTTCAACAAGCATCAGACTCTGTACGAACGCTCTCTCTATGTTTCCCTTACTTTGGACCTCAGTCAGAAATAATGAAAAAACAAATACTGGAGCTACTACAAAAATATTTCAGTAATGCAAAATTTAGATTAATACTGATCAATAGTCACAAAATTGAATCATTTTTTAGGTTCAAGGATAGACTTCCTACTGAGATGCAGGCATCCCTAATATACGAATATAGTTGTGCACTTTGTGCATCTGAGTATGTGGGCATGACTACCCGTACCCGCACCCGAAATCATGCTTTTGAATGCAACACAGCAGTCAAGAAAATAGTTTTAAAGTCACAACCAGGGCAAAGTTGTGTTCGGAATTGCGAATTTTAGAGTCTCCGTTCATTTTTAAGACGAAACCTTTTTTAGATAAACATCTTAGCTCTTTTCCTTTATCTCTAGTCAGTAGGTAATGTCATACATTTTTTTTAGTTGTTTTCTTTTTGTATTTTACAGATGATTTTTTGTTCGAATTTGTATTGCTGATGATGAGCGAAGGCTCGAAAGGTTTATTTTTTTACGAATCTTTTACAACCTCGAAAATAAATTTTAATGAAAAATTTTTTATACCATTTTCCTGGTTCTCTCTTTTCTATTGATTAAATTAATTGTAAATTTATGCAAATTACAAATTTATTTGTACATGTATCATTACAAATATTCATAGAAAAATGAGGGTTTCATTCGAAGTAATAATTTTTTGGTCATTTTGATGAATTTCTGTCTCATAGTAGCCAGCTTACCATTTTTTGGGGTTTGAATGCACGAATTTACACATCCTCGTTTACTTCCTAATATCTGCAATTGTGCAGTTCTCCTCGGAATAATTATGGTACAGTGTACCGCTGGTACATCCGCTCTTCACATGGTGACAAAAGAAACCTCAACTGCAGGTCCTGCGGATGCCTGTTATAGTGTATAAACTTTTACTATTTGTTCGCTGTCCAAACTGTTATAAATGAGTGTATATTTTAGTTCAAAAAGAGCTCTAACAAGGCTACCTGACGACGCCCCAGAGCTGAAATATGATTTAGACAACATATAGTACAAATTTAAATGGAAAGAAAGTTTTGAACTAAAGTCAAATGATAATTCCGCGTGATGAACACACGATATGATATGGGAAGTAAAAAGGTTAATAATAAAAACGGAGTATTTTTCACCTCCAGGAAAATATATTCGATTCAATAAATATTCGGACAGATCATTCATTCTTAGCTCAATTCGGCTTAGGAAAATGAACCTGATTAATTTAAAGTTTAAATCTCTGTTAAACATTTCAGCATCTAAAATGAATTCAGGATTACTGGAGGCCTTGTCGATTTCTTTTCGACTTTTCGGCTCCCGTTGGGGAAAAATACGATGATTTCTTTATAACTCTCCAGCAGCGATCTAAATCTTTTTGAACTTCATGACAGGTCGATCCGTGCTCACTGAACTTTTAAAGACTTCTAAACCATTGACAAAATATTTAACTGCTCTCCTGTGCGATTCTCTGAACTATTCGTAAATAAGGAATGCTGAAATTATCCAAGGGGGTAAAATATTGAAAACAAAGCATAAATTGCCTCGTGAAATGAGAGATTATTTCTCTGAAACACCATCACGTTTTGTTAAATTACTGCTTGATCGGTATCAAAGATTTAAATATTTAAATCAAAAACACACTTTATTAAATCAAAGACAGAGTGCTATGTAAGGGTTACTCAGTAATTTTCCTGCTAAAATGTTAAGACTAATTTTCAATTGCCACGTAAAAATATTATCAGGTCCAGTCTGTTCCGTACGGGAGTCGTGCATAAGGTAAGGATTTCTGGAGTTCTTTGTTTTCGTTGGAAAAAATGTTACTGCTGGCAACTGAAATTTTTTATTATAGAAAAAATTGTTCGAGAGCAATCTAGTTTTGAACTGATACATTTTTATCCTTCCTAAGAAATATGAAAATAAAATTGCAGGATAACATTTCACCTCGCATGATAACAGCATTATTCATTAAAAGGGTCGCGAAACATTAAATGTCGTTTATTTATATCAGATCGTGAATTAGAACTTTACCGATTGTGACACAAATGGCCCAATACGCGACGAACGTGTTAAGTAAAATGAACGAGAAGTTGGCCGTGCAAGGAACACATCAATTAGTTTCGAAGCCTGTTAAATCACTTGATTAAGATCTAAGTAAGTCTTAAAATTTCTTGATATTTTAACTAAATATAGCTAACACTAGTTTTAAACCGCTAAATTTAGATTGCAATATATTGAAATGAAATGCTTTGGATTCAAAGCATTTACAATTTCGGACCCACGAATGGCTATACTCAAATATGTCCATTGTACTATGCTGTATTGCTTGTGGTAAATAATTGTTTAAATTGTTCACTTGCTAAAAGTGTGCTGGTAAGCTTTGAAGCCGTACCGTGTTCTGGTTACATAGCGTCTCTTAAAAACTACTTCGGTTTAGTGAAACTCTACTCAAATCTTTTTTTTTTTTTGTACATCGAAACGTCTGACTGACACCTTATTTGTGGAGAGATTCATGTTCCTAGACATTAGGTTATTTACAATTAAAGTGACAGTAAAAATCAGATTTCCGGCTGCACCGGTTAGTGCTGGCAACCGAATTTTAGTCCTGGGTTCAGCAGGAGCACTCCGGCTGTCAAATATCATGCATTGACTGCTCAACTGAGGTTAAATACGTCCATCAACAAAATTGATGAGATGAAAAAATGTTTATTATAGACATACACAGCAGTCTGGTTTTGAATGAAATTTTCATGAACGAATGTCTTCTGTCAGAAATTTTATCTAACCTGACTTAAGAGATAACCTCAAGATATTTGAGTTTGACCCACTATGGCAGGACCAATTATTTCTTCAGAAAATTTAAAGATTATGACTATATAGACGAAATTACTTTTGAGCAGTTATTCGACAGCAGGTGAATCTTGGTTATTTTGTACGGCCTCCTTAAGTTAAATGGGACTGGCCTGTATTGAGGCACATATATATAATGCTGAATTTATCAAATTTCAAAGTGTTAAATTCCTTACATTGACGAGGTTTGTGGAAACCAATACAATTTTAAAAACTTTTTTGATATTTCTGCCTGCACATAGAACTTCAAATTGAGTCAAAAAAATGACGTAATTGAGTTCGATGTTACTTCTCTATACACTAATGTATCAGTGGTGAAAACTGTAAAAATGTTAGGAGAAAAAATATTCCATCAAATTCGGCCGTCTTGTGGTTTCCATAAAAAATGCTTGAAAATTCTTGACGCTGTCGGCTTCTGAAATCTATTTCCTATTCAATAGCGCTGATCATCAACAAATGAACGACTTATCTACTGGGGACGCTCTAGCACCAATTCCACCCATTTTTTGGTCGTGTAATTAAGAGAGTTAAGTTTTGGACTCGTGTCTGACCTCATTTTAGCCAACATTATACGAACAGTCCTTAGATGACACTTTTGTTATTTTGAAGGAAGACAAGCTCGCATAACTCCTCTTGGATTTTCTCAACACTGTTATCAGAAATTTAAATTTCCTAACCGAAAAAGAAAATGATCAAAGCTACTCTTTTGTCACAGGTAGTGCAACTGAATTAACTTCTAAGATTTGCAGGAAAGAACTTTCACAGGGCTTGGGACATGTTATTTCAGTGCAGGACCATACTTGAATAAAATTGATGTTATCAGAACCTTTGCATGCAGAGCCTGACATTTGTAATGTACTTTTGGCGCTCTCGGCGACTAAATTAATTTTCTGAAAACTTGTGCGTTTCTGCATCAACGTCTCGATGTTTTCTTTCTCGTCTGTTTCTAAAGGTTTTGTTGGCCTTTAAATGTTTTTTTCGACTCACAGTGAAGGAAAAGAGCTCGTATTTACTGATTTGCTCTAAGTTGAGTCAAGCCTGTCATTGATGCAAAATACCTACCATGCTAGATACACGAATAAGATCGAAAGACCTATTTGTTGAGGAATTTTTAAAAACGAACACGTTGACTTTTTCTGTCAACTTTTTGGGAAACTTGTTTTTCTTTTCTTCATTTTTCAAAATTATGTTTTCCATTTGTTCATTAAATAAATTACTTAATTAAGGTGAGCCTAAACCAAACTTATGGAGGCATACGATTGTGGAATGACAAATTTTGTGTCTTTACCACATTCGGACGGAAATTATAGAGACGGCATGTCAACTCTTAAAAGCTTTCTCTTATATCATTATCCCCAAAACAGTTTCTTAATATTATCTTAAAAACTCTCTTATGGTTGGAAAGTTAGCGTTAGGACTCAGTACCTTTCGTTGTTCGCTCTAAAACTGCTTACAAACTAACTTGCGAAGCCTGCCACGGCATATGCTGCACAGTGACAGCTCATCCAGACATGTCAAGGTCCGGTATTCTGAACATTCAAGTATTAGCTATACATCGAACCAATGAACCGTTACCAAGGCCTCCTCATCCAAGTTTTAGAACACACTGACAGTTTGAATTATCTTTGTAAATTTGATGATTTTTCAATGATGTACTCGGCGAACAACTGCTCAGTTGTTAGAATTTTATAATCGTTAAAAACCGAATACTTGAAAATATTCCCACCTCGAACTCTGACTTGACCTCGGCTGCAATTAAATTTCTGACTTAACTCACGAGTACGGAATGCCGGTCCATATGTTCATAAATGAGATCTTGGGGGCAGAGTAGGTTTTTCATTTTGCTTTTGTTTGTTTCTAAAAAATATAATTGATCCAATGACATCTTTATGTAATTGTTACACGTGTATTTTTTTAGCAGATGACATTCACTGATGGTTATTTCACTCGAAAACAGACTAGTATGAGAGTCTAGTTCATCATTTTTATGGTATCACTTTCGTTGCTTCTATACTTAATTTTCAATTCCCTACAAGCAGTTCAATTTCAAACATACTGTAAATGAATCAAATATTTTGTTCTTCTGGTGCACAAATACCGACTGTTCACTAGAAATGTAGCAATGTAATATCCGTAAGGAAATACAAACTCGCGTTTTTGAGACACCTCCACAACATCTTGACAAGCCTGGGCTTCCGAATAATGTGGAACCGAACTGAGTGGTGCGGGAGCTTGCCTTCATGAACTTAACGAGAATATTGAACCACCATTGGAAACTAAGCTTTCAGTTTCTAAGAGTGGAACAATATTGGTAATATTTTTTAATGACATTGTATGCTTTGGCTTAGCAAATAATAGGATTTCTTTCTTTTTTCTTTCTTCCACATCCTCTTTCTCTCTTTCTTTCTCTAATATTTCTCTCTATCATTCTCTGTTTCTTTCTCTCTTTTTTCTCGATTTATATCAGTCTGTTTACTCGTGCATATGTTTATGATTTTCAATAAACAGGGTAGGAGAAGAAATGGAGAAACAATCGAGCAGACGAGCACGCAACAAACTGTGCGTTATTATATACAGATAAATGGGAAATTTCAGTTCAATTTGATTCCCATGAGCTTATATTTCTATGGGTTTTAATTTAGGGTTGAGTATTTTTGTACGCTTCAACTTTCGATGTTATAGTCATGTTATGTCGCTTTACACAATCAACTGTTACGTTTAAAGGTGTCGAAGTTGTTCTAAAGAGCTTTTAGAGAATCAACTTGATCAATGTTTAATGTATAGCACACATTTTAAACACGCACAACGTTGAAAATATTCGTCAAACTTTACAAAAAGACAATTATCTGTTATACCTACTAGTTATAGTTATACATATTTGTAACGGAATTTGTTCAGCTTGATGTGTGGCCAACTTACTTTCATTTTCGGATGATTCGCTTCTGCAAAACAAAAATCTACATCTCAGTAAATCCTTGCGAAGAAGTATCTTCTTATCCAAAGAATATGGGGCAATATAAACTACAGTTCGAACATGACAATGTCAGGTTCAGAATATAGGACCATAGTTCTGGGATTGTATCTTGCGAGCAGGAAAAAACCATGTTACGAAGACACTTGTGTCACTCGCTTGTGTTGAGATTTCCTTCCGTATCCCTATCTTTGGATCTTTTCCAGATAAGCCCCGCCGATAATGCAACACATAAGTTCACCCCCTTATAACTTTCGAAATAATGCACCCATCGACTTGAAATTGCACTGAAACGAAGTAATGTTTTAATCTTTTGTTTGAGAGTGATTTGAAGTCGATAGGTGCACTATTTCGAAAGTTACAAGTGGGTGAACTTATGTGTTGCATCAGTGGCGGGGCTTATCTGGAAAAGATCCCTATCTTTGATTGGTGTTTCTCAGTGGCTGATGCTGTCCTAACCGATCGACCTCGCCTAGTTTGCTCTCACCAGAACCAAGTCCACGAATTGAAAGCCGACAAATATATAAAATCCGAAAGCATTTCAAGTACCATCGAGTTGAATCACCAACTAAGCTGTACAGGAACTGACACTTTCCTTGAATTTGGCTATAGTTAAATGTTTTACTGTGCTCGCTTCACTCTTCTATTATTATTATAATTGATTTTGAACTTATTTGGATATTTGTTAGCCTAAACTTTCAAGTGAAGGCAACACCACCTTCATTAAACATCACAAGATTAAGCACAAGATAAAATATAACTTGTTTTTCATTTTTCAATCTGCCTACTGCTTGCATCATAAATTGCATCTGTGTTGAAGTTCATTCCTCCAAATCAATCATTCATTTACCAACAAGACCTTGAATAGCAGAATAAAGTTGAAGATTTTTCATGCATATGAGCTATCAGGATAAAAAGGAAAAACAACGTTGCTAAGAACATCATGATAAAAAACAAACGTTTCGGATAACAATAAAATACATCAGTGCTCTGAAATACAATAAATCGACGTGTTAAAAATATTGTAACTCTTAAATCTTCTGAACAAACTGGATGTGAGACATTGAGATTTAAAAGACATATTAAAACACAAAACTATGGAAAATTTCTATCAACAATGGAAAGTTTCACCGCCGCGTCACATTCATTTGTTGACGGACAGTTTTTCAAAATGTTCATCGGCTCTAAAATGCGGAGATCAGACACACTTAAGGTTGAATTACATATTTTAAAATTTGTGTTCTTAAAGATTTAAATGGTCTCGCTGTGTTCTCTTATGGGCGAGTTGGATGGTTTGGTCAGGGTATTGCGAGAGCGAAAGGAGACTCTCTTGCGTGCTGCACACCTCAAATACTTGGAGCCCAGTGCTGCCGATGTAAGAGCGCTCGCAGCGGTCACACGTACAGGCTATTGATGTACAACTGAGGTGCGCAACATCACATCTAGTGTATCCCTTCGTTCAAAGTATGACCCAATTTTCCTATCATTTTCAAAACATGCACAAGGATTCATTTGAGGAAAACTTCTTCACTGTTGTCAATACTTCGCTTTCCATTTTTTCTGTGCGAGTTCCAATAAAAGGTAGCTAAAAATACAAGCTTAACTTCGGTGTGGGGAAAATACTTGGATTTGCAGTGGACTCTCTACTCAAAAATTTCCGTAACTCACTAGTGAAAATATTCTTCGGGTTTTTATTCAAACATAAATAATTTTGGAAATTATTCATTTTTAAATGGACCAACTTGTAGGACGATGAAATGTCAAAAGCTCTTTGAATTAACGTAACTATCCCTGAAATTTTATGTTGGGAAAAAATATTGACAAAACGTTCGTACCCAATCTCGAGAAAGTTGGTTTTCGAAACACTGAAGTTGTGAATTTGTTTTCTGCTCATGTAACTTTTACATCTAAAAAAAAGACAATTCAATATTCACTTCTAGTTCACAGGTGAATTTGATATTCTTATGACATTGATTGATATATTGAAAAAACTGCTCGGAATCTCGGCTGTTTTTGAAAAGAGTAAACGTATTATCAAGATCTCTCCGATAAAACACGGGCTTAAAATTATCTGGGCATAGTTTCAAAAACTTCTCATCGAAATTGTTTGGGAAAATACTAGCCACAGTGGAGGACAAAGCAGATCCCATTGCAAAATCATCAACTTGTTTGTAAATTTTGTTATTAAACTTGAAAAATGAGTCCTTTAAGTGTTGAGTGTAGGTGTGCACAATGCAGAGGAGTCTCCTTTAGCACTGGTCATAACCTGACCAAACCATCCAACTCGTCTATAAGAGAGCACTGTTTAAAGGAAGACCATATCTTTAAACACACAAATTTCAAAATTTTTCATTCAACCTTAAATTTGCCTGTTCTCCGCATTTTAAAGTCGATGTACATTTTGAAAAACCGTCCGTCAATAAATGAATGTGACACGGCGGTGAAACTTTCCATTGTTAGTTGAAATTTTCCATAGTTTTGTGTTTTATTGTGTATTTTAAATATCAATGTCTTATTTCCAGTTTATTCAGAAGATTTAGGGTTATAAATTTTTTAATATGTCCATTTATTGTATTTCAGAGCACTGAAGACGGATTTTTTGTAATCCGAAACGTTTGTTTTTTATCATGAAATTCTTGGCCACGTTGGTTTTCATTTTTATCATGAAAGTGAGATTTCCTAGAAATCAGTTTATTTCATTTCTGAGCTGTGAGAAACGTAAATGGCTCTTTGTTTGATTGCTCCAGTGTTTTCTCGCATCTTGTGCGCAAAAGAATTGTCACTCGTACCGTATGACAGCGACGTATTCTAACTATTCTTTTAGAACAGTTTTACATTTGAATATAGCTAGTTATGATGAAAAATTAGCCTTGCCATTTTGACGGCAAATACATGTATTCATAACCACGAGATTAATGTTCGTTTCATTATTTACGAAGTCTACTTCTCTGGGTTTTTTCCAAGCTCCGATTATTTTACGTTATTCCATTGTAGAATTGTGCTCACATTGTTTCATGCTTTTTTCGCTGTTTATGACTTGTATTTGCATGCATTATCGAACTAAGAGCAAAGGCAATGCATTTGTTCATGTTTTCTCTCAATCATTTCTTCGACAATGGTTACGATGGTTACGTATTTTAATCAACCAAGGTTTTTTGCGTTAAAATATTTTAAAAACAAATGATGGTTTTTAAATCGTCAAAATTGTCAATGAACTGTTTTTCTTGTTTGCTTGCGTCATATTTCTGCTCCTAATTTAATATTTGATTGAATGGACTGGAATTCATTCAGAAATGCAGTCATAATTAAAATATAATAGCTCTGACTTTTTAGCAACAAGCTGTGAATGTTAATATTGGGGGATTTCCGAGAAATTGATATTGAAATATAAAATATGTATTTGGATTGCCCTGGAATTTTCTTCTTTGTCCAGAGTCCTACTCTAAAGGCTGAATTACTCGAACATGATACGTTTTGCCCTGCAGCGGGAGAACAAACCGATTTAGCCGAAGAGGCATTGTCAATCTCCAACGGGAGACTGAAAATTAAGAATACATTCAATCAAAGATTTTTGAGAAAGACTCTCTCCTAACAAGAAAGTAATGGACCAAACTGTGAGAAAGTTTTGTTGTCACTCGGTACAATTCAGAACTTAAACCAAAGGAACTCAGGATGGTCGAAAAGTGGTGAATCTCACGAAAAAAAATGAATAGAATATATAATCAGCTTTAATGTCACTTGACAATAAAATAGAAAACATTTTTCAACCTGCAAAGCAACAAATGGAAATCAAATACCTTGAATCATTCTAAATTTATAGTGGTTAAGAATGAGTTTACGTGTTAGTATTCCTTCTGTGTATTCAGCCGGCCGTTCGTTGGATTGATGTCTGGCAGTGAACAGAACTTGAGCCTCACTTTCCCAAAAGTGCGCTCCTCTACCTACGTTGCATTTTAGATAAGTTGCAAAATCAGGAAATTTGGCCCATTGAGGGGATACAACTATTGTATCCATTTGAATTAATATTCCAAGGGAGAGATGCTGGCGACCCCGGTGGAAAAGCGACCTTAAACAATAATAATGATCCAAGGGAGAAAAGGTGACGTCGCTCTCAGACTTTAGCAGTCCTTTTTGATGAAATACAAGTTGATTGTTCATTATCCAAACTAAACAGTGCCTTCATCCTTCTTCTCTTTGGAACACCTTTGTTGTGGTTAGGGAGGCTTAAACTAACTTATAATCTAATCTTACTCAATCTAGGAATTTAAGCTATTTTCTAAAGGTTGTTAATAATCTGAAAAAATTAATTGAAGAAAACAAAATCAATGATGGAGAAATTAGAAATCCCTCATTGTTGATGGCATTTTTGGCTGATTAATATCTCAGTAATCACACATCTGAGGAAGGAAAGTGAACGAGGATTACCTTTTTCTTTCAAAAGCGCATTAAAATGAAGGAACCAATCGATAATCGAAGGCAGAATCATGTCGATCACTCACGAAACATGAAAATCGAAATTTTGTTGTTACATTATCGCCTTCCAGACCTCGGTCAGACACGGCATTGATGGAAGAGAAATATCTGATTGTATGTTATCTACAGAGTACTGCAAAACAATAACAACCTAAAATCGCCGTAATGATAAAACTGTTCTGAAGCCTGCAGTAAATACTGGTATATTCAACTAAGCATTGGCTTTACCTAGAATATTACTTCCGCAGTGTGTTCACCGGACTAGTGTTTCTTTTTCGCATAAATAGAAGGAATTGGTAAATGACATTAAATTCCTATTTATCTTTTAGGCAATAAAAAATGTTTCGTTTGCGATTTTGAGCGCGATTCTGCCGTGTAAGATTATTAACATTTTAATTTTCTTCGTGTTGTAAATTGATATTAAAAGCTTCTTTGAAATTAATTGCCGGAGGAACGAGAAATCGTTTGTCAAATTGAATCCTGACGAAATTAATTGATCCTCAGTTCTGCTGCAGCTTTTGCACTTCTTTTTTGAGCAGAAATTGCCTCTCCATTTCTTTGGTCCTAAAACCTGAGGATCAGTCCGTTTATTGTCCTCTGATTATACCCGGCTCATGCTATATAGGAAAATTGATTCATCACTCAAGTTCAAATTCAACCACTCATGACTTATTGCTCGGCATGGAAATCATGCACTCACACACTAGAGCGTGTCGGTGCTCCACACAGCACACACGCCATACAGTGTCGGTGCTCCACACAGCACACACGCCCCAAAGTGTTGGTGCTCCACACAGCACACACGCCCCAAAGTGTCGGTGCTCCACACGGCACACACGCCCCAAAGTGTCGGTGCTCCACACAGCACACACGCCCCAAAGTGTCCTGCCGCAACACCTGGCGTCTCACGCAACAGTCGGGCCGGCAGTTGGTTGTCTTTAGTTTAGTTTAATTAGTGTGCGCTGCTCACTAATTGTCTTCAGTTCACCTCGTTAATTGGCCTCCTGTTCAATGATTCAGCTGTGCGTGACTTCTGCGATGAAAACCATTAATTGCTGAAACCGAGTTGTTGATTTCATGAAGTAAATTCATTAATTTTATGAAATGATCAAAGAAGGCCTTTGCACAGACAGAGGGACGAGTCAAAAGAGTCTCTTGCTTCACTGTTGAAGTGCATGACGGACAGTGAGAGCGGGCTGTGTGCTGTGTGGGACAGCTATGTGGGGAAAGTCCTATTAGATAATGTAATGTGGAAAGAGTCCAATGAAGAAGAGCAACATAGAAATAGTTTTTACTTTATAGGCTTCAATTTACGCAATCAAAAGTATTTGGATCCTGATTTTTGAGTAGATTTAATGTATATTGACCAAATTATTGTTGACGTGAGAAAAATGAGAAATTAGATATAGGTTTATAAGAGGGTAGAAAAGAAAAGACAGAGGGAAAAGTCACGCACGGTGCAAAATTCATTCAACTTGATAGCAAAGACAACGAACTCAGGACACTGATGTTTAAATTCGTTGTAATTTAAATTACAACCATCAGCACAGATCCGCTGACGTTGGTGTGAGTCATTGATGGGGTGTAACAAGATCGGATCTTATTTGAAGCCGCTTTCTCCCCGTTAGTCTCCCAGGGTCAGAAGAAAGTAACCAATAACTAATGTATTGCAAATGAAGTTTATCAGAGGTTAAGGGCGAGACATTTTCCCCAAGTGTGTAGTCCTATAAAGTTCATAAATGTACTAGAGGGAGAGAGAACGTCGGAAACAGTCCACTCACGTAACCTACAACAAACCGAAAGAACGCAGGTAAGACTAGGCTGATACAAAATAAGAGTTAGGAATATCTTTTCTGCTAAGCAGTTTAATTATGAAGGTAATAGGAAAGAAGAACTTTAAAATCATTTTTAATGAAACGTTTCAAGCCTCAGCTCATCATCAGTCATACTCTGTAACAACAAAAATACACGCGTTGAATGAAAATACGAAAAATTAACAAAATTGTTCTTCAAGTATTCAAAATTGGTGCCTAAATTAAACAATGACAGGACTTAAAAAACGGATGAATCTAAAAATCAAAATTTCACTACCCAGCATCGTACACGCGAGTTAAAACGGGGGAAAAGTTTATAGGAGTACAACTAAAATGCGGAACGGTCATAAGGAAAATTAACTAGCTAAAATAAAATCTTATCAAAGGGAGAGGAAGAAGGGAATGAGCGATAGAGAAAGAAAGAGAGGAAAAAAAAGGGAAAGCAAAGAAACAGAGAAGAGGAGGCTAGGAGAAGAAAAATCAAATGCATTTCTTCCAGAGACTAGTAAAAATTGAAACGAATGCTAATATTGCTGCACTACTAGGTCCCTATAATTTTAAAGAGTAAGCACTTTGCACATCATTCAGGGCCGGTTTCAATTTGTGTATATAGTGACTCTAACATGCACAGCTCACCAGAATTTGAAGCATAGTCTACAATTTCAAACTGAACGATACTGATAATTTGTTCGCAGGGACCTATACAATGCTGCCTTATATTGGAATGGGAAGGTCTTTGCAATTGCCTTCATATAAATAAGAGTTATGAAGCGCAGTGACATGACCGTTTACACTTATATGACACACACGCGCTTACGTTTATTGCAGCATACACACACCACTGAAGGAAGTTCTGCTGAAGCACGGGAGGATAAGAAAACAGGAAATGATACCGCGGGATTGAATTTGGATTCGACAGTTCACTTATTCTACCTAGTCAGGCTCAAGCATACTGCCCACTACATGAGACCACGGAGTGAATATATGTATATTATGCTCATGTTGGGGGAGGATACCTTGAGGAAGCCTTGCTCCTCTCGTAGCTCAGATTTATTTATCTTTAACTGATGGGGTAATTGTAATTTACTGCGTTCTTATGTTACGTTGGTGTAGGTCCAATTATATTCCGAAGTCTACATTTTTGAAGTCAGGCTACACGTCCGCCATACGTGCAGTCAGCGAAGTTGTGTGGGAAATTCTCCCGTATTGCGTGAGTCTTCTTATTCTTCGATAACGGTATCGTCTTGAGCGTCAGAGCAGATATCTCTTCTCTCCGCCGCTATGAGGACGATGTTTCATCGTTGTGTTCTGTTCATTATTAATTCTTCCCCTGAAACTCATTCCTCTAATTCAAAAAATTAAGAAGTGTGAATTTTAATTCATACAGCAAATGCATAACAATTTGTAATATAATTTAAAAAACTAAATCTGAAAGAATCATTTTAGTCGACGTTTTTGTATACTGCGTCTGTTTTCTAAACCCGATTTATTTCTTACGAAATAACTAGTTTGTGTTGTCAATAAAGGGTGATGAAAAATTCATTTCTGATTTAGAATGAATAAAATAAGTCAAAGCGAATGAAATCTGTGCTGAAAGCCTTAAACAAATATCACGATGCTTGAACATGTTCCTAGATGGTATTGCTATATGAGCACCGGTAACAATGAAGCGTTCCTAAGGTAATAGCATAAAAAATTTGTACATGTAAAAATCCAGTGCTAGAAAATTTACCCCACCATATTAAATCACCATATTACAACATGTTGCGTAACTCTCATTCCATTTACGCAGCGTAATAACTACGCTGTGAAAATTGTTTGAGTTCTGATGGGGCCCTGGGCCCGGTTAGTCTCAGGGTTGAGAATGGCCGTTATTTTTCGTAGCCACTCGAGTATGCTGCGTCTCATGTCTTCTGGATTGTTATGGGACCTTCGCTGCTCAATATGATCAAGCATAGAACTTTTTTTCGTTCGCGTGGTTATTAGACAAATCTGTTCTTCTTTAATCTCCAACCTCTTTAATTCCTATTAAAATTTTACCATTCATATTCCGATTTCTTCTTCCGCTACAAATTCTTTGCTAAGTAACCACGTGAAAGTTTGCCCAATGCTTCCACTGTAACCTAAATGCCTCGCCTCTCCGTGGTTCTGGTTCACCCCTTTTCCCCCCAGCGTGTAACACTGTCCTTGCTCCTCCCCAAGCATTGCTCTTTTTCGGCTTTTTTTGTACAAACAATTCTATTTTTTTGTAAAACCTAATGAGAACTACGTAATCTTTCAATTCATAATTGGAGTAAATCATTTTTGGTGTTAATTTGTGCGAATGAAAGAACAAATCTACCGCAATTTCTTCATTTATATTTTACAAATCAATTCATGTGCGACTTTTAATGTGTAGTTCTCTTTAAACGTATACTTCCAGCCATCGGTAAAATACCGCTCGTCGAACGATGGCGGCAGCACTTTGACTATGGATCATCCTGCACTGGCGAGTTAACAGGCATATCCTCTTCTCGTTGTCTTCCAAAATAGAGGTGTTTAGGTAGCGTTACATCAGCAAGTGTGTAACTACATTTAGTAAATCAGAATTTAAACGTTTTCAATGCTATGATTTTGCCAGCTCTGGCAAATATAGTTTAATCCTGAGATGGCTCTAAACTACGCAGATACGCTAGTACTCGACTAGGTCTGTTATGTTCTGGTCTGGTCTGGTCTCTGGTCTGTCAGTATACACCTCTTACTCCTACATGTTCTTGATCTAGTAAATACCTTTTCTCTAACTAGATCAAGAACATGTTCGCTAATCTTAAACTTGCCGTTTGCAATCACTGAGTGCTCCTATAGAAGTCTGAAAACATAAGATCATTGAATTCTGCAACATAAATGAAATTGCTTAACAAAGTGGGTTTGGGAATAATTTCGTCCCTAGCTATATCTGTGTTTCTCAAGAAAATACTAGGCCTTCTCTAATCAAAGTGAAAGTCGTACTATAATGAGATAGAAACATTTTGGTACTTTCTCATATTCGATGTACCTATCCGTTTTAGACGATCCTAGGCCATGAAAGTACGTATCGGCCGTCCATCACTTTGTCATTTATTAATGCCTCGAATTCGACCACCAGGTGGTAATTTTTAATGGTCGTGTGACCATTGTAACTTTGTGCGAGTCTGTTTACTTCTATGGAGAATCGATTACCCTCGAATGCCGCTAATTGGTTAGTATTTGTTCGTGAGCCCTGATAGGTAACCTCACCATAGGTAGGACTTAAGTTACTTTAACTTTCGTATCCATTTCACTTCTTCCAGTTTTCATGCCTTTTTCGCTCTCTCTTTTTATGTCTTTTTCATCTTTTCTTCATCATCGTTCCTGGCTCACTGTTTCTATTCGTAAGGTATTCTGTGTGTGGGAGCACACTTTACGGCCTATATTCCCCGTTTTCGACATACAGTTCATGCCATGTGGTCCCTTGTCCTCGCTTTCTTGAGATTGCCTCTGTTAAGGCAAGCGGCCTTTAAAAGGGATAGCAATATTATTAATCTTAGTCCAGATTTTATTTCGTTGCTTAGTATCAGAAAGTAACGCTTAATTTTCATTCCAGTGTAAATTTCTTTGATATGCAATGTATACGAATTTAATGGAAATTTATTTCTCAATGAATTCAAAAGCTAATAACGCGAACTGAACATTTCTATGGTTCTCTGAACTTTCAATTCATTGTGTTGAATAGTACTGTCCTACTTCTTTCAAGAAGACTAAATTTGGAACAAAGAGATAAATTATGGAGTCTACAGTACTGTTATTTCATCTCCTCGTGCCTCCATATGACACACTCGAAATGAGTCGATGAGTGCAACCAAATATGGCGGCATCGTAACCAATGCTACACTGTCGAGTTTTGACTCTATTTCAGCGCACTAGTTTTCTATCGACGTACCATGTTTTAGGAAAAGTTAAAATTTCCTTATAGAGCATCAGAGTACGCGGTGGGGAAAAAAAGCTATGAACATAGCACATAAGCGAAATATTTTCATGAGCAATGCAAAGAACATTGGAAAAATATGCATTTTATTATTGGATCCTTTTTTAATGTTTTTTATTTCATTTGGCAACTTCAGTAGCATGATTTTCATCAGGTTTCCATTTACTCAAACTAACTCTCTAGGAGTATTAACATTTTGAAATAGAAATAGCCTAAATTCGCCTGTATCACCTCTTGCGAGTAAGCTTTGACCAGATGTTTTCATCGGCTCCATGCAAGATATACCTGCAGAAGATCGCGACCAGGTCACGCTGTCACCCCATAACTTTATCTGACTGTCTTGCGCAGCGCAAAATTTAAGAAATCTTGTCTTGTCAAGCACTGTGCATTTGTCGAGCAGAAGAACATGCTTCAGGCCGCATGCAGAAGGATGTAAACACAACAAAGGTTTCGCCTTATAGAACACAGTAGGCTAAAGAGTGTTGCGGATTCCACGAGAAACTCGAAAAGGCTCCGCCACTTTATGTTCAGACATGTCGACCATACCACGACACCTCCTCATTCCTGACGCCTAAACGCCTGTGACGCTCATCCTCACCTCGATCATGTCCCCCCTCGGCTCCGCGTAACATGGCCGTCAAGCGTCGCTTTGCCCACTCCGCAAAGAAAAGCTTCTGGCTTAATTCAATGCATTAGTGCTACTCTTCCACACGCCCTCATTTGCATCATGTCAGTGTAAATATTTTGCCTTAAGTGTTTACACTTGGTAAAATTCCCATAAGATTTTGATGTTTTCCGATATCATCGCCAGAAAATTAATTCTATTTTGGTTTGGGAAATTTGGCAAAATACTTGTTTATTTTCGTTACTAAGATTCTACTACGCTAAAAGCATTAACAATTCAGATAATAGCTTTGCCTTCTTCAATGTTTCCAATAAAAAAATAATAAACAACGATACCTGCTTCCCGATCTGCGATATCAGCAAGTGTTAGTAAGTGTTATTGCCTCTTTGAGGATTCATTCGCAACCAGAGTAAAATTCATTTTCATTTTAGTCACCTGATCTTTCCGAAAATAGTGTGAGGAAGGGAACATATCACTGATAGTGCTGATACGACTTTAATGCTGTCTAAAAACTGTTTAGGTCAGTTCTAGGAAAATTAATGACATGCATAAAACTCGCGTAAGGCAACACTGCTTATCTAAAAAAAACGTACTCTAATTTTTGTTCACTCTACCGAGTTCCCTCTATATTGCTTCAAAATCCAATTGTTCAAGTAGAAATTTAGATGGCAACACTCCAAAAGTACTCATTAAACAATAGCAACCTGTTTCAAGGAATTACGGGCAGAAATTTTGTTTGAAGCGGAAAAATTATTTTGTTGAACAGACCTTCCCGGATTGGATTAGGAATATTGCATTGGTTTTCATTATTGCAGAATATCTACTCTGAATATCTGCACAGCAACTGGTATCGCCATCAAAAGGATTCGGAGAATAATTGCATACTGGAAACAAGATTACGAGGCTAGTTCATCTCGAAGTGAGTGAGGAAAGTAAAATATCCTTCATGGAGAGACTGGAGTTCTTTGAAGGTTGTAGTCGAGATAAAAAACCGGCGTTCATCGATCCTGCAAATAGCTGACGAGTTACGGGATTGTTCTGAGGGGATTTTCACGAGAATTGTGCGTCGTGAGCTGAATGTGATGAATTTATGCTTGTGTATATCCATTGAAATGCCAATAGTGCCGTTTTCAAGATATTTCTAATCGGCTGAACTTTTTTGGTGGAGAGTTGGCATTATTGCAGGTTTACAGAATGTATTCACATGTTTCCTTAGACTAAAGAAGCAGGTCCTCATCCGAAGGATTTTTTTGTGGGAAGAGTTGATTGAGGTAATTAACAGCCAGGAGTTATTTAATTCGTAAGTATTTCGAACGCAGAGCAGTCATAAAACGTATACATCGGTCATCATCCAGTGACTCCGGGCAAATTGGGGAAACCAAAAAATTTCCGGCGTGTGTGAGGAAGATAAGGCGTTCCACTATCGACCATTTATTCATCTCCCGTGGCCTGGTTGAAGAAAATAGGTTTAGTATCAAGTGGTTAAAGTTATAGTTTGAATAAGTACCTAAACAAGTATTAATCTTTTAACAACACTTGAGCGAGTAATAAGTCTCTATTATGCTATTGGGCAAGTAACAAATTCCTAAAATGCACTAGGGCAAGAAAAAAGGCTTTGAAATTCACTTAAGTAACAGCAATAGGTTTTAATATGCCCTAGGGCAAGTAATAAGTTTCTGATATACACTTGAGCAAGTAATTAATTTTTATAATGCACTTGGGTAAGTTATAAGTTTTAAAATGCCAGTCCAGAGTGGGTTGGGATTACGCTCAATCGACATTAACATCACCAGTAAGCTAGCGCAAAGCTTACCAGCAACTAACCTCTAAAGGTCGACAGCGTGGGCCGGTTGTGGACGCAGATGCTTACTGCACGCTGCATTTGGAGTCCCTGTTGACGTAGGCCCTGGTTTGCCCGAGCCGGTGCCTCACAGACCGAGAAGTGACCAGAACAGACATACCCCGAGGGCTTCAAAATGCATGGAGGACGGAAGCTTAGCCGACCGAACGAGCGTTGAGTCTGGACAGCGAATTAATGCGACGTTGTACACAAGTTACGGACGCTCCTCGTCACTGGTGTATTAATGACAGCACAGAAGGCAATCTAGAGACTCCAATTATAATCAGAGGATAGAGATACTAGCCCCGTCATGCTCCAGAGCGCAGTGATCAGCTTCTTTAGGTTCACCTGTAAAAATCTCCCGAGAGATCTTCACGGAATATTTCCAAAAACTGTCTGTCGAGAAATTTGCCAGCAAGTTTGGCGAAAGATTATGATGCTATCATGAGATGCAATATCTCCATAATTCCATCGTTTTTTTCAATCCGCCTCAGTATTATCAGAAGAATGGTGAAAAATGTGTCTCCGCCGTCAAATCCTGCAGACGTAGTAGTACGGTTACAAGGCGAGAGGCACGTTCTCTCACGCACCGCGTGGTAACGTTTTTAAAGATACCTGAGGCCGGTATAGCTTCTATGTTGAATCAATCAACTCTGAACTTCAACTCTCGTTGTTTGTCAGCAGGATTTTGTGAAGAAAATAAATTTACACAAGCAATTAATTTTTCACTCACACTTTCACGCACTTCACTCTTTCAATGAAATTCTCATCATTCTTTCTTCGAAATGCTGCTCTTTCTCTTATGTTTTGAGGTGGTTGAAGAAGTCAATTACTTTTTAGCGCATGAATTAATTAAGTATTTCTCTAATTGAACTAATTTAAATTTCGTACCCGTTACTACGTAATTTCTTAATTTTGTAATTGTAGATAGACTTCAGAAGATATTAACCTCCTACGGTGCAGTGTGTGTATTTTTGCATATTATAGGAAGGGCTTATGTGTAAATTTTATGAAAATTGTGCTATCCAATCACTGACGCCTTCCTATTCGTATTATTGCGAGGGCTAATCAAATCAAAATTTCCTTTCAGAGAATGATTTTGGATTGTTCTAACATTACTAATGTGTGCACTAGCAATATAATTGTTGTGCGCGACAACAATCACAGGCTGGTTGAAAATTCCTAAGGGCGCATTAGGAATGGAGCTTCATGCCCTAAGGGTGCGTTAGGAATAGAACTTCTTGCCCAAAGGGTGCGTTAGGAATGGAACTTAATGCCCTAAAGGCGCGTTAGGAATGGAACTTCATGCTCTAAGGACGCGTTAGGAATGGAACTTCATGCCCTAAGGGTGCGTTAGGACTGGAGTTCCATGCAGTAGCAGTAATTGAACTGTGTGATGTAGTGTACAGTGCGCTACGTAAGGTGAACTGACAGATTGAGAGGTTGCAGGAGGCACTTCAAGATCAGTTAAAATAGCTCAGGAGCAGAACGCATTGCGTCGAAAAATGATTTTACTTTTGTCCTCATAAGGAAAGCAGAGCTACAACGGGCATCAACAAAACCCCTTCTCGTTATGACCTATCCTCCCTGGGCGTTAAAAAGTTCACTAATACGGTCCAGCAACCTTCAAAAAGTCTGTTTTCTTTTTTGTACATTTAAATTAATTCAATCTGATGAGGAGCTCACACAAACTGGTGGATGAATCATCGTAAAAAACTATTTTCGTTGATGGATTGAATTTTTGACGCTTTTAACGAGGTATTTAATCCGGTGTATTAAAGTTAGGTATTTTATACAGTGTATTAAAGCCACGGGACCACAATGAAAGTCTACAATCATGAGCATATTTTCTAACACAGTGATGTACAGAGTTATGCCAGGAAAAATTTTGTTACCCAAATCGAGAATTCTTTTAGTTAATCGTTCAGGCTAGAGAAAGAATGAACACGATTTTTTTCAAATTTGAAGCGATCAAGTCTATCCCCTCATCTGAAAATCATTATTTGTGTTGAGGTTTTCTAGGGTAAATATCGATTCTTTTAGTTACTGTAAGGAAAACAATTCTAGTACAAAATCTCAGACACCTGAACTGACCTCCATTATCACCGCGTCTGAGTCCAATTTTACATCTACGGCGTCGTCAGGCGGGAAGCAATTTTAACTCTGTACGTCTGTCGTCAGCTCTGAAACTGTAGGCAGATTTCGCTTGAGAGACGACAAAATTCCATTGAAATAATTCGGCAATTTTTATAAAACTATTTCTTGATGAAATTGATCTGTTCGAACGCTGCTGAAGAAATTGCACCCAGTTAAACGTAGATTTTTAAAATTTAATTGACATTCCATTTATTTGGTCCAACTTCTACACGAGTGTTTGACGTAATAGACATCGTGCTGATTGTGCTAATCAATGCATGTTCTTATAGGGTAAAATTTGAAGGCAAGACTCGTTACTTTCACTGCACACTCTACAAAGACATCTGAGATGAACTCACACCTCCCTTCGTTCGCCGTAAGCATAAATTTAACACTTAGTTTTTTCCTCATTGCACAGTTATTCTTTGAATTTTAATTTTACTTTCTAACTGATAGTCTACAAACACTAGAAAAATGTAAACGCAACAGTTTTAAAGCCTGTTCATTGACGCTGAAATGCGTTCAGTAAGACGACGGACTAGAAGGGCCAAAAAGAAGCCAGGCTGCAGCTGCATGCACGGTAAAACACTGGAATTGATTAGCTTGAAGCCTTTCAGTGTTACCTCATTTATGCAAACAGAATTTAATTAGTAGCTGCCTTTGCCCACGTTTTTAACGAAACTTCTGACACGGCGTTCTGTCAACCTATTCATTCACTTATTGAACAGAATTTTGAAGTCTCACTGAGGTACTACTCAGTGCACTCCTCGAAGACTATTAATTACTGCACGAAAAACCATGATATTTGGGGCTCTTTATATGATATTTTAAATTTTAAATACTTTCATTTTGGATACCTATTTCAAATAAGCTAACGTACCACGTATCTGCCGTGAATGTTGCTTTCAATTATTCCTTACCCTGAATGCTCGGAGACGTGAGTCATGTATACTAATTTCCCTCGAGTTAGTCATGCCTAAAGCAATGAGTTTCCAAGTATTCAATAAAGTTTACGTTCTACATATAAAATGCAATGCCACAAACAGCAACCTCATCTGGTCTAAACTTTTCTCGCCTAGAATGCAATACTGGAAAAAAGTGTTGATATAAACAGCCCTCGTACCGAATTGGTCCAATCAATTTGTTTTCAATTTGTGCGGCGACTGGAAGCTTAGAAGTAGGCTCTCACTTCGCTGGTGTTCGAAGTGACTCGAGACGTCGTTACATGGCTGCAGTCTGTGATCGAATCGATATTCTGTCTCGGACGATCTCATTTTGGTGAAACTTAGCATATGTTGCGAGCGTGTTTGTTGAGCTGCGCAACTCGTAAGCAAATTTCTTGACAAGTTTAAGGCTATTTGTCACGGCCACGACCATAAGTTTCCTCATTATTGTTGTGATCCGACATCATTATTCATACTGCATTCTTCTTGAATTTATACATTCGATAAATGTATGCAATGGCAACTAATAAGTTTGTGTAGACAGTAGACTTTATGCAGAATGCTAAGTTGCACCACTAAGCGAGGCCTTCAATACTGCAGGTGCCGGAGGAGTGCAGGGGGTCAGGAGAGCTGCAGGTGCGGGTGTCCCTCCTGCAACAAGCCAAGGTAAGTCCTTTCTATGATGGCATGAGTTATTTTATGCGCGTGCACTCTTTAATGCATGCTAATTTCACCCATTGTTAATGGAAAATCTGCAAACTCTACTCAACGCACTTGAGCCACAAAGGAAAGCGCAATGACGGATTGGTTGAACCAAAATGAATTTCATTCGTGAGAAAGTTTCCTTTTACTAATAAAAGTCGCTTTTTTTGACAAAAATTAGAGACTTTGTTCGAAAAAACTCGTAGCTCGCAGAAATTTCAGGCAAGAGAGCGCTTGGAAAAATCAGATCCTTAAATAAAAGTGAAAAAATATTAGACTTCCCGTCAGTATCAGAACTACTTTAAGTTTTTGTTAAATTTTATGTTCTGAAAGGCATTCAGACGTGAAATTGTTCAGTGAAACGAACCTTAGTGATGGATATTGTTGCATGGAAATCAGAGCAGCACACCGACATCATTACCGGTTGAATACGAGGTAATTACGGCGCGATCATTGTTCCATACCCAGCCAATAGATCGCGTTGACTGCTGCTTGTTGGCAAATCTTAGGTGGAGACGATGACTATTTATCACGTGTATTTATACGTGTGAACTTGCTATGTCGCTGGAATTTACATGAATAAGCTCAAGTTTACATTTTCCGTAAGCTTCTTTTTTGCTTAATATTTGGGTCGAACGATATCTACAGACCCCACTACTCTGACGGATACATCTGTTGCATTTACGGACAACCTTATTGTATTTATTCTTATTGTATTTATGGAAAAATTTCGTGACTGCCTCATGTCACATACTATTTAGGTTTTCTAGAAGTATCTACTTCATCTAGCTCCCAAAGCTTGCAGATATCACTCACTGAGAACTTCTGTTTAGTCTAAATACTTTTCTTCTGCATATTTTATGAATTTATCCTGAATTTTCTTTTTTCAGAACAATGTAACTTTAATGCTTAATGAGGAGTTCAAATGTATATGTCTGGTTGTTAGACAAGTTTCACTGTTTCATTTCTCCAGAAACCATTTTTAAATTAATTTCTTGAACTGTCAAAATGCTTGTTGCAACTCGCCGTGCGTAGTTAAGTAGGTATTCTAATGACGAAGTCGCCTGGCATGGCGTACGGTTTGAATTACGAAAGTTGTAAGTAATATTTAAGTAAAATCATAGTCATATCCTAATTTTGAGATCTTCCAAAATTGACTGTATAACACGAAACTATGATAGTGAGCCTCCACCGCTAAATATGGGCCGTTAGGGCTGCGCTCCTATTTCAACTCCACATGACACCGATTGAGTGCCCCAGACTGTTAGAAGTACTCGTAGTAACAGATTGTCCGAAAGTAAAGTTCATTTCCCCAAAATGAAATGGAGACTATATTTATCAAAAATGAAGGGATTTTGTTGTAGTACATGAATGGTACAATGTTTTTTTACGTTTCTTCACGTTCTAAAAATTATCGTTGATATTCTTTTAGCCGTTCGATCCTTATTTTGGCAAGGTAATGTTCAAATAGGCGTGTTCCAATCTGAGAGTGCTATGAGTGTCAGTGTAAGAAATGTGGTAAAATTCACTCAACTTAAAGATTTTAGAAATTAAACACTAGATACCGTCGCAAGAGGATATTTTCTCATTTTCAAAAAAGTGGTTTCAATCTAAACGAGGAGTCAAACACAGGTCGTCATTTAGAATGTAATTCAGTTGTTACGAAGAGTTGATGGGCGTTTCTGTGCCGAATTCTGTTCCTGCCTCTCGTGAATATGCCAAACGATTTCATCTAACCCATGCGTATTCATGGCCAATTAAAATTTACAGAAGAGCATCAGTAATGGTGAATGGCATCCCGACCGTAGATACTCCTGAAAATTTCAGCAGTTGGCTCGTTGGGAGATGTTCTTTTTACCTGAGATTTTATTTTTCAGTGAACTTGTTACTGGTTATGGGAGAGGGATTCTATACCATACGTCACACTCTGACGTCATTCGTGGGTCAGACAAGAAACACGAATGCTCAGCAACAAAGAGGATTTTGTTCAAACAAGTTCATGCTGATTGCATAGTTGAAGATTGAAAGAATTGTCCTTTGTGGAATGTTGCACAGAGAAATTACTCGTATGATAGGCATTTAGGACTAATAACTCAGTCCTACACGCCATGACGTTCGATGAGTTCTTACTTGAATCTCACTGAAAATCTCCGACTAAATTGGAATATCGAAAAAATAGTGACGGCGTAAGAAACATTCATGATTTAGTTCGTGTAACTGTAAAATAAAGGAAAGATAACTGTAAAACTCGTTTAAAATATTGAAGAGTCTAAATAAAAAAAGTCTAAATTGAATAATGTTATTGCATCCAAGGTTTCCTAAACCTTGAATAATTTTGCACTCACATCTGTATAATTCCCTCGTTATATTTTTCTAGTTTAATATGTCCTTTTAAAAATTGAATTTATTAATCTTTTCTATATTCTAAACAATGCAAAAAATGCTTGAGGTCTTTCCAGTAGCTAATAATGAGGAATGATTACTCAGGGTACTTTTTACTGGGGTTAACGAAAAATTCTATCGCTATTACTCGTACATATTTCTGAGTTCTTCGCCCCCAAAGGCCAACTTGTTGATCCGGCGTACTTGACCGAGCGCTCTCCGCACCGCTTCTTTTTTTGCTCTACCAATGACCGTAAACTATTACTTCGTGACTCGATGTCGAATCAAGGATATAAATTATTTTGGTGGAAACTGAAAATAAACATTTATTTTGCCGAGGACAAAAGCAGAACTACGAGTATATACGATTACAGTATCCTCTACAAACAACCCCGTCGCTAGAAAGTCTGAGCGGCGTGTAAGCGACCTATGTACCTATGCCAACTGAGAGATGCCATGCTCGTTCACCATGTCTATCATCACACAACTCGATCTATCCAAGATCTGTCGGAAATGCTTTAGTTGGGTAGCATTGCTTCATTTTTGTTATTTCCCTTACCTTCACCCTTTTTTATTTTACTTATCTAGAATAAATTTAAATGGCCTTCGTTAATATCAGAAGGAATGATTGAAAAAGATTTTAATTTATACTATGCTTGATAATTGTGAAAAAATTGTTACAATCGTTACATTTATTAGTCTTTTGACTGATGAATAAGATTCTAAAATGAAACAGATACTAAGCTACATATTGACCATGATTTCCACTGTGGTCTGTATGTTTTTCACTTTTGACATGAATACTTTACTAGTGTCTCCCATTTGCTGTAACCTCATGGAAGCCCTATATGCGATATACAGCGACAGTGCAAGGGCATGTATCATTTTATTTTACTATTAATCTTGATAAAATATATCTAAAAATGTACGTGATCCTCGTGTAGAAATTAACGTTTTTAGGAATTAGAATTTTTTATTGAGCACACATGCTACTACTGCTTCTCAATTCAGAGTTTTACAATGGCATCAACTTTAGCGGCGGTGAATATAGAGGTGCCGTTGAAATTGTAAACTTCAAGTAACGTCTTACTATCAGCTTGTCAGCTTTCCGCACAACTCGTTCATTTGTGAAATTTCATTTTCTACTTTTTATGCCGCTCATGACACGCTATAGGAATCTTGAACAGCTTCGCCTTGATCACAAAATTTTATCTTAGACGAGGAAATCTGCGTTTTCTCCTAATCAAACTGTGAATCTTTTACGAAAAGCTATCCCCTCAGAGGGATACAACTATTGTATCTATGGGAATTAGCGCTCCCAGGGGGAAAATGTGTGAGGGCCCGAGCTGAGAGTTAGGTAGGCCTTCTTTTTGTTGAAATAAAATATTTTTTTGCTATGTTAAGGACCACCTTTTTCGGTTCACTGCTATCCTGTTTTTCAGCATCTACTACTTTCTTCTTCAACTTTTATCTTGTTTCATGAACTTCTTTCCCAACTTACTGTTTCTGTGCCCCTTCTGCACAGATTCCGCATTCCCTAAATCCATACTAAATGGTGCCTTCCTCCTTCCTCTCTTCGATACGCTTTTTTTGTAGCGGTTAGGGAGGCTTAAACTAACCTATAATCTAATCTTTACGAAAAGCTTAACTTTTCCGAAGGATGGGATTTTTGTCTTCGTCTCCGTTGATGTTGACAATTAAAGCGCAAGCCCCAGAGCCCATACTACTCCGATTCGAATATCCCAATCCTAGACTAATGGTCTTTAAGTAGAATGGCATAATATCTTAAGCTTCTGGAAAAGGCTAAGGTCTTGTAAAACAACTTTGCATCGACAATTTGTGGAAAAAATATTTGAATTAAATTTTGTAAACAAAATCTCTTCTAAAGAAATGCATCTGACAAAATATGGTACAAATTTTAACCACAGAGCGTCATGTAGAGTACAAGCGAACCGCAATTCCGCCCTGCCGATGCTTCTGTCTGTCGATGTTCAGTAACGTGAGGCCGATATAATATTTTTTCATTCGCACCATTAGATCATGCACAACCTAACTGTGTTACACTAGAATTGTATTTTCGTTTTAAAAATTCCCTGAAAAGCTACCGGAAGTTTACAGCGGCGTCAAAAAATCTTCAGAATTTCGATGTCTGATCGGGTGAGAGCTTTAGATAAAAATTTTATGGATGAGAGTGTGTAAAGAAGATTTAAAGATCTGTATTAAGTGCCATTTCAGGGTCCAATATACATGATGACTTACAGTGCCCTTAAAGTGTTTACTGAATGTGTCGCTTTCCGCTCAATAAAACCTTCACATAACAAACGATGACGTATATTTAAGTGAGAGTTTATGTACTCTGAAATAGATATTTTCCATAATTTGGTATCTCACCTTCAGTAGTAGAATATGTGAGTACAAAAGGTGAGGTATTGAATCGATCTGCTTCTATTTTCATTATACCTCAGAAATTTTATCAAGATAACATTAGAAGTCAAATTTTTTTCATGTAAAAGATGCTTCGTTTTTTGTAGCAATTTTTAAAGAATAAGCTAAAAAACATGCTGTTCATAGATTGACGTAGGAGTAACAAAAAATGTTTCTATTAATCTAGCACTGTTTTCGCGCTCGAGCCATTAATAACGAACGAAAATACAAATCTAGAGATTGGGTAGCTCTATGGATAATTTAATAGGATACGCCAAAGAATGAAGGTTTTCATGCTTAAATTACACATAATGTTAATACGATGAAAAGCCGTGAAGCTATACCATGTCCTCATCCTGTCATTTGTCCATCAAACTCCGTTGGATTAACTTTTCGTTGCAAGTAGTATTCCAAATGAAACACTTCATTAAAGACGATGACTTACAATCGATTGAATTTATAAGAAAGTAAGTACGTAGAGCTATAGCTTCAGCCGTACAAAACTCACATTTCTCTGATTTGCCCCGAGGTCAGACTTACATTGGAGGGTGGAGGCCATCCTTGTATCGGCCCATCTGGCACGAACATAAAGGGTCTCCAATTTTCATGTCCAGCTCTACATGGCTAAAACACGACATAAATTACTGACTTACACATGTGATTGACGCTAAGGTGAGCGTGAGCCTCTGCAATATTTCTTTAAGATATCCAGTGGAACTAAATACACACAACATTCTTTCTAGCTCCAACAGCAGCCGGCCCCAAAAAAACGTAATTTTGATGCCGCCTCATTTTATTTAGATTTCGTCAAGAAATAATTTGATCTCAATCAACGTAAATAATCTTCACCGGCATGCAGTTACTTACGACTGGAAATTCTGAAATCACTCATCACCTTGAATCTCATGTTGAGAACATCAGTGGTAATGGTAAAGCTTGGATAGGTGATGTAAGAGACATCAAGCAGAGAGCTTAATAGAATTCAAATTTCAGCTATCAGGTTGTAACAGAAGTTCTGTTCATTTTTTTAATTTGAAATAAAATGAAAATCCTGTCAAAACTATATTTATTTAGTCTTCAACATAGTCACCATTTTTATTAATTACATCTTCCCATCTTGCCATAAGCTTTCTGATTCCTTTTTCATAGAATTTAGCTGGTTTGGACTAAAAAAAAAAAAGAAACTACTTTCATTTCGACCTCTTCTCTTGAAGTAAGCCTTTGTCCCATTAAATGATTCTGTAAGCTCCTGAAAAGATGAAAATCGGTTGGAGCAAGATCGGGAGAATATGGTGGGGGATACATGACTTCCCAGCCAAATTCTTCAATGAGATTTTTGGTTGCTCTTAAAGTGTGGGGTCTGGCATTGTTATGGTGTAGAATCACTCCTTTTCGATTGATTAAAGAAGGCCGTTTTTCCCGTAAAACTGTTTTTAAACGAGTTAGCTGCTGACGGTAAACTTCAGATGTTATTGTTTGATTGTCACCCATTAGTTCATAGTAAACGATTCCCTTCAAATCTCACCATAAACACAAAATAATATTTTAGGGTACAGTCCACTTCTCGGGTGTGGAATGGCTTTGAACCACGACTTAGCTACTGTCTTTTGCGCTTAACATTGTTGTAAAGGATCCACTTCTCGTTGTTAGTTATGATTCGGTCTAAAAAAGGTGCCTGAAGTTCACGAGAACGCAGTGAAACACAACAGGTCACACGCTGTTGCCTGTTGATTTCTGGCAAATCGTGTGTGACCCATTTCCCAGCCTTTGAAACTTTGCCAAGTCTTTTCATTTCCCGATATATGGTCATTTGGCTTACATTGAAGGTGTTGCTCAGTTCTCTAGTAGTACAGATTGGATTTTCATCAATGGCAGCTTGCAATTGCTCAGAATTGAGTTTTTTGAGCATCCAGCACTCGGTTCGTCTTTCAGACTGAAGTCATCCTTTTTGAAACGTGAAAACCATCTTCTGCAGGTCTTCTCATTCACATCATTTCCATAAGTGTCTTTGATTGTTTTTGCTGCTGAGCTTGCCGTATTGTCTTTATGAAATTCAAACAGTAAAATATGCCTGATATACTCTTCACCTGGAGTGAACATTAGGACTAAAAAATAGTTATTAATTACGATAATTATCACACAAACTGAAAGAAGAAATATTTTGTTTATCACCATATGTAAGCACACAACAAGCTAAATAAACAGCTAAACAGCAAAACAAGCTAAGTTGAAGTAATCGTGCCCTAAACATATAGCTCAAAACTTGGACAGAACTTCTGTTACAACCTGATAAAATGAGCTCTGGTTGACTTCCGAATTGGAGCTTATCAAATTTAAGCGCCATTAGTTTCTCCATGCGCATTTAATCTTTTGACCAAAAAGCAAACCTTTACTTTTCTTTCTAGCGCTTTGCTAGGCATAAGTTCTTCGCTCGTCTATGTTTGAACTGATCGAGGTGGAACTGATAATAATTTGACCTAGCTTCGTGCTATGAAGAAGTGAGATCAAATATCTTGCGAGTCGGGATTTGATGCAAGTGTTGAGAATGACTCTTGTGTCACACAGTGTTGGTTGACAGCCACGCTGTCCCGCAAGCACAGAAATATGAATACTTAGTGTCTCCGTCTTTCGAGTCAAAATACTTTAATGCCTCATAGGATCACCCATTTATGATGTTAATAGTTAACAATTAGAAACGATTTATGTTTGTATATGTTTCAATCAACGCTACGTTGACACTGATTCCAGAAGATGTTTCTACCGGGAACGTGAACCAGATAACTGAACGGACGTGTGAAAATGATCCAGGCCTGACACGAAGTCATGGAATTGGTTCGATCTATGGTAGCGGTAGGTGGTTCGATTGGTTCGATCTATGGCAGTGGTAGGTGGTTCGATTGGTTCGATCTATGGGAGCGGTTGGTGGTTCGATTGGTTCGAGCCATGAAAGCGGTAGGTGGTTCGATTGGTTCGATCTATGGCAGTGGTAGGTAGTTCGATTGGTTCGATCTATGGGAGCGGTTGGTGGTTCGATTGGTTCGAGCCATGGGAGCGGTAGGTGGTTCGATTGGTTCGATCTATGGGAGCGGTAGGTGGTTCGATTGGTTCGATCTATGGGAGCGGTAGGTGGTTCGATTGGTTCGATCTATGGGAGCGGTAGGTGGTTCGATTGGTTCGATCTATGGCCCTCTTATCCACCCATGTTCAGTACATCAATATACCGTTAAGTCACTTCGTAAGAGATACGGAGAAAGAACTCCCGAAACAATTAAAAGGAGCGTTTACAGGGCGTTGCACTTGTCCTTACGACTTTTGCCTGTAATATTTTTTTAAATAGAAGCTACAGTAGCTGTCGTTGACAAGCTCTTTCTCTTCCCCTCTCAAAAATATTATCCTAAAAGCTTGTTCTTACTTTTCCTTTCTCGACGCGTAAAATCTTATCTGCTGACCCCACGTGTTTGACCTAAGATATGCGGAACAAACGGTTAATCCTGATTCCAAAGTGACTTCAGATTCCTTTCTGTGCATTTTCTCGAATCATCCAAGAATTTTGCCTGGCTAAACCATTTGCTCACATCTAGGAACTCATAATGATAGGCTCTTCAACATATCATTTCTTGCACGACAAACATGAGCGTAAAATGAGAGAAAACTGGGCTTATGTAAAGTTAATGAGCGTTTCAATGGGATCGCTTCTATATTTTGCAAAGGCAATTCATTATTTGATAGAACCCATGCATATTAGGAGAGCCAGACCTGACCAAATACAATAAAAAAGTTACGAAATTGAGCATGCGAAATTAATTTTAAATCGTATAAAAACCTTCGACCAGTGGAAGGACTTTTGAAACGCTGGCCTAAATATTCAAGGTCGTAGTTTACAACGATCAGGATACAATCCTCGTGTGTCTATAGGACCTGACTCCTCGCGGGAAACGCGTGTTCGAGTCTCGGCGCAGGTGGCGATTTTCTCTGTTGGGTATAGGAGAAAAAAATTCTAAGCACAGTACCCCACTCTACCCAGGTGTCTGAAATGGGTACCGGTCTTTGACCGGGGGAAAGCGTCATGGCGTCCTGGTGTAAGTTATAAGGCATTTGAAAAAACCAATGTAAAATGTGATATGTATCATGCTTCAATTGGAAATAAAGCATCCGTAGATGCCGATGTTTGTTTAAATCATCTCAAATTTTTGCCGATCCTAAGTGGCTATACTTTTGCACCTTGTTTCGAATACGGCAACATAACAATGAATATCACGCTGGAGCAATTTCACAGGACTCAATTCAGAGGTCTACGTTCTCACGTTTTCAAGCCCCCTGGGGCAAAATTGACAGCGGCGTCTGAATTCATTGGGAGCTAAGCCGCTGAAAATTACGTTTCGACGATGGAGCCCACCGATCAAAAGGATAATGACAGAATATAACACGGACGGCTGGCGCAATTGTTCTCTACTTGAGGGAGTTATGATTCATTCAATTTTACCCAGCCTTCAAAACAAATGCCATAAATTAAACAAAGTACTGTTAGTCAAGAAGGTCCTTTAAAATTATGAAATGCTTATATTCGAAGAATCCTCATATAATAATTCTAGTCAAACAGGCAGGCCGACCGGCAGGCAAGCCTGATGATTGAACCATGCAAAAAATCAAATCATCTCTTGCATCATAGTCCCATATTTAAATAGTGAAAATGGTGAGCGCAATTCAGCGGCTATCATTTTTGTGACGACAGTTGGGTGATCCTTTCTAGAAGTGAACGCAACACGCGCTCCACGTCTGTGCTAAAATGTTTCCGTACCGTTGGATGAATAGGGAAATCTCTACCTGTTTGTTGCATGAGTTAAATATTACTGCTACTTCAAAACCTATCAAACGTCGCTCGTAAATGTGTATTCAGCAGTAGTTCAAATTTATAGAATCTAGGTAAGAAACATCTCATTTGTGGGAAAACTCCTTGCTTCTAAATGGAGTACGAACCTAAATTTTGATGAAATGCTACATGAGTTGTAAGCGACCAGGACCCAACATTTTTTTTAATCAGGAGCCTATTTTTCGTGTATTGGTGATGTTGTGCCAGGCCTTTCATTTCAGGGCTCTGCTCGTATTTTAATCTTTGTTTTTTACTTGAAATATTGGCAGTCATTTTTGAGGTCTTTTAGCGGAATTAAAACTGACAGCTAGCACGCAGCCACTGATTATTGTTCGGCTCTACGTCCATTTGAACCTGAGGGCATTATATTATTCGGAAACGTTCAGTAAAATCATAACGATGGAAATTTCAAATTATTCTGCTGTGTGAAGGTACAGTTATGATGAATAAAATTGCTTGGTTCGGTAGCAAAAAATTCTGTATGTGTTAGAGTGGCAGAAGAGCATAAAACCTGCTAAGAAAATGAAGGCCAGAAATTTTACCGTTGATCCATTTTACCGAAACATGTGCTACTAAACCCAGAAGTGGGGTTAGCACAGTAATCAATATTCCCAGTAAATCATCAGCGAAAATCATTAATTTGTATTTACACCCGCAGTCTGCATTTACTTATAAGTGCTCGATCACTGGACCATTGATTAGAAAGCAAAGGTTGCAATTGGTTCTTTACAAAGTCTGGAGCGTCCCCTCATTTACCATGAGGGTACGCTACTTCAGTGACGTTGCAAGCGTCACTGAAAGACACTGATAGTCAATTGTAGAGACGTAACAGGCATACACAGAGGTACGTTCTAGAAACAGTCATTTTCATGTACTTTGGTTCAAAACCTTATAGAACAAAACTGTTTATTACATATATACTATGTACATTGTACAGGCAATACTTTTGTTTCCTTATTAATTAAACGGCATATAAATATTCTAAATTGTTCAGTTTCTGTGCAGAATGTTGCAAAGGTAACATCATGAACCCGGGTAAACTATAGTTTATATTCTTCTTGGGGTAATTTATTTATAATGGACTGGCGTCGAAAATTTGAAAGTATTTCGAGCCAGAGTGCGGGTGAAACAGCTCTGGAAAACAATATGCGTACATTTGACGGCTTATGATTGAAATATTTATGAACAAAAAGGGCAAAGGATATTTTACGAGGAAAATTACCATTTTAATTCAATCACACTGCTGAGGTTGGACATAATAGCCGCAATTGCTCTAAACGGAAGCTGGTATCGAACCCACTGCTGAACACGCCCAGCAGACATACGAGTATACGGCCTGCCAGCAGAACTTGTCTCGTCAACATTAAAATAATATGTTAGGCCTTTTTCAGTTACATTTTTCAGGATGCCTCTTGAAAATATGAGAAACACAAAATGATTTTTTTCAGTTCGTAACTACCCTAAACTAAGTGAGTCAATTTGTTACTTATTTTTTTCTTATTCAGATGCTAAGTTCTCAACGCCAAATTTTGAGTTGTTGATTTTTCCCAATGATTATTCCTATTACAAATTGCGATACCGACTGTATCTGTATTTGTGCGGTCATTTACACACAGCCAGACGTTCACCCCGTTTAATCTTTCTTTAACTTCAAATGTTACAGCAATTACTGTATACAGTGAAAATTTTCCGTGGTCTACTCTGTAATCACCTGATCATACTGAAATCACTGAGATTTCACTACTGATATTACAGAATTCTTTTAAACAAACCCTTTCTTTTTCTCGCATCAGTCAATCGACGACATATTTTATTTCAATTCTCCTTGAGAATAAACTTGTATTAATTGAGATGTTTTCCAAGTAGAAAACCATCATGTAAAAACAAAAACAGAAAATATCGAAGAAAACCAAACACAAACGGAAAAATTTACCTGGGGTGCATTGCACTCGTAATGTCCCAAGAAAAACACAATTTCATTTTGACTTATGGATTGGTGCTAAGTACTAAGAACGACTATTCAGTACTAAGGGGCTTCTCTCAGAATTGCATGAACGTCACATTATGACTCTGGCAGTGAATCACTTCTAATTACACACAATGCATGCAACACAATTTACTGAAGTCTAACGCTGGTAACATCAATTCCACTCGTATCTTAAAAAATAAAGTATTTTGTAAGTTTTCAGTAGGAATAATGTTAAGTCCAACATCTCAAACCTTTGATTCTAACGCAATTTTCATAATCTGTACGCTTTTAATAAGTCCCACACCTTATTTATTCTTTTCTGAGAATTTGAATCATTTTTTTTTTCTCATGCGTGATTATAGAGATGAGCATAAAACAACGTATTATACGTAATTGAAATAATGAAAACTTACAAATTTAGGTTAACACTGGACAAATATCACAGTCATTTAATTCCTTATGAATTTTTTAGAAATAAATTGTAGATTTAAACAAGTGTTATAGATATTTGACGCTTTTCTGTCTGATGGAAACTAAACGGTCTGATAGCAAACTCATTTGCTCATACTTTAGTTATTGCTCGTAATTTATTACGGTGTCAGAGCAATAAATACAAATAGCGAAGTTTGCCTGCACAGCACTCATTGATGAGACGAAGTTCTACTTTAGAATTACGCTTGTTCTCGTCTTTACCAAACATTCACAGGCTGAAGAGAGGTATCCTCAAATGGCTTGGGTTTTTTCATGAATCATATTCTCCATGTATTTCTACCTCGACGCATCACTCAATTCTAACATCAAAGGAGATGCCGCTCGTCAGCTCGCATTTGCGAGCTCTTACACTGATTTTACAGAATATTTTGGTCATTTTTCCATTATCAATTTTCATCTCTCTTGAAATTTAGTCATAATATTCTGCAGATACGATTTGAACAGTTACAGATTCCATC
Organism: Platorchestia sp. MABIK; assembly: GCA_014220935.1. Lineage (NCBI taxonomy): Eukaryota > Metazoa > Arthropoda > Malacostraca > Amphipoda > Talitridae > Platorchestia > Platorchestia sp. MABIK. The sequence continues at coordinate 129,613 of JACJUY010000531.1, read as the reverse complement.
GAAGCTTTCAGTCATTTCAGTTGCATTTCTTAGGATGTCTCTTGTAAACATAAGAAACACGATATTATTTTATCAGTTTCTAACTGCCCTAAACTAAGTGACTCGATTTGCTGTTTATTCTTCTCCTTCAGTTTCCTTACAAATGACCACTAAGTGAAGTACTACAAGCCCCTATTGTGGGTAATGACGGTATATCCTTTGCTGCCAAAATGCAAGATCAGCAGATAAATAGTTGCGCAAGAATAAATGTGGTTAACGGTATAGGTATTGAATCTAAAAACTGAGTACTGTTAGAATAGTCTCAAATTGCTAAAGTACGGCACGTAGTTTAGAGAGTAGGATTTTTAAGACTATGATATTCTTTCCCTAATAGCCATTTAAGTTGAATTCACTTGAAAAGCTTTCTTAAATCATAATTTTTTGTAGAAGCACATTGAACAAACAAAAAATTTTTACCGAGTTTTTCAAATGAATCAGAAGATTTTCCCCTTTTTACGATTAAATCATCAGAACTCAGGGAAAAGTGACGTAAAACTTTGAAATTTTGACAGTTTATTTAGCAGACTTTGAGAAGAAATGTTTTATCCAATATGAGCGCCTTCAGCCATGACGACGGCTTCTACACGCTTTCAAAAGCTTGACATGGTGCGAAGAACTTCTGTCATTTCCACAGACTCTACGGCCTTTTGATGTCCGTCTGAAGGGATATAAAGCTATTGTGAGGCTTCGCGCAAGCTTTAGCCCCAATTACCAACCAAAAATAGAAATCTTATGGGTTCAGGTTGGGCGAGTTTGAAGGCCAAAAGGTTTTCTCCCACAATCTCACACCGATTTGCTTGAGCAAGTCAAGGGTTCCGCTCGCCGTGTAGACAAGAAGTCCAGTTGGAAGTTCTGTCGGAACATCAACTTCTTATTTGTTTTGGTCTCTCCACTCGTGTCAGGCATCGTGCCTACAGTAAATCGTGATTGATGCAAAAGACTGAGCTGTTTTCAGCAACTTACCCCTTTAAAATCGTCTAGCCGAACTGGAAGGTCACAACTCTTTGCATGAGAGCGAACAGCAGATTGGGGAGCGGAAGAGAGTAATTGTTTGGTTCGAAAACTCCTTCCAGCATGCTCAGCCACACGAATATCCAGGGTTCGAATGGTCGAACCCACGTATTCAGACGCACACCGTGCGCAACAATATCTGTAAATGACGGAGTAGAGCATGCCTTTAGGTAGTTTGTCTTTGTAATTTAAATGAGATCCTATTTTATATACATTAACCAATACTATTTTGAAGTCGACATGTAAAAAGTATACTTTTTACATGTCGACTTCAAAATAGTATTGGTTAATGCATATAAAATAGGAAAGTATGTAAAAAGTATACTTCTTACATGTCGACTTCAAAATAGTATTGGTTAATGCAAATAAAATAGGATCTCATTTCAATTACAAAGACAAACTACCTAAAGGCATGCTCTCCTCCGTCATTTATAGATATTGTTGCGCACGGTGTGCGTCTGAATAGTGGGTTCGACCATTCGAACCCTGGATATTCGTGTGGCTGAGCATGCTGGAAGGAGTTTTCGAACCAAACAATTACTCTCTTCCCCTCCCCAATCTGCTGTTCGCTCTCATGCCGAGAGTTGTGACCTTCCAGTTCGGCTAGACGATTTTAAAATAATTTCTTCTACATCCGGTACAATTAACCTTCGCATTTTAGAATCCCTGTTCATTTTACAAGATAAACCTACCCTGAACAATACGCAATCTGCCTTCCCTCTGCAATTAGTGTAGTCTCAGTCTTTCTCTCTCTTTTTTGTTTTTAATGTCATATATTCCACTGATGATTGTATTTTGAACTTGTTATAACTCGGTGTTTTTGTATTTTTTCAGATAGTTGAAAATGACTAAAATTTTGTCGAAACGTTCTTTTTTATTGAAGTGTTTTTTTTAAAGAATTATGATTTCAATTAAAGCGATTTTCTTTGCTCTTTTATTTAACGAAGAATTAAAGATATGTCCGATAACATTTTATCAAGAATTATACAAGAACTAAAAGGAACGCCAACTTGGCTGTTCGGCATACAGCTTGATGAAACTACAGTTGGGACATATTTTTCACAACTTCTTGTGAATGTTCATTATTTTAAGGATGAAAATAATATAGAAGAGTTCTTGTTTTGTAAGCCTTTTCAAGCTACAACTACCGCTGCTGACGTTTTCAATGCAATTAATTATTTCTTTTAAGAACGCTCAATTGCATGGAAGGATTGTGTGGAGTTTGTACCGACGGGGCACCTGCAATCCTGGGCTGTAAGTCTGGCTTCCAATCATTGATTAAAAAATGGCTTAAAACAAGTGATTGGAGCTCATTGCACAATTCATCGATATGTATTAGCTACCAAGACATTGCCTGTGCCAATCAAGTGAGTGCTCAATCGTGTAATTAAAGCAGTAAATGTTGTAAAATCAAAGTAGTTTGCCACAAGATTTTTCGAAAATCTTGATTGGAGATTATAGATTATTAGTTAGTTTAAGCCTCCCTATCCTCAACAAATGAGATCCAAAGAGAGGAAGGAAGAAGGCACCATTTAGTATGGAGTTAAGGGAACGTGGAATCTATGCAGAAAGGGCATAGAAACAGTAAGATGAGAAAGAAGTTCGTGAAACAAGATCAAAGTTGAAGAAGAAAGTAATAGGTGCTAAAAAACAGGACAGCAGTGAACCGAAAAAAAATTGGTTCAAAACAAAAAAAAACTATTCTATTTCAACAAAAAGAAAGCCTACCTAACCTTTAGCTCGGGCCCTCACATTGTCCCCCTGGGAGCGCTAATTCCCATAGATACAATAGTTGTATCCCCCTGAGGGGGTTTCGAAATTCTAAATGAAGATTTAGGTTCCTTCCATGCTGTTAATTAATTACAATTACAATTGAGATAATTACAATTAAAAGAAAATGGTTCTCGAAAAGAAAAACGTTGAACAGATTTTTAAATTAAGAAGTGAACTGCAAATGTTTTTGCTAACTCAAAATATAAACGAATTTGAATTTATATTTACAGAGCAATCTCCATCATGCAAATTGGCGTTCTTTGTAGGTACATTTGATATAATTAATATTGATACATCATTACAAGGAAAGGAGAGCACTTACGGTAATAACACTCTCTGAGAAGATGGCATCTTTCAAAATGAAGCAAGAACTCTAGATCACAAAAACGGAATAAAATAAATTATACATGTTTCCATCTTATGAGCAGACTGTTGAAGAAAGGACGGATGCAATTAATACTGGTGATTTGCATGCTTTGCTTTGACAGTAAATAATTGCAAAATTCATTGTTCAAATAAGAGGCTATTTTCTTGACAATTGTAGCAAATCTTTCCGTTTTACGATCAACCCTTTATAGCGTCAATGTATCTGATGCCCCTGAAATCGGGCAAGAATATACTTAGCGGAACTATGCAAAATAATTTCGATTCAAAAGCTTGGTTAGGGCAACTTCCAATACAGGAGTCTGGGTTAAAAAGTTTCAAGAAATTTTCAGTACCATCGGATATCGCAAAAGGAAATTTTTTGCTCTTTCCGATGACATAATTGTGTGAAACAGCGTTCTCCTAACTTATTGATAACAAGTACAGAAATAAACTAAATGCGTAGGACGATTTGAGACGTGCAATATCAACCACAATGCCTAGGATAAAATGGTTAGCCTAAAAAGTACAGTACAAACCATCGCATTAACTCTGTGTAATAAACTAGGAATTAAATGTTTACCTATCAATCAAGTAAATTGAGCACACACTTGGAAATAAAAAATGAAATTGAATGTGTATGTTTTAATTTAGGTTTATTCCTAAGTAATTTCAGCTTCAACCTCTAACTTTTATCAACAAATTTGGAATTTCTTTGAATTCATCTTGTGCATGTACAGTATTTGTGTGTTTGTGTTTTACGGTAACCCATCCTATAATGAACTTGTTTTCGAAGCACAAAGGATCACATAAAGTTATTTGAAAGATTGAGGATCGTGAATCGATTATATTCACTCGTTCCAAAATACATCGCCATAGGTGAAAGGTTGGGAACCACTGCTCTAAGCGAATGGGTTTAGGAACAACTCCGATTGAAAAGGGTTAAAATTTTGACGTAACCCTGATCCCGATAAACGAAGTTAAGTGACGTTGTTAGTCCAGGTAGTGACAGGATGGGTAACAGCGTGAGAACACCGAATACTGATGGCGAACCACGTTGAATGTACCGCTTCTCTTCTAATGTAGCAGTTACATTAGACTATATTAGAGGAACGGTGAGTTTTTATGCTTTCCATAAATTAAATCAATTTTATTTATCTTTCACATTTGCCATTCCTCTTATGATCTTGATTATAGAATGTAAGGGACTCATACATGCCCCTGAAATTCATTGTGAAAAAAGTCTTGCTTCTAAATGGGCCGTCTATTGTTGTTTCATTACGTAGAACGTCTCACAAGTTATAATGTTGTATCTTCAGCTCCATTAACCTAAGAATGTCTCGATGTTTTCATTTCATAATTCTAGTGGTATTGCTGAATAAAAATGTTTTAATTTGTACAATTCAAAAATCCCCAAAGGAGATAATAAGCTTTGCAAAAACACATTCCGGAATAATAAGACATGCTACGTGTTCTGACCTAATTTGTGGGATATAAGCACACTTGAAAACTAGGACGTCATTACCAAGAAAGATCACAGATTGAATGTTTTAGGCTGATTTTCTCCCTGGGGAAAACTTTGTTCCAAAGTCAACACTTTTGTGTGTCAACTTGACACAAACCGACACACAAAAGAGTGTCATCAATACACACCATCAATCGGAGTATATTGGCACATTTTTGTTTAGGTTATTTGCTGATACGAAACACCTAAGTATGCCAACCTTCTACATACTTAGCACAAATCGGCACTATTTCACATAAATGTCTCACTTTGTCACACCAGGCTGGGAATACACGTATTAACAATATCTTCGAAATCGAAGAGACAAATAACAGATATCTTGAAATTTCTGAAGGGAATTACTGTTTGAAATTTTCACGTTCATTTGAACGCATCTCGTGGAACGTAACACTAATTTTTGAAGCTATAAATTTGTACGTTGCCTGAGTAGAGGTTATTGTGATTTTGGATCAGGAGAGATTATGAGGTGCCTGCATCAAGTTTGTTCATTCCTTCCTTTCACTTTGCTTTCTTTCTTGTTTTGTTACTAAGGCCCAGTGCTCTCCATTTCTTTTCATTGTATTAAAGTCAATTTGCATGTTATTTTGTCACCTCTTTTGAAGTCTAGCCCCGATTAAAATTCAGGCATCAAATTGAAAGCCTAATGAATTGTTTCATCTTTAATTAACTCAAACTTTGAACCAAGACCATTGATGATCATAAAATTTGGGCTGGTCGATTTAGATGTTGACCAAAGACTCTTTAATAAACAAAAACATTCCTGCTTTCAATTGCATTAAAATCCTGAAATATTCGAGTAATTATTGGTAGCCAGACTTTCCCTTTATTAGCTTAACCTTCACACTTTTCTTAACCTAGAAGGTTCGTTCTTGAACCACTTTTTATGTGGCAACATTTGAAGGTTAGTGGAAAATTGATGTATCGAATTCCCGTGAAAAACCAGTGAAATTGCTTCACTAACGATTAAGGTGAGTTGCGTTTTCTCTAAACATTCAATAGTTTTCATTAAAATAACTTTTTCCTTGCGAATGTTCGCGTTAGCGCCTTCTGACCTTATCGACGGAAGTTTCAATTGTCATTTCACTTCTGGAGAGATTGGTTATCAACGGCGTTGAGCTATTGGCTATCGAGATGAGAGATGTTAATTACTGAACTTTTTAAAACGTAATAATGAATTTCGAAGTTTCAACCAAGTTGTAAATTTAGTTTTTTTTTTTTAACTTGCGGTTCTGGGCCGTCAGAGAAAATCGTAATAACAACTTACCTTCTGAAAGAAATTTCGAGAGAATTTTTGCCGATTGTAAGACTACGCCTCTTTTTTACTAAATTTCAATGCTTTGTGAGACAGTAAAGAACCTTCACCGGTATTCGCTTTTAATTTCTCACAACACAATATCGTTAACAAATTTCAAACACTGCTCGTTTTTACTGTAAAGTTTTTATCAGATGAAACGTGAATATGTGATTTAACTTTCCATATCACTCGAATGTACCATAACACCCAAATATATCAAGATTTATCTAAAAATTCATTTGACACGCATAAATGTGTCAAAATTTCTCTCGGTGCTTGATCCTTGAAAAAATAAATCATCACTTTTTTTGTCACAGTTAGCGAAACACAGCTAGGAAATATTGCTATACGTACCGAGAAGTGTTATCATTAGGGTCCATCTAGCACTGCATGTTTACGCTGTCCATGAATATAGGAGAAAAATATTGTTTGACTGATGCCTGTACAGTCTGCCAGCTCTTTGTTTGACCATATTTCCTGACAGTATGCAAGAATGCACACAGAAGATATTGTTAGACTTCCATTGAGACAGCCAGGCAGCGTTTATTTTGCATTGCGTACGGAATTTCTTCATTGCAGGGAACGTGGTGAGGTCGTCCAGTTGAACAGCGCCATTGCTTAGTGTTGTTTTTATGTCGAAAAAAGTGCAAACTTCTGATACCATTGTTTCCTGCAGGAGAAATGAATTACGGCTTTTTGGAATATCCTTTCACATACACATGGCGTTTAGTTACGCCCCTTGTATTGCAAGCTAGTTTTAGTTAAGAAGCGTCCTTCTTCCAATAAACGGAGTTAGTCATGTGCAACAGAGATCGAAATTTATTTGAAAGTTGAGCCTTGAAATCATGTACACAAGAATTCAATTGGTTGAGAAAGCGAGAGTGATTGATTTCTAAGCTTGTGACACCTTGAATGTAATCAGGACATTTCGATAGCGTTTTAAGAAACTGAAGATTGAAAGTCCATGCACAGAGACTGCGAGAAAATTTTAAAACCTACGACAAGATTCCAACACTTGACGGTTTGCACCCAAACTTTCAAGAATTTCAATAAAGTCCTATTGTATCTCATTTCTTTTGATACATATCGTGAATAAAATACGAGTATTATGTTATGAATTCGTTATAGTACTTTTTTGCAATGAGATTCACTGCGAAGTGAAAATCTGAAATATTTAGAATAGCTTGAGTTGCAATTTCAATATTTCTGCTATTAGGATAACGATAGTTAAATAATAAAACTTAGCTGCTTTTAAATAGTGTTCATCTACAAAAACTTCGATGAGCGCATCCACACACACTATCACTTGGGTCATGTTGCAGTTTCTCCTTCGTATGAATAATGCGAGAACAGAGACTGGCGCAACGAAAGCTGCCGCCCGGCCATCGGCCTCTGATCTGCTCATGAAGGTGACGTGCGATTATTGAGGCAGGCTGATCCAATTGTGGTCGTGAAGGCAACTTTTGCCGTTTTAAGTTCAAGAAACTTAGGTAAACTCATTCCACGCCCGTTGACTGGAGATTGGAAGATTACTTCACACCCTTCATATCAGTAAGATCTGTTCTTACCTTTCCCTCTCATGACGCGAGCGGAAGTTTTCTTACTCACCTTGTGGATGAAGTAGCACACTCAAAAACTTAAATTTTAACGCATCTTTTTCTATAATTTCCTGGACTATTCTTGAAGTTCAAATAATGGAATTTTGAGTAATAGTAAGAGGCTCTTAAAACCGCACTTATTTTCAATTTTATTGCTCTCAAAGAAGCAATGAACCGCTACAAAAAACCTCGTCAATAAATGAGTCTCACCATCAAATGTGAGATGTGAAGAATTCATGTCCGTGGGCTCATCTGTATGCTTCTATACTTAATAGTTTCTGGTATTTTCTACCAAGACGGCTTTACCGACAACGCCATTAAATGATGCCCGAGATGTGAACTCCAGAGTTTTAAACCCTGCTTTATCTGAATTGGATATCAGTGAAACTTTAATTTTGATAAATAATCCATTTTTTACCTTAAGCCCATCGTGAACAGGTAGGGTTAGAATTACGTAAAAATCATTAAAGCCGTTGGGGTTCCGAGAAACCGCTATTAATTCTACATATTTTCACTTGAAGAAATATTTGGTGAACATTTTATCCTACTTATATGAATATTAGTGTGCACGGCCAGCCAAAAATGCCGGGATTCAATACCTTTCTTGAACAAAATTTCCAGACGTGGAAGACTAACACAAATGTGTCTATCCTAACTGAACCCGTGATAAAAAATATTATTGTACTTGCGCACTGGTGAATCTCGTATCACAGATATGGTCATTATGGCTATGTTTATGAGCGTGACAGAGAAATGGAAGAAGCGGACTCAAACAAATGACCCATGGGTTTTGTTAGGTAGCAGCAGGACCCATGGAAACTCCTCGGACCCGTGGAAATTCCTAGGTGAACCCGTGTATTCTGTCAATATTACCCAACCTATGCTAACCTATCCTATCCTAACCAAACCTATTCTAAACGAATACATCCTTGTACAATTCAAACAAATCAATGCATGTAAAGGCCATTTTTTAATGTTATTCTAAGGAATTTGGTATCCATGATACCGCAAACTCAGACATCCTATGTTTCTTAAGAAGCGGACACCAAACAGATGTATAAATAAATATATAAATAAACACACAACGCGTATTACTAGGTTAGATTGTCTTACCAGAAGGTGTTCATTGTAATTTTAAAAGTTAAGTGACATTAAAATATTTCCGAAATTCAAATAATGGCATTTATCACTTCGAGGGCTCCGCCGGCCCAGGAAATGTAAAAATTTCTTAACTATGGATAATAAAAAAATGTACTAGAGCGTATTTCAAATCAAGAGGCAACTAATTTTAAAGATTCTCGGTATATTTTGAACTTGCGCACCATGCACAGCCCATTCAAAAATAATCCGGTCTTTAGTCCGTAAGAGAAGAAATTAAATTTCTAATCTGTAATTCCTTTGCGTGGCAGTTGAGGGCACTCTTCCTCTGCATGCGTAAAAATTTTGACAGCTGGAGAGCGAAGCAGTTGGCGCGCGTAATAGCTTGAGTGCAGATATTCGGAACACGCTCGTCAGATTGTCGTCCTTACGCAACATGTCGGAGCGCATCGAGCAGAGAGACAGCGTTGATCTGTACCAGAAGTTTGGTGGTACGCAAATGCGAACTGTCCAGAAGATACAATGAACCCTTGCTAATGACACAATGAGAATAACACATGAAGAAGAGGTACAACCTATTCAAGCCAGGACGAGAGTAAGCCACGATCTAGTAGGCCATTCTGTAGCGGAAATGAGGAATTCGTTTGGAATGTTAATCGAATGGTGATGAAGACCGTCGTAAAAGCTCCGTTAGAGATTGTTACAAATGTAGAAATATGCACAGTTCATGCAATTTTAGCAGTAAATTTGGCTATGAGACGATTGTTGAGGAAATTTGTTCCCAAGTTGCTTGTAGAACAACAGGGACAACTCCGCCTTGAAGTTGCGCAATAACTCCTAGACCGAGTTAATAATGATCCTGCTCTCCAGCCATAGCACCTAGGGACTGCTGACTGTTTCCTAAACTGAAAGCTTTGAATGGGATGCCCTTAGAATCTGAAGAGGTAACTATGAAGAAACTGAGGGAAGAGCTAACAACACTCCAATAACGGCATTCCACAGACGTTTTCAGCTGTGGGAGCGCCGCCAAAGAACACTCACAGAAGAAATAAAATTAAAACCAAGCCACAATCATCCATCAAGCACTGTGTTCAGCGTATGTAAGGAGTCTTTTCTACTGTGCGTAAGGAGCCACACGTTACTCCTCTGTCACAGCCTTTACATGATTTAAAACGAGTCACGAAACGATTTTTCGTCACATGACGATTTCTTGGGTCCGTCGTTGGCCAATTGCCATCTACGTCATTGGTGCCAGAGCTGAAAATTACTTAGTGATAAGTTGACGATTTTCTAGCAGATGGTCTGTGACGCCGCTGATCCGAGGGAGTGAATTCTGAAATGGAGTACTTTGAGTGTGAATAAATTAAATTTTTGAGATGAACGCAATTTCTTTCTTTGTATATCAATTTCGGAAGCCGTTGGATTGACCTCGTTCGTCTCTTCAATTGTCCCCGCACATTCCTTGGTTCAGCCTGAATTTAGTTCCTGAAGTGTTGGTTCCTATAGATGCCGCCTGGAGATCCGGACGACACTATTCATTTTAGATGTACGAAATAAAACTATTTTTTGTATCCAGTAGGTGCCATGTTTTTTTTCGTGGAATCATGAGAAATTAGACATTGAGTGACGTGAGGTGTGATACTAACAAACATTTGTAATTTCACACAAGACCAGCATTGGTGACAGCTCTGGGAACGAGGCGCGCTGCCGTCCACACGCATGCACCAGCAATCGCGGTGAGGTAGATAACTGGAGTTGGTGAAGCAACGCCCTAAACAAACGTCAGGTTTTAGCTCAAGCTGTGGCAGCGCGATGAAAAAAAACAAATGGAGCCTTCCTATAATAGAAATTATAAATTTTGCCGCACAATTGTTGTGTAGCATTGTTTGACCTTCAAATGCTATCGAAAGTTGAGGATAAGAAAAAAAACTTTGAAGATACAAACTTGTTTATGATCTGTATATGAAATTTCCCATCTAGAGGTCTCGAGTGGGTGTGAACATCAGCGTGCAGACCGGGCGAGTTATGCGCTCGAGCGCATGATACAATTCCCTGGCGCCAACTTATTGACTTACTTATGAGAGCCCGGCGATGGAAGCGAATAAGTTTTGCTCTTTGACATTGTTACGAAACTCCGGAAGGGAAAGGACAAAGAAATTTATTTTCCTCGGTAGCATGTGAGAATTCTTTTTATGTACACAATTCTTTCCTGATCTACGAGAAATAAATTCACGATTAAATAAAAATTTCATCTAATACATTTTGAACTTCCTCAGGCCCTACACAGTTCACAGCTCGAGAATGTGCTCGAAGTACAGACAGGATCGTGCGAGCATCCATTGGAGGAACAGGCTCATTGAAAGCAAACATTCATGTAGTCATTACCAGTCAATCTTTTTGTGGTAAAATGAAACATTAAGTGACATTAGTCTTTTTACCACTCCATATGATTTAAAAAAACGACGAATGTACTACGTAAAAATGTAAAGCTCAAAATTTCATGTACATCAATTTTTCGTTAGTGATATAAAAGATGCCTTGTGCGTGAAACACAGAATAAAATAATTCTTTTCCAGAACGCCCTTTCTCTTCACATTTTTTCCAGCATTTTACTCAGGACTGCATGCATAGCTAATAAAGTACAGTTTTCGCTAGAATATTTGCTGCAAAAACTTGTAGCTTTAAATTCCGCGGAGTCCGCAGTTTTTCCTCAAAAAGTTTGATGTGGAGAAACACAGCGCGCATTCATCAGAAAGAAGCTCAGCCTCGTTTTCCCAAAGGATGCTTGGTTGAATCAGCGTACTGCCTCTAGTGATTTGCTTTTGCCACGAGTGGAAATCACGGTTTGTCTGAGGGAATTCATTAGAACTTAAGTACTTTTATACTCTCAAAATCCTCAACAAAGATTCGCATGCTCCGGAAGTAATGCCATTCATTTGAATAAAACTTTCTAGAATAGTCAACTCAGTAAATTTATTAACTATTCAAATACCTTTATAAATACGAAGTGATCTTTTTAGAGCGAGACTACATTCGACTTTTGTTTGGACGCAGAAATTAAAGGGGATCGTTTACAAAATAAAAATGACAAGTTGGAATATTTAATGCGGTCAATATTGATTTTATGCCTTTCACGGAAATTAATAATTCCGTTCCAAAGAATCACTAAAGGAACACATTTAAAAAAGTTTCACACGAATGACATTCTGCTCGCTGATGCGTTATTTTCGAGTTATTCAACTTTGAAGTTATATGAATGTCGTATACAAAAGTGAAGGAACGGACACGTAAATATGCTGTAATACGGTATTAACGTAACGATGGGTGAGGTTAGGGTAGGTTATGGTAGGTTAGTTAAATAAACTAAGCTAAAATAACATAAATCAACCTAAAATAGCTTACTTTAACTTACCCACCCGACGCTGTTATTTTCGCGCCCAGAAGTGGGCGTGTTCCGCCAGAAAAGTGGGCGTCACCCAACAATGCGGCGACCAAGCAACCGACCATACAATGCTATTCCTATCTGAACGTAATTATTGTTATACCTCAAAAATAACGCATCAGCGAGCAGAATGTCAATCATGTGAAACGTTTTTAAATGTGTTCCTTTAGTGATTCTTTGGAATCGAATTATTAATTTCCGTGAAAGGCCTAAAATCAATATTGACCTTTAATGCTCTAAGAAACGACTTAATGATGTTCTATTATGACGGCACGTGCGGTATGTTAGGCCGCAGCCACGCCAGAATTAAATGGTTGCGTTTTGTCACCATCGTTTGCATACCTGCATCATTCTGTCTGTCTTGCGCGTAAGCCCTACAAAATAGTCAGGTTCCAGCCATGATCTTTGGTGCATTTTTAATAGCGGTTGTATCATTATTTGGTAACAAAAATGGTGGGGGTTTGGGTTTGCGTGTGCTCATTCAGCTGTATTTCGAAGAAACCGTTTCATCTGGCGCGCATCAAAGTGGTAGAAAATACTGAATTTGTGTGTTTAATCTAGCGACTACTGACGAGAGTTATTTATCTCGTTGCTCTTGTCTCATTGTTCAGGTTACGGATATTCGACTTGGGTGAACCGGTGGAAAAATAAGAATAAGGTTTTACAGTTTACTAAAATTTAACATTTTAAATGAAATTTAGTGCAGAGTACATACGAAATACGCCAAAGTAATACACCAAAATTAGAATTGAATACGAGATACAATCAAATGATAAATACGGACACCTATAGTTAAAGGATTTAAACGATTTGCAGTTCGCGCAAAACTCTAACCTCAGTACTACCACAACAACGAAATAAAGAACTGGACAAAGTACTGTTGTTCTGAGTCGACTGCTTGGAGCCGGCTTGATCTTCGATTCCAATGTAGAAGTGAAAACGAGGTTGTGGTTGGAATGAATGCCGGGGAAAACGCGAGGTCATTTCCACGGATTGGCTCTCAGTTATAGAAACCAGTAAGTTAGCCGGTTTCCAGAAACCGCCACCCACAGCTGCCTCCTGGCACAATTCGGATTCAACTAGAACTTGCGCGGAACATAGATTCTTCTAAAAAGACAGGAACCGGTAAGGTTGTGGCAGGGCTTGCCCCGAGTCTCCCAGTCTGGGGGTCGACTGAAGACCTCACTGATGAACATACCAAAACGAAAGTAATACACACTAAAAACACGAAATGATGAGAATATTGGCAGAGCTATCACGTCAAAACTAAAAAACAAAGCAAAGAAGTTTTGTAACCCACAACGCACCTCCGCCTCGAGCGGTGACTGCTGAAGCTATGAATAACCACGCGAATTCCACCGACTTCATTATACAAGGTGTTGCGTTCTGCAGGCGTTGTCTTTAAACGCAAGACTACAGTAATGAAGAACGCTGATCTAACAAAAAGCAAACTGAAGCACAATACCGGGCGACATACATTTAAAAAGTTTAACCAGAAAACCCTTTTAATTCCTACGTCTTTCCATTCCCTTGACACTCATGTCGTTGGAAATTAGCTCAGTTTTGTTGTACATACAATTTCTAGAAATGCAACGGTGGGCATCGATCCTCAAAGCATTACTCCGATCCCGGTCAATGGTTAATTCCGAATACGACCTTCCGATCTCGCCGCCAAAAAATTAAAGCGATCCCGAACTTCCGATCTTCCGAGCCTAAGATGTTAACAGCGATCCCGGATTTTTAAAGCAATTCAAGTTCAATATGAGTACATGACGTCACATATATACTATAATGCTGAAATAGAATGAAAGAGATGTATTTCGAATTCAAGTTTTTTTCTAATTATATTTCAAATCTATGTAACAGCGAAACAGAAATGTGAAACAGTGAAATATCACTTTTCGTTTGAACCTGTAAAATACACGAGTAATTCATGATTGTTTTGACGATCGATCAATATTAATTTATTTCTATACATTATTTGCATAGGAGACAATATTTCCACAAATTACATTCAATACATGATCACTTTCTTCACTATTAAGGCTTCAAACGTCCAATGAGATTAAATCATTGAAAACAAAGAAAATTGAAGAAAAACTGAAACAGAAGTACTGGAATACTAAAACTCCAGAGGTCGCACAAGTGTATTGACACTTCCAGAGCAGTAGACCGACTGGTACGCAGCTTCGAAAACAGTAACTGTTTTGAAGCTGCGTACAAGCTGAAACGACATTTCCGCAAGACAGATTGGTCATCTTCGTTTTGTTTTTATTTTTTTCCTGTTACGGCCGGGATCGGGATCGGACGTACATTTTGGAAGAACAATCCTTGCACTTCCGATATTTTCCACCGGGAGGTTCCGATCGTCAAGTCCGATCCCGACGTGGAAGATTGATCGTGATCAGAAGATCGGAATTCAGACTTAGGATCCGAACGCCCACCACTGTAGAAATGGCATTCATTCTATAGAAATGGCTCTGACTAAACTGTTGAAAGTGCTATAAAACAATTTGTGATGCATCAAATAAATTAATTTTGACGCACAGTTTTCGATGGATAGGATGACCCTGAGAAGTTAAGTACAAGGTAATACTGCATATGCGAGAAATTAATGTCTGTATACTAGGTATAGAAAATAATTTTGCGTTTTAACAAGAATCAATTTTAAAATTTTTTCCCCATCACGTTTTATTTTTGTATGAGAATGTGTTTCGATATTTGGCCTCAGTCTAGAGATAATACAGCACTGACCTAATGAACAGAACATGACCTGTTCTCCAGTCTATAGTTAGCCTGGGATGCATTGTAGTGTCTTCAGAGATACATTTACTCCAGAAAGTGATTTTGGACTTTGAAGTCTTCAGGTAAGATTTTCATGTGTTCCTACTTATAAAGATACTAGTTATTTTCATTTAATTCAATAAACCAAATGGTCATGAATCGAGACACACTCGGAGACGGGGTGACATCTCGCTTCATTATTCTGCCGAGCTACCTGATGGGTGAATTTGGTAACGTAACGCTTTGGATTAGATTTCGTGCGCAGTCAATTTAAACAATTTATTTACCACAAGCGATACAGCAGTAGATTGTATTGTAAGTCTAGTGCAATATACACATTTGAGTATAGCTACTTGAGGGCCCGAATAAGTTCAGATACTTCTAGGGTATCCTATTTTCAACGCTATACTAAGGTTTACAGTTGTGTTTAACGCAATTTATTTAACCTAGGGGCATACTAGTCTGATCAATAAATTGGTTCTCTCATGATTTGATGCTTAATTTTTACAAAAATAATGAATGTAGGCTAGATGGGAAGAGTATGTTCTAAAAAGCGATTTGTAGCAGACTTAAGATCTATGTCTTTAATCATGGCAAATTACCTTATCGAGATAAGTCATGTAGCAGAAAAAAATTGACTTGATTACTTTATGTTATTAATATTTCGATAGGAAGAGGGATTCGAGATTCATTTTGAAAGCTTTGTAAGAACGTTTTGCGCGGATTTCAATAGCGTTAGCATTCCAATTTTTACTTCCAATGAAAGGACACTGTGTTCTGACCAAGATTTTGAAAAATAAGGAACGATGAAGTTACTTCTATTTTGGGTTAAATGATCATGATGATCAGTTTCTGCAGTTAATTATTATTTGAGTTCTCTGTCGTCATCATCAGTCATTACATGAAATTACATGAAGAGAGCTTTTAGAGATCCAAAAGCTTGAGTATTTTTAAACTTTTGAGTGAATTATTTGTGCTAGAATTGTATTCTGATTTCTTCAACGCTCTAATGGCTCATTTTTCCATCCCAAAGAACAAATTGGTTTTATTTTTATCAGTTCCGTGCCAAGCTTCCATTCCGTATTATAGATATGGGGAAATGATCGTTCGATAAAGTAATTTTAAAGTCTCTTTGGGCAATACATTTTTTACTTTATGAATTATTCCAACAGATTTTGGTAATTTACTACTGAAATGTGCAATGTGCTATTTGAATATCAGATGTTTATCTAATATAATGCCCATGAACTTACAGAAATTGGTTTCTTCGATTTCACAATCACCAATTTTAATGTGTGGAAGAGTCATATTTCTTTTGAATGAGAATATAATGTATTTTGTCTTATCGATTATAAGGCATATTTTATTAGCTTTAAGCCACATTGAAAACTTTTGCAGCTCATTATTTACGCTCTCAGCAGTTGCAAATGGATTTTCATCTGGAAGAGCCGCAGAGTCCGTGCTGTCGTCAACAAAAAATATAAATTAGAAAAATCAAGTAGATGTAACTATATGGTTGATAAAGATCAAAATGAGGAGAGGCCCAAGGACAGACCCTTGTGGTACTCCATGGCTGATTGTCAGTGGTTCCGTTTGTGCATCGTTCATGCCAACATATTGCTTCCGATTTGTTAAGTATGATTTGAATCAATCATGCGCAACTCCTCTAATGCCATTACAGTGTATTTTCGATAGTAAAATGTCATTGGTCACGTAATCGAATGCTTTTCGGAAGTCAAGACACACGGAGAAAACAAGTTTTCCACCATCTATATTCGAGTAAAGGTATTGTAAATACTTTAACATAGCCTGTGTTGTCGATTTTCTAGAACGAAAACCGTATTGTTTATAATAGAGAAAAAAAATTTTGTTCAAAATAGGAGTACACTTTTTATGCACAATTTTCTCGAGTATTTTACTTATAATTGTTAGTACAGAGATAGGTCTATAATTATTAATGCAAATTTATCACCATTTTCAAAAATAGGGGTCACTCTGGCAATTTTGAGAGAGTTCGGAAAAATACTCTGGAAAAGTGACTGGTTAATAGTATTAGATATGTACGGTGCTATTATATCAGCTATAGCCTTAAGAACTTCAGCCGAGAACGTCTTTAATACACTTGATTTATTTTTCAAATTGTTTATGCACGCAATTACATCAGAAGAATTAGTTTGCGTGAAAAAAAGAGTTGTGTTCACGGACATGGCCCATGCATGTAATCCAAGTGGTCTGTAGGTTCATTTGAAATACTATCGGCTATATTTTTGCTTACGTTTTCAAAAATGTTGTTGCACACTGTTGCGATATTTTTTTCTCGTGATATTTTGCATTATCTTGAACAATGGTCTCAATTGTTTTCGTAGCATTATTTTTCTGTTTATAGCATGAATTAAGCAGTTCCCAAGTTTTTTTTAATATCAGTTTTATATTCAGTAAACTTACGCGTAAAATGTTTTTTTCAATGTTCGTTTTTGATTTGTCACATGATTCGTGAATCTGTTATACATTTCTTTAGATATTCGTCCTTCGTCGAGTAAGGCTAGGTACGCTTGACGTTTCATTATATTAATTAAGATGTTTTAAGTTATCCAGAGCTGTTGTCTACTTTTCGGTGTAATTGTGCGAGTGATGATTGGACAACACTGATTGTATACAGTCGGTAGGATTTCAATTAAATTTAGTATTGCTTCATCAATGTTAATCGTATTTTCGTTCTGTTTTTAGATGTTCAATGGGGGCATTAATTCTTCTGGAGCAGTTTGCATTTTTCCCGAATTATATTCGTTTACACAATGATATGAGTAAGTTTCAGCCTATTGGTTGGTACAAGCACCATAGACATTTTTCTTGGTGAGAAACAGCGGGAAGTTGTCAGATAAGTCGAAAGTTACTATTCCCGTAATAGAATCTGTTGGATCTAGCATGAAAATATTATCAAGCAGCTTAGCAGATTCGGTTGAAACACGTGTAGGCTTCGTGATAATTGGAAGGAAGGATTTAGACTGAAAAACATTTGTGAAATTTGAAATTTGCTCACAGCATTCATATTTTAGAAAATCGTAGTTGAAATCCCCACAGATTATTATGTCATTGTTAAAAGACTTGTTAAACTGAAATTTAACACTGTGAAGCTCATTCAGAAAAGACACGGGACAAGTTGTTGGAGGCCTATACACAGTCCCAAGTATAATCAGTTTATCAATTTTTTTTTTAGTTCGATAAATAGCGTTTCAAAATGTTCACGATTCATTATTGCGTTTACAATGATTCTCGAAACTATGTGTTTAGATATGTACGTACTGATGCCTCCTCCACGTTTATTCTCATGACGTAGTGAATGATAGCTAAAATAGTTTTGCATTTGAATCATGTCTTTAGTCGAGTCATCTAGCAGCTTTCGGTAAAGCTAAGAACGTCAAAGTTACAGTTTAGCTTAGTGATAGTACAAGATATTCCGTCTATTTTTGAATAAAGTGACCTACAGTTCCAGCATAATGTTTGCTGTGAGACAGGTGAATGGGAAATACTTGGCGAATGAAAATGACGTGTATAGGGCATTTATGGATCTGGAGAAGGTGTATGACAGGGTGGACCGTGAGGCATTATGGCAGGTTGTAGGCTTTTATGAAGTGGGTGGGAGACTGTTGAATACGATCAAGACTTTCTATATTGATAGCAGAGCATGTGTGAGAGTAGGGAATGAGGTGAGTAATTGGTTTCCTTTTTTGACAGGCGTGAGACAGGGATGTGTGATGTCGCCGCGGTTGTTCAATTTGTTTATGGATGGTGTAGTGAGAGAAGTGAATGCGAGAGTGTTGGGAAAAGGTGCGCAGTTGTTGGGATAAAATGGAATGAATTGGGATGAATGTCAGCTGTTGTTTGCAGATGATACAGCGCTTGTGGCTGATTCAGAGGAAAAACTGCGGAGACTTTTTGCAGAGTTTGGTGGAGTGTGTGAAAGGCGTAAGTTGAGAGTGAATGTAAATAAAAGCAAGGTGATGAGATGTTCAAGAGGTGGAGTGTTTTGAACAATGGATGTGGGGATGAATGGTGAAGTGTTAGAAGAGGTAGAGCATTTTAGGTACCTCACGTCGGACGAGGCTGTGAATGATAGTTTGGAAGTAGAAGTGAGACATCGAGTGAGTGAAGGCTGCAAGACTTTGGGTGCAATGAGGAAAGTTTTCGAATGCAGGAGTATGAATATGAGTGTTAAAAAAGTACTGTTTCAAAGCTTAATCGTGATAGTTTTGCTATATGGAGCAGAGTCTTGGGGTTTAAGAGCAGCTGAGAGGAAGAAGCTGGATGTGTTTGAGATGAAGTGTTTAAGGAGCATGTTTGGAGTAACAAGAAGAGATAGGATTAGACATGAGTGGGTTAGAGAGCAGACGGGTGTTGTCAAGAGGATGAGTAGGCGGGTGGATGAAAGAGTGCTTGGATGGTTTTGCGCGCGCAATGAAGCGGTTGGGGTAAACCAGCTTTTGCTGTCGGGCCTGACTGTGGACGAGGGTGTGCTTGGCTGCTAATGATCCGGGCAGTTCTGGTGCGGCCTGTGCTGCCTCTCTCCTCCTAGTGACTAAGGTTGAATGTTTGTTTATTGTTTATCTTTTCCCATTGGCTTGCTGTCGGCTACCCTCCCGAAGAGGGGAAAAAGCCTGGTATATTTATATGTATGTAATATAGTCACAGTTTTTAGTTTCATTTAGGTTTAGATACAGTCTTTTCAAATGATTGAGATCTGGGTCAGTCGACTTCACATAAAGTTGATCTTTGCACGGAAACAGCGAGAGAAATAAAGGTGCTGGAATCACAGAAGAAGTAATTGTGGCCGAATTCAGGCTTGCTTATTTTATTGGGAAATGGATCGTGTTGTATTGTTCCGTCGTGAGCAAGAAACTGATTTCACGTGTTGAATTAGCTTTTTTTTCTTCTTCTTCTTCGTATAAAGAGTATGCTAGACGAAAAATCCCGATTATTAGCTATTCAATCCCTGGTGTTATCGCGCATTGACTACTGCAGCCTAGTATGTGGAGACTTACCTCAATACCTTCAAAGGGATTTACAAAAATGCATAAACTTCGCAGCCAAGGTGGTTTGCAACGGTAATTTCAAAAGAAGTGATCACGTAACCCCTCTCCTTAATAAACTCTGTTGGATTCCTGTTCAAGAAAGGCACCTCATGCAGAGGGCCCAATACGTATTCTCCTCGTTGTACCTTCCTTAGAGCAATGCTGAGATAGTGCGCTTCTATCCACCCACAGTAACCAACCAGAAGTCGAACAGAAACAACTATGTCTTAGTCAACTATCGTTCATCTCACATAGGGCAGAAGGCTCTGTCAAGATCAGGCGCCTTACTGTGGAACAAACTTCCCCTGAGCATTAAAATCCCTCAAAGACCGAAAGAATTTAAAGCCAAAATAGCTCGTCATCTTGCGTCTCAACGATAATTCTTCGTTACAGAACATACTGAACACGTATTGACGAATCTCATTTACCTGGTATCTCCATTGCTAAATACTCTCCCTTGCTCATTTTTTATGATTCAAGACGTCACACAACAGTTTGGAATGTATGCGTGGGTATTTTGATCTGATCGCCTCAACGCTGGGATTTGCAAACATGCTTATTTGTATATGTGTGTAGGTATATGGGTGTGTGTGCATATGGGTGTGCATATGTGCACATACACCTGTGTGTACTGGACTAGCAACTGGTATATAAACTATGAATACCAGCCTTTTTTCTCACTCTCTACTTTTACCACTACCCAACACATCATTTCATTCTATTATTGCAAAGCAATCCAAAGCTTAAACGTCTTATACATGTAAAATGTGGTACCTATGTGTGTTTATCAAATGCAGACATTTTGCGCCATATTTCATAGATAATGTGATTTTTTTCTAACATGAAACCATTATTGGGCATTCATGTTTTCTTTCTTACTCACGTCCAAAAATGCTCTTGTTAGGCTAGTGTAGTGCAATTATCATATCATGTCTTACGCTCTAGAGTATACTATAGCAACCGCGCCTAAGCCTCACATATTTTTGGAAATATTTCTGTACCTGGGAACCGTTGTATGGCAATCGTTTTCATGTTTCTGACTCAGATATACTGTTTTGTGCCACTATTTCTAGTACGGAAATTTCATAAAATTCAGGCCGTAATAAAAGGTATTTTCTCGGTGTTTCTCAATTGGAATGCTAGTTTATACTGACTAGTTTACGCTGATATTTACGCTCATGTTACTTGTGTATATGTGCACGTGTGCACGCCATGCGTGCGTAGATGGGTGAATGTGTCACTACGTAATACCTCATTTCACTTCATTATTATAAAGCCTTTATAAAATATATATATATATATTTGTTGCGCGATCCCCCACATTTGATAAATCAGAAGCTTATGAACCAATAATCTTTTCGATACAATATTTAATTAAACATCGTTACAATATTTCATTAGAAATTGTAAGCAGCAACACATACTGAAAAAGTTGCCACGAATTTCCTTTGCTCATTATCCTATATTTCAGAACATCGCACAGCATTTTAAAGAAAGCGTATGTCTTGTGATTTCCTCGATGCAGAGAAATGTATTTGTGTATGTTTACGTGTTGGGTGTATGTATGTGCGTAGGTATGTATCTGCACGTATATGTGTATATATTTACATGTACATGTGCACATGTGTGTACTAAGCCAACAACTGGCATTTTTAACTAGAGAAAATGGTCTCTTTCTGTTCACTCTCAACTTGTAACATTACCTAACTCGTCATCTCTTTATTATTGTAAAGCATTCACGTAAAAAACTATACATTTTTTCCGTGATCATCCATTTATATTTAAATAAAATGCATATCAACTAATGATCGTTATGTTAAAATTATTTAATTAGAAATGCAAAACTTGTAATTTTCGTGTTCCTCCTGCTTATACTCGTACATATATATAAACTGTCAAAAGTCATGAAGTTGTGTTATCTCTTATAATTATCATTACATGTCTCATCAAATGTAGTTTAAGCAAGATTAGGAGTACATTGCCCTCAATCAATTTTCGACTAGTGACATGGGTATTACAATACTCGTGTGTGTGAATCATCTAAGCGTATTAACTTTAAGATATTTAAAAACCAATGATGGTACTTTTGTACCATCTGTATTGGAAATAAACTGTTTTTCTTTCTTTCTTTTCTTTCTTTCTTTTAATTTTGATGGGAATGCGTTCCAATTCACCTGCATTCTTATATTAACTCTTAGTGCTTTTAAAAATTATTTTTACTCGGGAAAATAATTTTAGAGGAGTGAAAGTGGGAAGAATCTTAGCACTATAAGCTTGGCTCATCAAAAATTTTCATGTTCGTCGTCAAATTTGCCAAAACTGCTTGTCATCTAAAAAGATAAATTGTTAAGAAATTATCTCGTGACTTGTCTAGAATTAACATTGTTTCCTACTTTCAAAAGACATTTATTCTCAAAATAAGGTTTAAACCTTCCTAAGCAAAACGGTCGAGTTTACTCATATACAAAAAAAGGTTATTTAGCACATCCATGAGAACAGCTAAGATTTTAAAAAGTTATCCCTTCAAAATCGTTTTCTAATTTGAAAAGTTCGTAAAAAATGTTTGAATGAGGTTCTGTTATAATTCTGGAGAAATTAGTTCTTAAATTCATTCTGTGATGAGATTAATAATTTCTTGCTACTGTGGGCGGTTTCTAGAGCTTAGATGGTCGACGTCACTTAAAACCTAATGCTTTCAATTTTGTACGCCATCTAAATATTTTTTTCCAGCTCTAATTACACCATTTAATGAAATACTACCTTTTTTTTAAGTTAAAATATCGATTTAAATGTAAATAATGTAATAGAATAAACTCCCTCAGCTGCTCCTGGGATAAAGCATTTCAAATAAAATTAGATCATAATAGTTTTGAACGGCTGCCACTTGCTGCTGTTTTTAAACATCAGTTCGTTTTACTGTTGTTGAAAAGCTAAAACGTCACTGTCTGAAATCCATATAGAGATTAAAAAACACTTAAAACCTCAAACTTTGGACGATATGTAACTACTACATACACTGCAGTTTTTTATGTGCGAATAAGTTCATAGCTCACTCATCTTCAAGTTCTCTGTTCACAATCTTAGTCGCTCTAATCTACCAGCACTTAAGTTTAAAAAAATTTTTCTACATTTTGTCGACCAAAATCACTCAACGGTGTAAAATTTTTAGCCATTCGATTTCAAATCAGTAGTGTTGGTACTAACTATTAATTCACATGTACGACAGATTATTCCCTCTCATCCCACCATCTTAGTCTCTTGTAATAGTAACCAACAATATTGGTTACTATTGCAAAATCGCAAAGCTCATGGGTTAATTTAATTAGAGGCCATGTTCCTCAAACTGTTCTTATTAATGTTTATCGTCTTACTTTTGCGAAAGGTATTTAACCGAAGGATTTCTTTATATTTTCCTCGATATTAAATCTAACCATTGTCATGAGAATGAAAATACATATAGAAGTTTCAGCGCCAATTGAGGATATTTATGTTACGAATAATTAAAAAACATTGTTGAAACCAATTTTATGTGTCAAATGAATTAGAAATTAACAATTATTTCTCTCTCTTTTTTTCGTTAGGATTTCATTGCTTCTTTTCCTTTTCTTCCCTAACTTCTGATTCTACACGCTGCGTGTGCTGTGTGGAAACACACCTTGTGCAAAAGACTGACCTTTTCTCTATAAAATTTAGGGTATCTTTCTCCATTTCAAATGTTTTACGGAAAAATGGCGAACTCAGTAAACTTATGCCTCACTTTTTTCCAGAAAATATTCTAGCATAAGCCGTACTGTTTCAGCTGCACATGCAGTTCAGAGCAGAATGTCGGAAAATATCTGAAGTGAAAGTGCATTTTTGAAAATAACTATTTTAGTAAACTCTTCCAACATAAGATATCTTTTCATATCACTGACATTATGTAATTATGTGAAATTATGAGGCTGGAACTTTAAGTAATACACTATTCTTTTTTATTTCATTAGATTTTTACGTTTATCGGAAAACGATGAACTGGTGACGTCTATATGAATGGTCACCTTCAATGAATCTGTTCCTTCAATGGATGCTCAGACGAACTTTTTCGTGCTTTGAGCAGTATTCTCTAGCTTTCTACCGTTTAGAAGGTCAAGAAGTACAAAATATGTGAAATTAAATTTGCATTATGTTCAGAATCTTTTACCAGTAGATCCGGAGGGAAACTGCTTAGACAAAAAAAAAACATTTTACAAATGACAACAAAAAGAAACTTGCTTTCTACAGTCCTAAATTACAGTCGAGTACTTTCTACGTAGCTTGCGCAGCGATTAAATTGCAAGCTACTCGAACGAATACGGCACAGTGGTTAAGGGATCGCCCTTGCATGTGGGAGTCGAGGGTTCGTATCCCGGCGCAGGCACGGCGATTTTCCCCGTTGGGTATAAGTGAAAGCTCAAGCACAATACCCCACTCAACTCCAGACTTTTCCCTCAACAGCACAAACTCATGACTCATCACTCCGTTTTCTCTTCTCTACCCTATTTTCCCTTTTTAGGAACGCCTTTGTTGCGGTCAATGAGGCTTAAACTAACATCTAATTTTACTGCTATATTAAACAGTCTCAACCTCGTGCTTAGAGGAAAAGCGCTACTTCATCGTACCTAGGCGAAGACGACAGGTTGTCGTCTATTGAACAGAGCGAGTGCTCTCTCCTCTGACATTGCCTAAGATAACTCCCTCGCATCTCTCGGCCTCGCACCCTCCTCACTCCACATCTATGACGAGCCGACAGATCGGGGTTTTCCGTACTTTTACGCCATCACGTCCAGCACTCCTACAACCTGATGTCCGCTACAGCACTCCTACAACCTGATGTACGCTAAAGCACTCTCGCTACTCATGCTGCAGTCAACGCCACCCACGAAGTCTTGAGATGGTAACAAAGCCGACGTAGTCGCCACTCCGTGTTCACGCAACATGACAACTAGAGTCTCAGCCGAGGTCTCGCCACCGACTGAATCAACGCGTTCGTAATGTCGTTTCCAGGCACCGGGAGCGCATAACGGATATCACATCCAGGTTTTCGCTGCTTAATTTAAGAAACTCTGCTACGTGCAATCGCTGAGCTTGACTCGAACAAATGATTTAGATTTTTACGCATTTTAGAATCTCTTAGTATTTCCAAAGAAAAACCTGTTCTCAATAGCACCAATAGTTTGCAAATTTATATGTAAATATTATGGTCTTTGTATTTTATGAAAGTGACTGATTTTTTTCTAACTATATATTTCAATTTTCAGACTGCTAACTGAAAATGGAGCTGGTCTCCGAACCGCTTCATAGAACTGACTCTGAGAACTTATTTAAAATTCATATTGTGTGAAATCTTCATTAAATATGATTTCAATGCTCATGGCATTCTTATAGCTTGTAAATTCTTAATTACCAAACAAAACTTCTTATTGCAGTGTACCGTCTTCTTGACATCATCCGATTGGGTTTCACTCACTTTAATCTAATCACGTAAATGGCAACTTTGGTAGTGCACAATACTGAGAGTTGTTTCATAAATTGGAGAGAGAAATCTAATTGTATTTTTTGTAGCTTGAAGACTCTGTTTTTTTCTGTCAGTACAATGTTATTCTTCAATGCAATGTGGGACAAACGAATGAATCAAAGCGGTGTGAAGAATTATTACATCCTTTGATAGAATGTGCTGGACTCTGTAAAATTTTAATGGATTTGGAGGTTTTCGTGGTGACATGCATAATACTATTTAAAAGTTGGATTTTTATCTAGAGTTATGCTCAAACATTTGCAAGTCAACCTCTTGATTCGCTCGTCACCAATCAAAATGCTTGGGAGTTTTTTTTTTTTTTCATAGGAGAAAAGCATGTGGTTAGTTTACTCTGTTTTCGGGGAAACACACCGATGATATGCTGTCATCCCTAAAATGTATAAATTTTGAGAATTATGTTAGCTTCTCAATATCTTAAATAAAAATGAAAAATAACTGGGGCCCAAAAACAGATCCTTGATGATGGAGCCAAAAAAATCCCTAATGGGTTATGTTCTGCAGCTCAGAATTTAAAATGCCAGCTACCACATTTTGTCAGTGATTTTGGATGTAAGATTTGAACCATTCATGAGGAAGACCTCCTACGTCTTCGGGGCGTAGTTTAGACCAGTGGTTCTTAACCTGGGGGCTCGCCCCCTAGGGGGGGGGGGGGGCGTGAGCGGATTCCAGGGGGGGGCGCGAGCTTCCGCAGTAAAGCATGATTGATTTTTCCAGGTAAAATTCTCGACAAAAGAGAGTCTCGTGAATCTCAAGACAACATCAACTTCAATGATTTAGAATTGAAGTTGTTCTGGGTTAACACCACACAGTTTACCCTTTGATCGCATAATACGCTCTTCAAGTTCTTATGTTTGGATTCACATATTTATGTGAAACTGCTTTTCCGCGCTCGTAGCCATCAAAACCACAAACAGAAATCGTCTGAGCGTCGAAGGAGATTTACGTTGCGCACTTTCTAGCATTCAGCCTTACATCCAAAAGTTAGTGTCAAAGAAACAGTGCCAAAAATACCTCTGGTCCTTTTTATTGCATCTAATTGCAATGAAGCAGTATCAGATATGTAAAGGATGAAATTGGTTCATTTTAAATGGAGTAGAATCAATAGATTCAATAAAAAAATCAATGTTTTTGTTTCTACGTTAATCTTTATTGCCTGGACACAAGTATTTGCACAACTTAATTTTTCTGTACACCAAAGACTTTGAGTTCTGGGTTGGGGTAAAGATTACTTAAGGTTCAGCTAGCATTTAAGAAATTAAATGAACGAAAAATAACATAGGACGAAAGTGTTTAGCCAAACTTTATAATCATCCTAACAAAGGTTATGAGTTTTGGTCCAAAGACCATCTTAACAAAGGTTATGAGTTTTGGGAATGGTTTGTGTAGTCCGACGAAAGTAAAATTGAGCTCTTCGGCCGAAATGACTCTCGTCATCTTGAGAGAAGACCAGGGACTGCAGATGTTCCTAAGAGCACCCTCCCTAGTGTCAAGCATAGAGGAAGCAATATTATGGTTTACGGCTGCTCCACTTCTCAGGGTGTAGGGGAATTTCACATCAGTGATTGAAAAATGGTTAGTTCCATGTACCGGCAGATACTGAAACACAAGCTGATTCCAAGCGTAAGAAAATTCTTTGGTCGGCGCAAGTGGATCTTCCAGCAAGACATTGACCCAACGCATACGGTTTAACGAAAGAATGGTTGGCTTCTAAGGAAATAAGAACTATCCCATGGCTCAGTCAGTCTCCTGACCTCAATCCCATAGAAAATTTGTAGAAAATACTAAAATCTGCAGTGCAGAAAAGGAACAAAAAAAATCTTGCAGAATTAAGGGCAATCTGCGTTCAAGAAGGGAACATGATTCCACCAAAAGAGTGTCAGAAGATAGTTTCCAACTACAACAACCGTCTTCATGCTGTAATTGTAAACAAGGGCCACGCAACTAAATGTTAGATTTCTTAGTTTTGGCCATATAATTTTGTCTCTAGTATTTTTTTTTCGGGTGATATAATAAGTTGACAAATAAATTTTTTCTGTTCGGTTATAATATTCTGTTGAATTATAAAGGGTTCTCTGAACCATTTTTAATCTTTACCCCAACACGGAACTCGAAGTCTTAGAAATACACGAAAAATTAAGCTGTGCAAATACATGTGTCCAGGTACTGTAAGCGCCACATTTATTCAAAAACGCTATTGGGGGCTCGAAGGAAAAAAATATCCTTAAAGGAGGGCGTGGGAGGAAAAATGTTAAGAACCACTGTTTTAGATTAAAGTGTGACACCTGATCTACACCATAAATGCGTAACTGCATTCGAAGAACAATGAGAGCATTAGGTTTATTCAGCAATTTTCGAACAGAAATAATGATTGTAGGTGAAATCTGATATTAGTTGATTTTCTGCTTAAAAACCTAATTGTTGTCTAAGAGATTTGAGTTACGCTCCATCCCTGTGCAAGATTATACTTGGTTTCGCAATATTTTTTAATATGGTATTGTAGAAAGATATGGTATATGGTATTATGGTAAATGGTATTATGGTATGGTAGAAATATGGTATTTCGTATGTGGTATACCATATACCATAGCGTATATGGTTTTGTAGCAATTGATGTTTTATTAATTTTGAAAATTTTGTCATCGCTCTTAAAGATAAGAGTTACTCCTGCAATCTTTAATGACTAGGGGAAAAGCCAGAAGAGTAAAATCTGCTTATGATATCTGCAAGAAGATAAAAAATTGAGGGAGCCATGTCATGTATCTGATCACTTCAACCGAAAAGAGAATTTTTTTCTTATAGTGCGATTAATACAGTTGGGAAAATCTGAAGCATTCACCAGAGTAAAGAACTTAGGATTTGAGTTTAGGTAGGGGATCAAACTGAAATATTGTAGATTCAATATGAAGAGGAAAATTGTATAAAAAAGCCTTCCCTTATCGACCTCAAATGCTCCAGTGGTTAAATGAGGGCCCTAACCGTACTAATACTGCAAGAAAATACAAGAATGCAGTATTTCTTTAGTGTAAATTGCCTATCGGTTGATTCGGGCTAATGCCGGGCACTTGAGCTTGACTACACTTTCGTGTTTTGTCGTGTCACAGATAATGATGGGAAGTTAAACCTTTTTATTCACTCAATATGAAGAAAAACCATCACCGCATAACTCTCAAATTTACTGACGTTAGATTACTTTAGTTTCATCTGAAATATCTGAAATAACCGATATATTGAGCTAACTGGTTATACAAATGATTCATTCATAAACCTAGGAATATTTATGCTCTCTGATCTCTATCAATTTTCACTTTGTAATTCCACGTACGAAATTTTAAAATATAAAAATCATTAAGATCTGGAAGTGGCATTTCAGCTCATTTTAAGTTTGCCTTAATTCCAATAAAGTGGAAATAGTATTTAGTACAGATTTTGCTACAATGAAAGAGTACGACTTCCTTCTGTTTGGCAGACAGCCAAACAGAAGGAAGTCGTACTCTTTCACTGTAGCAAAACCTGTACTAAATACTATTTCCACTTTATTGGAATTAAGTCAAACTTAAAATTCGATAGCATCAGCGAGAAAAACTATTGCGGGTCATCTGAAAAACATCTTGGATGTCATTTCTTATCTAGGTATTGATGAAGAAAGAGATCGCTCCCTTTTCTATATTAGGTGGTTCAATCTAATAGGTAAATTTCGAAACAAAGCTATGCCCAAGTCTGTTATGGAGGAAGTAATTTTAGCTAAAATCAAAAGTGTAATTTTACGAATTTGCACCTTTTTCCGTTCGCTCATGCAAGGGAAATTATTAAATTTGCCTAATGTACGCTTTAGGTAAATGTATTATATTACATGAAACTATAATTGTAGAATAAAGTTTCCGTAGCATGCCGCGGAAGTCTCCGCACTTCGTCGGCCCTACAAGAAGTTATATCTCAGCATGTTCAAAGTTATAATGCCAAGTAATGATTTTACTGATGCATTACTTATATCGAAATAAATCGATTAAGCTGTAGAAATTTAACTGCCCCGATTATTCGAAAAAGCAGGGAAATCTGTGACGCCACGATTTCTAAGAGGCGTTCCGAGGCATTGGTCACGTACACTGGTGTTGAAAAATTTGTCAGCTGAAAGAGATGAAAAGTGTAGTGCGCACAGCAAAAGCGTCACAACACCGACGTCACATCCGCTTTGAATGCAGTTTTCCTCGATTGTTCTCCACTATCGCCTTTGCAATGATAAAGCCTGTGAGCACGCTGCAGCAGCGAACTGCTCTGAGTGCAGTCTGCAGTTGATGACCACTGAAGAGTTAAAAGAATATCGACCGGTATTTATAAACGGTAAATCGCAACCAAATATTTATACGAGTCATGCTCATTTCTGAACTTTTCCAATAGAGATTTCAATACAACAACATTCATCTTAAATGGATAATTGAATTTGCCACCATTTCTTACTCTCGCTTGCCACGATGCCTTCTCGTAGTGCCTTAGACTATGTAGATGCCGACAGATACCGTTTAATATTATCTCACCTTGGCAGCTAAGATACGTGTTTCTAGTGCGTCAGAATTCTCCGAGACCTTATCCTTTGCAATCGCTCGTTGCGTAAGAAAGAAAAAATTCGATTCTTTAATAGCGTTAGTGCGTCCAGTTGAAGTTGAAATTTAGTCACGAATTTATCAGGCATTGAGTGTCATTAGCTGAAATTTGTTTGTTCTTCATTTTTTCTTCTTTTTAAATCACTAGAGTACTCGACAAGTTAAAAACGTTGGCATACGGTAGTTTTTGATAATTAACATGCATCATTTTATCAGTTTGTAATACATGAAAGTTATATAAAACAGCATGATTCTCTGATTACTTGAACAACCGAAAATGTGCGATGGGTATTTCTTTCACGCAAGTTTCACTGCATCTTGAATTTCGCTTTAATTAAATATAAATGGGCAATATGGTCACGGAATCTGTCAAATACGAATACCAAACAAATAATACCCATGATATAAGTATCACTGGTTCACACTCGACCTTCCTAGTCAGATTTTTTACACAGGGTTGGCCTGAAAAATGTATTACCCAATTTTGGCAAATTGATTACTTAGAAACCAACAATCGTAGTGAGATCCGGGCTCATTCTCATTTGGTTGCGAAGTTCCATCTTTTGTTATCGGCTTCGAGGTTTTTTTTATCGTCGACCTCTCCTCAAGGGAACTATTGCATCTATACAACTATTGCACCTATACAACTATTGTATCTATACAACTATTGTATCTATGGGAATCAGCACAACTAAGGGATAAATGTGCGATGCCCGAAATGAGAGTTAGGTAGGCCTTCTTTTTGTTGAAGTAAAATGCTTTTCTACCTTTTTTCGGATCACTGCTGTCCTGTTTTTCAGCACCTACTCCATCTTTCTCAACTTACTGTTTCTATGCCCCTTCTGCACAGATTCCACGTTCCCCTGTTTTCATACTAAATTGCGCCTTCCTCCTTCCTCTCTTTGGAAAACGCTTTTTTTTTGGCGGTTAGGGAGACTTAAACTAACATCCAATCTAATCTTTTATTGCCGATCATTTCATTCAGGCACAACAGTTTTCAGCGAGGACTGTTTCCTTCTGACTCGGGCAGGATAAAAGTTTTCCAAATTCATTGCCACATAATTCTTTGAGTTATGAAAATAAACAAACAGGAATTGCCCATTTACAAAAAAAAAATATTCAAATTTTGTCAATTTCCGACACTAATTTAAAAAAAAATTCCGTCCAAACTTTTTTAAATCAATTTAATTACGTATTGTGTCCGCCACAAATCTCGAGACGTTTTTAGCATCTCTCTCTCATTTTACTCATAGCTTCTCTATTTCACTAAGGATTGTATTTTAGAATATCAATGTTTGTTGTGATTCGGTCACGGATACATTGCAAGTCCGTAGCTGGAGTCTTGAATACATGACCTTTCAAGAAACGGCATTGAAGAATGCGCATGGCGTATGATCAGGGCTTCATGGCGGCCACTCTACCGAATGTCCTTCTCCTAAGACACGCTCCCTCAAAATTCCTTCCAGACCGTTTCTCACTCAAACAGATCTGGGGCATGGAGAGCCGTCCTGCATCCTCATGCGCCTTTCTGTATAAGCGATTATCATTCGTCTTTTCAAGTCTAAAAGTGTAACGAGAGAATGAATTCAAAAGCTTAAGAAATGAGTTTATCATGAATAAACCCTCACGCCAAGAACTGCCAAATGTCAACATTAATTTCATAATTGTGAAGAATTCATGTGAAATAAGGCAACACTGACATGTCAGCTACGAAATTCCTCAAGTTACGTCCTTTTTCATGCTTGTAATTTTGGTAAAATATTGCAGGTAGCACAGTTCTGTGCTGACGTTTTTATATCTTCACATTACTAATGCAAAATTCATTGAAGCTGATTTTGCTGATAGGCAATAGCAGCAAATTGCTATGTTTTTCAAGTATCTGAAAAAGTCAAATCGTCAATGTGCCGTAACCAGAAACATCTGAAATGAAAATGGCAGAATTATTTGTATGTATTAACCCAGTATGGAATATTGAGTGTAATCAACGGTAATGTCCCAACTGATAACCACTGAGCATCAAAACCGCACGGTGAGCAACAATCTACGGGAAACGGTGTCCCAAACCTCAATGCCATGGTTCAAATGATCTAAATCAATCGTGAATCTTAATTTTGTGCTTTAACAATCACTGTACTACAAGAGTTTCTTGCTGAAAATTCATTTGAAAGATACAATTTTAGAACCTCACAAAAAATACAACGATAAGTTTCGAAAAAGTTGATTTATCAAATTCATTTACCACGCAGGAATTCTAATGTGGAGAAATTATACATTATCCCATGCATTGGCTGTCGATAGCTCTTTTCCTGCAAATGATCGGTTAATATATGGAGCGTATTAAGACGATGATACGCTGCACACTTTCTATGGTTAAACACGGAGGTGATGATGAGCACAACTATCGCATGGTATTCAGTTGAATTTGAAATTCCTTCTAATGGCAAATTTTTAAGAAATATACTATTACGATGAAGTCCTTGCAATGAGTAGCATATTGACTGAATTTACCATATTAACAGATAATGAACCCGATAACGCGATCAAATGGTTGAATCAATATTCCAGGAGCATGGGAGAATAAACCATGTTGATGGCCAGCATAATCATCAGATTCCCACTAGTTGAGTAATACGAAATCAAAGATAACACGCGTGGAGAGATATTGGCAGATGAACGAGACCTCGTGCTGTTGAATGTTGTTAATTCAGTTCAAGAATCCGTCCTACGTACGTATTATTGATGCCGTTTTTATGGGAAGAGTTAGTTCAACGACTTGGAAATTAACGTCGTTTATACAGTGTTCATTGAACTTTATCATTCATCTGCATGATGTAGATATCAGTTTGTAGTCTGTGAAACGAATAACATCGAACGAACTGAGCACTGAACCAGTCATTCGTTTGCTTCTTGTCTCCGCCTCGGGATAAGTTATTTGCTGACGTGGTTCATTTCAGAAGCTCGTTGCGCACACGTACGGTGAGGAGTAAAATGATAACAGTTACACCAACAATCGCCAAGTCTAATATAACTACTCTTCATTCATTTTTGGAAGACTCCAGCATATACTAGCCATTTAGTTGACTGTGTGCACTAAAATTAATTTTTAATTCATTGACTTGTTCTATAGATGTTTCATAGCTGTCGACATATCCAATGAAGGAAGAGAATTTAAGAGCTCAACACAACCAAAACAATAGAAATAAATCATTTAGTGTGCAGGCTTATTAACGAAGAAATACAGTAGTATTTATTTCTCTGTTTGTAGCCTCTTCTTCGTAATAAGATGGTGAAGTTTTTTGCTACAAGAGAACACTGTACACACCATTGGCTGTCATTCTTCGTTAGGTATTTTACTCTGTTCTTTGCTTGAAATTTGGTGGAAACCTTCAACACCTCTATTATAAAAATATTAACTTACAAAAGTGTCAACGAGACGAAAAGACCAATCAAGTAAACTGAAACGAACGCACAAATAAATAGTGGGCTACTTGTGTAGCAGTGCCGTTAAAAATGATCAAACGTGATGAAGAATTATTCAGGGTAGTTTTTTGTAATAAAATAGCGTAAGCCACTCTAACCGAACTTATTTTAACTTAACCTATCCTGACATACTCTGATCTAGTCTATCCTAATTTGTCTAAGCAGAACCTAAACTGTCCTAACCGAACCTATCTTGACCTAACCTGAGCTGAGATTAGATTAGATATATTAGTTTGAGCCTCCCTAAGCACAACAAAGGTATTCCAAAGAAAAGAACTAGGCAGGAACGATGCAGTATGGATTTAAGGATGACTATATTTCTATTTTGGACGAAAACCTGAAGTTGTCAGCTAATAGTTTGGGACTTGGAAGGCGGTGGGTATTTCAACAATTCAATGACCCAAAGTACACGGCCAAGTCTACAACTAGCTGGCTCCAAAGAAACAAGATAAATGTGCTGCCATGGTTTTCGATGAGTCCTGATCTCAATCACATTGAAAACTTGGGGCAGGAATTAAAAGTCCACATCAACAAGAGAGCTCCTATGAATCTTCAGGAATTGAAACGCATCGCCATTGAAGAATAGAACAACATTTCATCTGAAACCATGGAAAAGCTTGTCAAAAACTATAATAAAAGGCTTTTGAATGTTCTGAAGATGAAAGGCCACGCTATTGATTATTAAAAATATACTCAAATGGTAGATTCACCTCAATAAAGTGTACTATTACTCAATGTATGAATAATTATGTCTTATCGTGTTCCTGAAGTTCAGCTTGTTAAATCTTTCAAAAAAGATATTTTGTCCTAGAAACTTCGTATCATTGTCACTAATATGTGATTCATACCCTGTGAAAATCTTCTGCCTGTGGCAACAATATTTTTTGAGTAATTCTTGAAAGTTTTGAAAGACGAGGGGTATACGAATAATTTCGTCGCTAACTGTATATTACGATTTATTTAACGTTAAAACGATAAAATTAAAGTTTTGATTGATTAGGTTAGAATAGGCTAGGTTATGTCGAAAATGTAAGGTTTTGCTCATTCAAATGAAAAATAATGAATACCGCATGGTGATCTGAAGGCGACCGTGATAGTTAGTGTTATAATTATTTTGATTCCTGAAATACAGAGCATGATGCTCCCATGGCGAGCGATAAATCTCCATCAGTGAGTCAATATCCCAACTTCATTCACTACAACGTGACATTATTTTTTATTTTTCAATAAATCAATGCTGGTAGTATATCGTCGATTGCTTCTCTTGTACAAAATCGATGGTTGCATTACCGGCGAATTTGAAAAAGAAGGATCGTAAATTGAAAACGCAAAAATGAGCCAGTTTTGAATTTTTAGGATTGCTACGCCGGGAGGCCGAGTTAATAAGGACACAGGATATTTCCAAAGCATTTATAACGTCCCTGTTATTCCTCCGAAAGCCAAAATTGAGAAATGGCAACAATGTCTTGACAGCGTGAACTGTAATTAAAAAAATAACCACTCAGGCTTGCTAATGATTGAGAACAGTTAGCGCAAAGATGTTATAAGATCGAAGGATAAGTGATAGTAAAATAAGCAAATGATATTGTAACCATTGATATGTTATTACCTACGTTATTTGCAACCAGCATCAGCCAGTTAGCGTCAACGATCACTCTGCAAAGGTTTCACTCTGAATTACTGACCAAGATGCCCAGTGAATGTTCTTTTACTGAAGAGGCTCTCAATTTGCCAACAATAAAAATGGTGTCCAAACAAACAATAATGTTGTTTTCAAATCTGGGATAAAATGGTACCAAAAATACACTCTGAAAAAGTATTCAATGAGACGTTTTAATAAAATTACAAACTGAGGGGCAAAGAAAGCGACTGGCAACTTTGTCATTTACACTATTGGTCAAATTTAGATTGAAGATAAACGGAAAAAAATATGTGTTTCTTTTTCGAAAATGAACGTTTTGACTAGCATCTGTAAAGAGACATACATGTATGAGCTATCGGTAATGAATGAGGATACATTTCTGTACCTTCAAAACCGTATGAATGTTTTATATTTGTCATTAGTGAGCACGTGACAACTCCCAGTGCCCTGACAGGTGGTGAAGACGAAGAAGTCAAGCGAGGTGCGCCCCAACTGCCACGGCGAGACGGGCTTCCACGAGAGCTTCATGTTCAGAGTGACTGCGGAGTCCCTGGACACGGCAGCTCTCACCGTCCTCGTGCATCAGGCCCGCAAGTCAGGTCAGCCCTAGCGCACCAGTCACTCACTTCAAAGATCTATTTACCACAACCAGGTACATTGTAACGGGTATGACACAACATTATAGTTAATATCATAATCATATTTTGAACTATCTACAAAAGTATTTTAGTTTTCTTAGAATGGCTTGTACAGGAACATATCGCAATGCCTAGACACAGCAGCCCTGCAGGGGTTTCCAGATGAGACACTCTAGTCAGCATGGACGTCGGCGCGATATAACTCACATAAGTGCAGTCTTATTACTTTAATGGGTATGTCACGAGACGTTAAGACCTTCATTGATTAATTTGCATTAAAGAAGGAATCTAAAGCTCGGGGTGAGCATTGGTATTCCTCCATGAAAGGAAATAATGATTCAACTAAAACAATGGAAGAACACACAGCATTTACGTCAATGTGTTACAAACTACAACAACGTAAAATCATTCTTACTCACCGAGTTTGACGACGCAGACTTTCGCTTACGCCATTCTTCTTGCAATATTCAATTCGCTCTCTTCGAATGCGACTGCCGTATTCCTAATCAACGAGGCACACACACATCAATCTGTGCCAATTTTATTCTAGAAAAACATGCTAATAATGTTATAGTAAGATTTTGACATTGACGCACATTGCATGCAATGCCGAAAGCTAATGCGACATTTATCAATAATGGACACAGCTATCACTACCTAAAACTCATCCGTTAGATGCCCCAATTATCAAGATTATACATCAATAATGGATATCAGCATTACAACAACACATACTACAACGTGCATTTACTCAACGATGTGCGCGCAAGCCCGGCATTCTACACTTCACTCTCTCGACACCGTGCAGTATATCGTTAACAGCACTCCACATTACGACACTTATGCTGTTCTTCGCAATAGACATCAGTTCATTATTCAGGACAATTTTCTTCGGAGGTGTTATTCCATTACACGAGCGTTGGTTGAGACTCTACTCACGATGCTAATTTCCGACTTGCTCTTGGGCTTTCTCTTCCCACCATCTGCAATTTAAAATGAATCTACCTTTAGATTTACTGCGATATTTTCAGTGTCTAAAATCCCCGTTTTTTAAACATCTCAGTAATTTTTATAAAAAATGTTCAAGTAATTTCCTAGCGATAGGAGTTTCTTCCGACAACTCATTCTTCCCTGTGGAGTACATTTCCAAACAATTTCAAATTAGATTCCTTCGTTTGTCATGGGACTTGGTTATCCTTTTAATTGTCGTAAAAAAAAGAGAACAACTCATTTTCTTCCCATAAATCCATAATTTTTTTTATGTTTTTCGCGAATTTAATGCACAACACACCTACTTATATGTATTTTCAGGAAGCTCTTTCAGTACAGCACGCCAACTTCTCAAGCACTTGTACTTGACCGTGACACGCACGCCGGAGTTTGAAGCTGATCTGAGTTTCCCAAATCACAACATTTTCTTTGTGGGTATGTACTTTTTCCGCCCCTCGATGAAAGAACGAATAATTTTACAAGTATTTTGTAGGTACTCGTTTAATCCCGTCTTAACTTGAATATGACTGTTCCACTGGTTAGTCATGTTGGGTTCTTTCTCCGCCCGTAAGATTTCAGATTTAAGACATTTTTCTGAATAGCCGTAAGCTCTCAACATTTGTTCGTGTATTTCTTTTACAACTTATGTTCCGAGGCCCGAAGTTCCTCTATCGCGCAGCTATACAAGCGTCTCAAACAACCCTCTTCTGCGTGAGTATACATTTCACTTGAGCACTTGGGTCCCGGCTGGACTACCACAAAAATGTGTCATTCGGCCCGAGAGGTGTTGATCACTCTGAGGACCAGCCAAGCTTCACTCACACATTCTCAGCACCTCAGCCCAACGCCCTCTTGTAAGCTGAACACAATACTCTAAGTACAAACGCACCACTTCGATACAAAAGCACACTCTTAGCCCACACTATTGAGAGTTCTATTATACAATAAAAATGCACAAAAAGACATTATATGAACCTTAACCAAAAATAAAAAGAAATCATTGCAAAAATTTCTATAATAAATTTATAAATTATTTGTCCCAGGTACTTACAAGTTACTTCATTATATGTAGTTCTTGAAGATTCTAAATAATTCTTAGGAACTAAAGTTATTCTGAAAACTTCTTTGAATGTTGGAATCTTCAGAACGTACAATCTTTGATGAACTTCCGTGTCTCTTCTGTTAACTCTTTTCTTTGACTTTCATTTCTCCTCGAAGAGTGATGTAATTGCTGTAATAAAAAATATTCTGTGTTTTAACCGCATTTGAAGTCCCTCAATCAGTCCACTTTTTTCTCAAAACTTGAGATCGTTTTGGTTGGCTCATGATAGATAACTCTTATCTTCATAATCTACTTTGGGATTTTCTAGGCATTACTGCAGTTATAGAAGGGAGACAGTTGCAAAACATTTATCAATAGCATACAAAAGAGCCAATGAATTAAAAATATATTTCTGATCGACTCAAAGCGATGAGGCTTGAGCCTGCAATGAAGTACCCTGTAATTATCAGCCCGCCGTGTAGGCGCGTCCTGTTGCACTGTTGTAGCACTGTAGCTATAGATGCCCCTCTTCGTCAAATGAAATGCACCAATAACTTTTTTCGCATTGTAATTTGTGCTACTTTAGATGCTGATGTCATTTTTGATGTCTTTGATGCTGCGTTTTAGAGCTACACTTAATTCAGGAACTTATATCTAATCTGTGGACACAAGTTAGAATAGAAACTGATTTATTACCTCAGATAATTTAAAGTCGGGCTCGAGCTGAGAGTTGGGTAGGGCTTCATTTTTTTAAGTAAAATGGTTTTTACCATGCTAAGGACCACCTTTTTTCGGTTCACTGCTGTCCTGTTTTTCAGCACCTACTACTTCCTTCTTCAACTTTAATCTTATTTCATGAATTTCTTTTTCAACTTACTGTTTCTATGCCCTTTCTGCATAGATTCCGCGTTCCCATAACTCCATACTATATAGTGCCTCTCTTCAGATCGCATTTGTTGCGGATAGAGAGGCTTAAGCTAACTAATAATCTAATCTATAAATGAAAATCTATAATGTCCCATATATTTCAGTGTAACTTTAATTGTTATCATAGTTCATTATTTCCTTGTTTTTCTAATTAATAAATTTACCGTATCTAAACCAGGTACATTATCGTTTGCAGATGATCCAGACTCTATAAGGTATTGAGTTTTTCAATCTACTTGAGTTCGATTGAATTTTCGAGACGCGCATTATTAATTGAGATTTCGACTAAGTCTATCGATTGTACAAGCACTTTCTTCCATTATCCTTTCTTCCGCCGCACGAGCTTTCCAATAAGTAGGCAGTGAAATCAACATATTTCGAAACAAAAACTATTC
Source organism: Platorchestia sp. MABIK (assembly GCA_014220935.1). Lineage (NCBI taxonomy): Eukaryota > Metazoa > Arthropoda > Malacostraca > Amphipoda > Talitridae > Platorchestia > Platorchestia sp. MABIK. Next base: position 90,351 of record JACJUY010000531.1, on the reverse strand, counting down.
ATGCCACTACTTCAGCTGAACATCAGTGTTGATGTTCAAATAATTCGCAAGCGGCTGCGAAAGGCGGCAAGGTAGTTAAAAAGTGTCAAATAGCACATCATAATAGTGTGATGGATGCGAAGAACATTTCACTCTAGCTTTTGGAGCACATGTTTGCTCATCGTGGCTATGCAAGGTTTATCATTGCCGTGATGACGAAGCAAGTTGTGGGGCTGGCCACGCCTCCTCATTTACGTAAAGAACACTTTAGCATCAACTACCCAATTATTTCAGGGGCCTTTTATAGGAAATTAAATTACCACTGCACCAAAACAGGTCATCCGCTTCCATGAATACAGTTTTAGCTTGGTTCGGGGTCCCACTTGCTACTCGGAACTGAACTATCATCTTTGTTTACACCGATATCGAATCATAATTTATTATGCCCTGTTGCGAATTTTCTTAACATCCCCGATTATTTCAATGTCGAGTGAGTACACAGGCAGCTATGGAAGTGAAACGAAGTGTATTCTTTTTCGTCTTCGCGTTTGACACATACGGCGGTGTGCAGTTTTCTTTTAACACAGCCATAAGTCAACATGACAAACGATGACGTGAGATCTGTTCACTTCATCAGCTAATTCTCTTACGGTCTCATTGGGCTTCTCGTCAAACAGAGAGTGGAATTGATGAGCGTTATCAAACTATACATGTCCACCAGAACGCGAGGATTCTGTGTGATTGACCATTCCGTTCTTAGAAAGAGAATGATAAAGTTAAAGCCATTATACTAATGATGAAGCAAATTACATGAGTAACACAAATGTCTCAATTTCGATGGTTTGCACATTGCTTAGAAGCAAACTGAAAAAATTTCGCTGTGTTTTTTGCCTACGTGGCAATCTTTCATTATAGATTTTAACATGAAGAAATAATAATGAGAATGACCTAAAGCAAGTCAGAAGGATAGCTTGAGCTATTGCGAAGCAAATCATTTTCTGAAAAAATATTCTTCGAGGTACTCTGGCAAAAAAAGCGAGCTAACTAACGTAACAACCTTACTGAACAATTGACTGAAACATAATTGTGCCGTGGTTGTGTGTGAAAAATGTTACTTCTACTAATGTGCTTGCCCAGAAGAAAAGAAGAATCACAATAATTTTAACATGGATGGACTTTTCGTTATTGATCATATCACGCATTCTCGATGGATTACAAACTCTCAATTTTCTCTTCCCATTTATCTAAATATTGGTAGTTATATTCATTAGTGAGGATCCAAAAAGTTTTTTAAAACTTCATAGTGTCATATACTCAAACAACCGAATTCGAATTGCATAATACACTCGTAGGATCTGCATTTTACCACTCATTTATCTTGAAATGTCCATCACGCACTCCTCTGAACGAGTGATTTCTTTCAGACAATGTGATCGGGAGGGTGCAACTGGGATCATTCATGTTCGCCAGAGGCCGCGCTCTGGAGCACTGGAACCAAATGCTCGCGAAGAAGCGTGAGCACGTCCAGCAGTGGCACACCCTCTCCTGAGCGACCAATGGCAGGAGAGCAAGAACAGCCTCACACGCTGCTCCTTCTTCGGCTTCTCTGGTTCACTGGACAGTGTTGCTGGAAGTCTACAGTAGGATGCGCCTTATTGACAAGCACACAATTAAAATTGTAGAGCTAAATTGAAAGTGTTGCCATTCCTAAATATTAGCATTGCTTGAACTGCAGTTGATATCAACAACTATTTTCTTCTTTTACACCGCTTCAGTGTCCTAAGGTGTGATGAACTAGGCTGTAATGGCAAATGGTATTCTAGTGAACCAGTGTTTTCATTGGACATCAAGCATCGCTCCTGACCGAGCTATGACTCTTTTATCTAAGACTCTTTTTATCACATCTGTTGTTCTGGGTCCAATTTTTCTAAGTACCCTTTGAATACTACTCACTTTTTCGCACGTCCTAACTGCCTTTCTCTGAGTGGCAACTTGTAACATGTCCTATTTTGTGTCCTTATAGGTATTCCCAATAATCACTCTCGGTATTCTCCGAGCGATGTCGTACCACGTGTTTTACCTCAATACGAGGTAAAATATTTTCATATTATCTGATCGCATTTGAAAGTCCTCTCGATCTGGCTTTAAACACGGAAAATTTCTCACCGAATCATATTAAGAAATAGAAATACCCGTTAACGTTATGGTACGCTCCTGTCGGTAGGAATGCATACAAACAATATTAGAGAACATAATCGCTTCTGAGGTGTCGAAGCCATTAATTCCAACTGATAATACGAGTAAGATAACTTCAGCACGAATGAAGCGAAATCTGCTATGGAGGTGTTCGTAAAAGTTTTCGAAGAGTTACTGACGGAAAATTGATGTCTCACGAACACTGAAATATTATGACTGAAGAAGTAAACACACGCATCAGTGACGGGCACCTAATAATGCACTCATAATTTAGCGTGAGTTTACGATGTAGCACAGCGGTATTCTTGTGATTATATCATGCTGCATTAACCGCGTCATGTTGAGTTAGTATCTAGGTTTTCGCAGTAGTTATGATCGCTCACTCGCTATTAAATTCTCTCAGCTAGATTTCAGTGCTCCAACATGGGGTCTTCTGGTTAAAAACCTCTTCAGGATTTGTAGCGCTGAGGCCGAGGAAAATGTGTTCTGAATATTAAACTGAGCTTCAGGAAAGGAGTACAAATGAGCTGGTGGAAAAGCTTCAGTGAAGAAACATTTTCATTTTAAAGACAGGAATTTTCGACACAGGACCAAAATATTCGAAATGCTGTGTGTAATGAAGTAACTATTGAATATTTTCAATTTATCAAAAAAGAGTGAATGGATATTTTACTTTTACCAAAATAAACTGCTCTTACGAATAGGTTGCTATTTCATGCTGCATTCAGCATTCAGCGAAGAAGATGAGGCCTGTTCCGTAAGAGCATTTTGGACTTTGACATTTTGGTAAGAACCTGAGTATCATCTTCGAACAAAATTTTTGCGCGATATGCATTAACTTTCTCCACGCCACTGTTAGTGACTCATTAAAATGTTTTTCTCACAATGGAGCGTAATTACAGGTGACGCACCTAATTACAGGTGGCGCACCTAATTACAGGTGGCGCATCTAATTACAGGTGACGCACCTAAAGTGTGGGAATGCGTTTAGCATTTTATAAATTTCATAAATTACGTGTCTTCAATTTTCTATTTTCCACTACATAGTAAATGAACAAGTAACCACTTCAGCTTTAACCCTGACGGATACGAACGAGCTCAACTGCTCTCATGAGTTCAACCCTTACTGACATGAATTAATATTTATGACAATCTCATTTCACTACTGGTGAGAATCATACTGACAGTTATGCACGAGAGCGACGTGGGAAGTAATATGTACTGAACATTTTTTAAGCTTTTTTACTACTCGCACTATAAAAAAAACTAGGATTTGAAATTTATTTTGCAAGTAAACTATACTAATAATTGTATATATAGATCTTGAATGCGAATGTATTAATTCCTTGTGTGGTATGATTATAGACTACAGTGAAATGGATAATTACTAATTCAATTTTTATAACAATTCATGAATAGGAATCCTTATTACTTAGTTATGTTTTCGCACAAATTCGCAAATTAGGCGTCAATATAGCACATTAGGAATCCTATTCCTCAAACTTGTCGTACAATAGAAATCCCACAGAAAAAGAAGCCGCACATTAAAGAGGGCCACCTGTATTTCACACTCCTTTCGTGACGTGAGGTGAACGTACATTTCAACCAACTGAGTGACAGGTTGTCATTTTTCCACCTTTAAAATGGTAGGAGTGGTTCCACTGGTTGAATAATAATTTTTAATCACAGGATTGAGCTCACATTTTATACACGATTTCAGTAAATGAGTTAGTCCACATTTCAGGTTTTTATTGCAGCACTTTGTTTCGACTCATAGTTTAAGCAAGACTAACAAATGAATGAAGTATGGATCATGAAGAGACGAATGTGACCACATGAAAGATGTCAATTGAATTATAATTGAACTAAGCTGACGTTGATATCATGACAAGCCCTGGCATGCATATTTGCCCTAAATCCTTCTTCACTAAGTGCGATGACACTCTCCGTTCCTTTACCCACACCCTTCCTTTGCTTGCCCCTCACCTTGACTCTGATCCTGACCCATCAGGGATATTACGTCACCGTCATTTTGAACCTTGACTCCAGTAATGAATTACAACATAATAAAGGAGAGTGATCGATTATAGCTATTTTCAATGAAATTACGACTATTATTTTATCGTCGACCTCTCCCTTACCTTCCACCTTTGGTCAGACGAATAGCTCAGACTTTGCATTCAGATACGAGGTCTTCCGAAAAAAGCAAGAAATTTCTCCGATAATTCACTGGCTCCGAATGACTTCGAGATCTTCATTATTTATGCACGTCATTGAGGGTGAAGTGAAATTTGTGTAAATTTATAATGACTTGGTGTGGAATAGCCTGGATAATTTAATTTCAACACCAATTAGTCTATTTCGGTTACTATTAATACTTTAAACTTGAAGTTTTAATGGTAACTTCTCACGTATTAAATACATGCTAAATATATGTTCACTACCTCCTCCAATTTGCCATTATGAACAGAGGGGCATGAGGTATTTAGGAATAAAACACTTCAATTTAACCCCACGCATTAAATGCCATTTTTTGCAGCTTTTAATGTGATTGAAAGTTTAACACGTTCACCACATTTCCGCTTCGTAAACAATTGGTTTGGTTAGGTTGTAAGTAACAGAATAGGGAAATCGACTTTACTGCTTGGATATATTTTCATCCTTCCTAAGAAATCTGCAAATGCAATTGCACGATAAAATTATACATAATATGATTGCAGTTATTTCTAAAAATGTCACGAAACAGTTTAAATGTCTTCATTTATACTGGTACGAGAACGAACAATTTACCTGTTGGTACACATATCGCCCACTACGCGAGAAACGTGGTAAGCCATATTCTTCTGTCTTTTTCCTGCAATAGTTGCATCCAGCCTCATCACGTCTGATGCCGTACAGCGCACAGCCCGCTAGCAGAGAGACAGTCACTTTCTGTGAGCTGTTATTGTAATGATCAAATTTTCAACACATGAAGTGTAAATGATTTCAGACCGATTTAACTGTGAACATAGTTAATTAAATTTTCTGGCCGTTATTTAGATGAGTAAAAAGTTGGAAAATGTTGCATGGTAAAGGAGGCCAACAATTTTTGTGAAAAATTTATTTAAAATTTATTTCAATTAAGTTTGGTTGCGCTCAAGAAGAATAATTCACTATTAATAATGATTAATTACCACCTTATTGAAAGAATTATTTATGTTGACCTAAATTTTTGGAAAACGAGTTCCACCTCGATTTCGAGGCAGTCATTTGATGGTTCGTTGCACCCGAACAATTCTCGATCTGTAAAGTGAAATATGGCCTGGTTTCGTGAGTCCGATCCCTCAGGAGGATATAACTATTGCATTTATGGGAATTAGCGCTTCCAAGGGTAAATTGTGAGGTGCCGAGCTGTAACTTGGGTAGGTCTTTTCTGTTGAAATCGAACAGATTTTTTTGTTAAGGGACATTTTTCCTGTTCAATTCTGCCGTGTTTTCAGCACTTGTTACTTTCTTTTTCCACTTTAATTTTATTTCTGAACATTCCTTCTCAATTTACTGCTTCAAAACGCAGGAAATCTTGTGTGCGAAACGCCTTGTGCATAGACTCAGCGTCTCCTTAACTCCATACTAAAAAAATGGCGCCTTCATCCTTCCTCTCTTTGAACACCTTTGTTGGGATAAGGGTGGCTTGAACTAGCTCATAATCTAATTCAATCTTCAGATATCCGAAAAAACTGGTCATCGATCAGTAGCTAGAATGAAAAAACTTGCTCTTTAAAGATGACCATTCGCCATTCGTTTCCTGGATAGGAATTGAATGCTCTAGTCAGGAATAAAGTTTGATCTAGGTATTTAACCTACTTTCTTCTAATCAGGAAACAATTAATTCGTTAGTTCTTATTAGGTAGCTAGAAATGTACAAAACTTTCAGAGCCCCTTTCCAGCCATACTCAACAAACGAGGGAAACCTGGAGGAACAACGCTAGAGCTAGCTGTCACACTGTGGATGTAGGATGAAAAATGTTTATCCTTTGTAGAGTGTAGCATTTAAGAAATTTACGTTAGGCTGTTATTGTACATTTCATGACGGCTGCTATGAAAAATTGGATACCGCGTGTCGGAAACCATTGAATAATTTTCTCACATGCAGGTCTAATATTTATTATTATTTAAGTCGACAAGTCGGTGTCCGGTATTTTTCAACTCAGATTTTTTTACATGGAGTTTGCTTACAGAAGCTCGCAGAAATGTTTACTTAAAAGTTCCTTATGAGTGTGAGTAAATTGGATTTCACGCTACAAATTGTGTAGAAAACTTCCACCCGCCAAATGCATAGATGAGAATCGAGCAGCGAATAAGCAGTCTTACGAATGTAATTCTTTAAAATTTTTGCTGTATCAAATTAAATCCCATAGAACATAGTCAGTGAAGGAATTATGCACTCTCTCCGAATTGCGTCCCGGACCTACACCAATCTTTGGCTGGCTCTAGTCGGGTCCCAAATGTAGGGTAGCTTATTCAGCAAACAAGTTATATATACGCGGAAGAAAAAAGGATAATCATCCGTTCCGTTCACTACGTTTTAGTGATTCAAAAGTGACTAAAGAAAAAACAAGCCCAGCGATGACATATTATTCAGTCATCTTCATGATGAAGTTACATTGGTAAAATGAATATATTTGATATCAGATGTGGGTAGAATTTATCGAAACCTATGAAACACTTCAAATGAGAATATGCGTACGTATTTCATAAACTAATCCCACATATGTCTAGAGTGACGTCATAAGCTAATGATATCCGTCTCGCTCACGACATGTCTCATGCAATCATGTCTCAGACTAAATTCAAAGCGTCGCCGGGCGTTCCGGTTGCTGGACTACAGTGTCACCGTACAACGCTCTCAGCTTATCAGCTTCATGCATGATCGTCGTTATCGTGAATGTGAACTGCTGACGTCAAGAGAATGCAGACACTGGGCATTCGTTTAGCGTAGATATGCAGCTCGTGACAGCGAAAATATGAGTGGATTTCAAAAACCACGAGATAGGGGTTAAGTAAACTTTACAGAACGTTATCTATGTGTCAATGAAAGAATCATCGCCTAATTAGTACGTGTTTGCTGAGAATTAATGGAAGCCATTTTTATATAAAATAATCGTGATAACACATTGGCATCTATGCCTTCAACTAAACATTGCTGACAAGTTACTTTTTATATGAACAGTACATTTAATTTTCTTTCATGCTGTACCTATAAATTAAAATCGAATTTCCTAGTCACAGCTTATGATTACCTTTCCTGATAAATCTCAAGCGTATATATAATTGTTCTGAAGTTTTCTTGAACGTGAGAGTACAATCATTAGAACTTTTTTTCCTGCGCTTTAGATACACATTAAACATTATTGAATTTTCAAAAATATGTACGTAGCCTTTCAATTTGTGGATGAGCCTTGGTGCAAACTTCGATTGCAAATTTTGAGGTCACCCCTTTGATGCCGTTGCACTGAGACTCATTCCACTCCCTTCCACCGACGGACGATTTCAGTAAAGCACGGCGAAAAAACTGTTTTTTGATCCAGTGACTGGATGTATAGGCTCGTATACATTACCGTTTGTTAATGAAGGACTAGTTCACCCGATCTCAAATGAGTATAGATTTTTAATCAGTGTGACAGAATTACTCTCGGCACTCTTATTTCTTGGTGTAAATTTTTACCGTTTGGTTAAGCGATCCTGTTCGAATTAATCCCACTGCCTTTGCACGGAACACACCGCAAGGTTCATCCTGTCCGACACCCAAAAACTGCTTTAACCTAAGTTTGTTCTGAGTATTTTCCCCAGACGTGCCATGCATAAATTCTCAAGCGAGAAACCTAGAACTCATGTTTGGCTAAACAAAATGTTCGAGGTCAACTTTCACAAGTGTTTGGATTCTAATTTTAGAGAACACGTTGTGCTTCAGTGACTCAAATTTCAATTTAACATATGTCGGGTTTGAATTCGTATGAACAATGTTTAAGTTTGTAAAACATTCTTTTTTCTTGAGATCAGAAGCGTTCGTGAGATTTTTCTGTTGTGCTTTTGAGTTTACTCTTCTTAGCTATATATTTATAATTTTCATACTTACTTTTAGAAATTATAGTATTTTTGAAGTTCTCTTGAGAGGAAAAAAACTTTGCCTGTATATCATGTTCTATTCAAAATACTATTTTGTTCATCATAGAGAGGGAAAATTTCTATGCAGATCCTCCTTATATTCCAGGTAAATACTCATTCCTTGAATATTTATAATTTGAAAATACAATAAAGAGCACACGAAATTCAAGAAGTCATAAACTAAAATTTGTTCACTTGGATTAGAGCATTTGCGCTACTGTGCTCAGCTGTTGATCCCAACTCAGTTGATTTTATTTTAACTCTTATTGCACTTAACTCATATTGAATTAGATTGAGCCTTAATTTTCAGTTGACATCGTTTTAAAAACAGAGGCAACAGATGTACCATTATTCAGAAACGAAAGCGATGCTGAAGTTAGCCTCTTACAGTTCCCCATCATTCTAAGATGTGCACCCCATGCTGCTCTGTGTTTGTCCTGACATTCATTTGCAGTTATTGATTAACGAAAACGATAGGGAGGTGAGTTTTTTGCAAATTCATAACTTAACTTTTCAGAGGAGTTTCATTCTGTGAAAATACTGTCCTGGTGAGTCAATTGAGAACTTATTTCATTTCTCTGGAAATTGTGAGCAAGGAAACCTAGACGCCATAACATTTACAGGAAATTATCTGGTGAGAGAGATCTATCGCTCTTTCCTTGCGCACGTTGAATTATTGTATTAAAACTTTGAATTACTAACAACATGAACTATTTGTTCACCTGAAATAGAAGCAATTTGAATTAACCCTGATTGTAGTTAAACTTCCCGGTCAGAAGCCAATTATAAAAAACTTGTAATTCTACCTACATTGCTCAAGCTAAGCAGAAGAACTGGCGAGTGCTCTGTTTGCATTTGTTGGAGGGGCTGACCGAGATATACTTGAAATTCCAGCAACGAACTGCCGTGAATTTCTCGAGCCATTGTGAGAGACCGATCAGTGAGATCGTCAACATTTGCTACGATGATCTTATTCAATCATGTTCACGTTATCGTCATCAACGTTGTATCGTCACTAAAGTTTTCTATTTTCGGTATTGCTCGTGACACTGCTCACGATATCGAGCCATTTTTCAAGTTATTCGAAGTTTATTTATTCAAAATATGCTGGTTTGTCAACGATTATCTGTCTGCCTTCGAGTGCCGTCCTCGATTTGAATAGATTCCAAGCGAAGTTTCGTGTTATAATCTTGTTGAAGAGAAGTTCAAACCCTGTCATCAGTCGTTCATGTAGCAAGACTCGAGGATTTGTCCTTCACGTACTGGCGAGTCGGTTGATGTGCTCTGCGCCACGGTGACGATACCAAATATTCTGACAGCCTTGCTTCATCTCTGCGAGCTCACATGTCTGAGTTTTGTTTGAAGACTAACAAGACAGAAACTGGCTGTACACTCTAAATCAAATAAAACTTCTATTGGCATACACGCGTACATTAACGCTGTTCGAGATATTTGTAGCTGTATCTATTGTTACGCGTAATTTACGTTCAAATGTGTATTTAGTGCATTTGCTGTATTATGCTATATTTCGAGAAATTTTTAGTTCTTTGATGTTGAGATCGCCTTATGTGGAGCCTCTTTACGGTAAGACTATACACGATAAAAACAAGGATTAAGAAAACAACGGTAATAATTTTTTTTACGTTTTCATTTAAATTTTAAATTTACGCTTCACAAGATACAGGAACAACAAGAGTGTTCAAATGTTTGCATCAGGTATGAGCATCCAGCCCCTCTACCGCTGACGTGGACATTGACGTAATGCGCGACGTGCTGCAGCCGGTACTACGTGCTTGTTGGCAGCTGACCTTCACACGCTGAGGAGGGCTGGCCGTAAAACTTAAGTTTTGAGGAAGAGTTTTTCATTAACCACAAATCAAGCGTTTTGCTTACGCCTCTTCTTCATGAATATGCTTTTCCCAAGAACGGTGGACACACTGAGAGGGCTGAGACATTGATGAACGCGTTAGGTGCTACGGGGGCGTTCAACAGCTCATGATGTCAATGCACCTCACATTCAACAGTGGGAACGAGTTTTCGAACAATTTACATCGTTGTCGTGTTACAGCTCGCGACTTAAATTCTTCTGACAACTTGGAAACGTTGTGTGCTGTTTTTCCACTTGAAATTCTTAAATTTCATTTCAGAAATGCTCAAGCTTGAGGATTTTGGTCGAAATAAAACACTACTTGGCATAGCCAACTCGACAGAAATCTTACGTCGACTGCTGTTCCGCTACGATCGTAAAAATTGTTTAAAAATTCAACCGCTGAGTTGTGTATTAGCTATGGAAAAGCGACTTTAAAGCGATTTTTCCTAATATTGATTACCGCTATTTTACTCAAAGCCGTAAATGCTGCAAATGTTGTGGTTACTGACTCCAGCAATGTTGCAGAAGTTAGTTTGCGTAGGAACCGATTCACTTGGTCAAGTCCACAATCGTGAGTGCATATTTTTGAAGCATAGTATCAATGAATGTTCTCTGTTTCTTGACGTGTGCATATCAGACTGCATTGAGGAACCGTCAGGTCAGAGAAAACAGAGAAGTGAATCACATATTCTTATATCTTTTAGAGGAAAATGACTTTCCATTATTGACTGTATCTTCGGAGTGTAAAAGATTTTATGAAGTATATAGATGTCTCTATTTAAACTTGATGTTTCTCTTTCGGACTCTATTTTAAATTCATTTTCACTATCTATATTAAATAAATATTTATGTCACAACCTAGTTCTTCTTTCCTCAAACACTCGCACAAATGCTACATCCATATATTGATTCTGCTGAAGAAACTGATAGAATCGGTTTGTCCAGCAAGTTTTTACATTTTTTCTCAATCCGTCGCATCATATTGAATTTGAGAATAACGGAAAATTCCAAGGATCTAGCATCTAGAACTGAGGGTGTCAGCTGACTACAAGGAGGTTTAAATGGGTATATCCAACTTCCTTGGCTGACTACCACCCCTCCAATTAGAATCAACTCAACTCCGACTTTACCTAATTAGTAAGCGCGGACCCTACGTCTTTCCTTCTTGGGCCTTATTGGATGTACAGATCAGTGAGGAGTAGAAAAAATTTAGCCATTTTCCTATGGGAGACGGCTTCTTCCGGTTGAAGCTATTGCAAAAAATAATGAATGCTCATCAGCTAAGGCCTCCCTTTTTTAATACTTAAAATTTAGCGCACTTCATGATATCGCAAGACACACTAATATTTATAACTTTTCCAAATTCTATGATTAGTAGCAACTTGTCCTGTTACTGTGCCTGTCTCTATCATTTCAGTAATTCAATTTACATTCCAATTTATTTTGATATGCAACTAGAAAGTTCAAACAAGGATTACACCCAGACTATTCGGTGCATACAAACGTTGGGGCACATTAGGGCGCTGTGTAATATCTATTCACACCATTCTATGATGGAATATATTTTCAGAATAAATTTTAATGAAAAATCATTCATTTTTTACCATCTGGTTATATTTAGAATGGACTTCGTAAAGCGAAGACAAAACAACAAACTCCTGTGAAAACTCGATTCGGGGATGCGTGGAAAGTTTGCGATGGGATCTTGTCCTAACTTTCAATTAAAATGTTCTTCATGTCAGGTCAAATTCAATTAGAAATAGAAGAAGACTCGCTTTCTTAAATGACCTAGATTCCAAGTTTTTCAGTTTGGATGCAAAATCTAACGTATTCTGATGTGATAATTCGTTGAAAGGGATCGTTTCGAAATTTTACTGATATCTTGTTCGTAAACAGTTTCACTACGTATGCTATTCTTACACTTCTTTTTGTAATTTTATTATAACTTCTCAAGGATTTTTTCATTAAGCTCTTAAGGTGGTGAGAAGTCTATTTTCGCCTGTGAAAGAGCTGCTACCAACTTTTTTTACCGTTCCAAAACAAAATAATTGGAGTCTAAGTGAAGAAAACTTGAATTAATATTAACTAGCTGTGACACTCTCAGTGATAGTAAAACGAAGTTCATTGCCTGCAGTTGTAGATGTTATATAAATCAGAAATGCTCTCACAAATCAATGCTCAATACGGATCGAATCTTGAGGCAGTTTTTAATTTCCTTGTCAAGGCCAAAATATTCAGTTATTTTGTAGGAACAATAAATTTTACACAATCAAAAATGCATTGAAATCAATTCACTGCCGAAAACATACCGAATAAATACTGAAATAAGAATTCTGAATTATAAATGAGGAACCAGAAAAGTGGGAAGTGATCTAATGTAAAAGAATAAAATACATTGGAGGGTATCAATGACCAGAGGGAACTTAATCACACCTAAATGTAGGAGTCGTCAAAAATATGAGCAACACTGGATGTAACTACAGGCGAGCTGCAACACTGGAGGTAACTACAGGCGAGTTGCAACACTGGAGGTAACTACAGGCGAGCTGCAACACTGGAGGTAACCACAGGCGAGGTACAACACTGGAGGT
>JACJUY010000531.1:52668-71212 GCA_014220935.1 Platorchestia sp. MABIK | reverse complement strand
CTTCAATTTGTCCCATGTACCCATGTACGTATAATGTTGAAGAGAATACCGAGAGGATGTGAAGCCCGAGCGGGTTTTTGTTGTTGTTCCTGGACAGTAACTTTATTTCCCTTCAAATTTCCGTCAGAAAACTAAAACCTAGTTCATTTTTCCGCTTTTCGAGGACTTGTTTCCCGTTTACTTATTTTTGGTCAGGTATTTTCGTACGGTGACACTTACCTCGACTGTTATTTTAGATGTAGCAAAGGGACGTTTTGAGTTTTATTTTTATTGTGTATCCTTGTATTCATTTTCAATACGTATATATATGCGTATGTGTGAATGAGTATGTGTGTGTATGTGCGTGCGCCGCATAAGTGTATATTTAGGTGTTTGTGTAAATATGTATGGGTACATAAACAAATACACATACATGTTTCTATTTCAATTTTATCCGTGAAAACGAAACCCACAAGGCTCATTACATTTCACTTAAAACATTTTACTCACAGCCAGTTGGTGCCACTACTCACTAGGCGTTACACTCCTAGGCATCACTATCACATTAGAGGATTGCCCATAAGAAAAAATTTCTCACTGTTGTTCAGCTTGGCTGTACTCATATTGATTTATGAAAGAGAGACCATTGTTTTATTAGGAATTAATTATAATGAAAAATGAACGCGCTAAGCGTCAGATTTTCACGATAATTTGTTCTATCGGGAAAAGCATTTTGGAATACGATAATCTCAAATCGAAGTACAAAAGACTGAAGGAAGTAACTAATGACTTTTACAAATTCAACGTAAATTGTACACATATAATAATCTCAAGATGCGATAATTAAGTGGTCTTATACTTACTTATGTTCGTTTTCCCTTTTACGTGCAACAGATAAAATGCGACACGAGCAAAGGACCTCCTACTGGAGGAGTTCGTTTGAATGAATATTTTCACGAAGAAAACGTCGCAGCATCTACGGGTAAGTGCGCAAAGGTGAGTTCTCCTAATTCTCATTTGTCTAAAGAAAAGTGATGAAGCAATGGTTTTCGGCAAATTGTTTCCGAGCTAAATCAGCGCAGTAAATGGAAAGAAAAAATATCCTCTCAATTATTTGGTGACCATATTGCCAATATAACAATATTGATGTTGAAATTAAAACTAATTTGAAGTTTATAAGTGCAAGAGTTTAGAAATTAGAGGAGAGATATAATGAGGCTCTTCGAAAATATCTGCCTTTCATTAAGGGGTTACGGAAACTTTGCTCCCTGTCGTCTCAGAAAACGTATGTGAGTTTTGCCATACATATTAGCGTGGAAAATTATTTCCTCTACAAATTGAAACTAATTTGAAGTTTATAGGTGCAATAGTTTGGAAATTAGAGGAGAGACAAAATGCTACTCATCAAAAAAATCTGTCTCCCATTGAAGGGTTACGGAAACTTCGCTTCCTGTCGTCTCAAAAAACGTATGTGAGTTTTGTTATACATATTAGCGTGGAGAATGATTTTTGCTACAAATTGAAACTAATTTGAAATTTATAGGTGCGATAGTTTAGAAATTAGAGGAGAGACAAAATGCGACTCATCAAAAAAATCTGTCTCCCATTGAAGGGTTACGGAAACTTCGCTTCCTGTCGTCTCAAAAAACGTATGTGAGTTTTGTCATACATATTAGCGTGGAGAATGATTTCCTCTACAAATTGAAACTAATTTAAAATTTGTAGGTGCGATAGTTTAGAAATTAGAAGAGAGACAAAATGCGACTCATCAAAAAAATCGGTCTCCCATTGAAGGGTTTACGCAAACTTCGCTTCCTGTCGTTTCAAAAAACGTATGTGAGTTTTGTCATACATATTAGCGTGGAGAAGGATTTTCTCTACAAATTGAAACAAATTTGAAATTTATAGGTGCGATAGTTTAGAAATTAGAAGAGAGACAAAATGCGACTCATCAAAAAAATCTGTCTCCCATTGAAGGGTTCGGAAACTTCGCTTCCTGTCGTCTCAAAAACGTATGTGAGTTTTGTCATACATATTAGCGTGGAGAAGGATTTCCTCTACAAATTGAAACTAATTTGAAGTTTATAGGTGCAATAGTTTGCAAATTAGAGGAAAGACAAAATGAGGCTCATGGAAAAATCTGCCTTTCATTAAGGGGTTACGGGAACTTTGCTCCCTGTTGTCTGTAAATGCTAAGGAATTTTGGCATATACAATTTTCTCTTAAAAATGTTTCATTCTTTCTTTTGAGAGTAATTTGAACTCGATAGGTGCTTTATTTCGAAAGTTACAAGTGAATGAAGTTGATGAACTTTTGTGTTTTGACAGCGCGCGAGTCGGGAAGAAATCTCAAGAAATTTCTGTACTTTTACAAACCGTTTCTTGAACCGTCTCGACTGCGGCCTGCCGGTTCAAGTTAGAAAGACCACACTTCCGTTTTCTTGCGTATCAGAGTTAATGACAGTAAATTGGACTTCTTGTTGACCCAGTCATCAGCAAAAGTCTCTCTGCATAACGCTTTAAATTTTTCCACGGGCCAGTCAACTCCGATCTATGGGATCTATAATCTACGATGAACCTGAACTAAATGAATTACCCCCATCAATTTACAGAAGTAGCGAAATCGTAAACCATTCCTGTGACGTCATGATTTCTATAAATAGAATTAGGAATATAAGAGTGATTAGTTAAACTCTGTATTTCCTCGCCTCTTATATACATTTTTTTTGACAATGGCAATTGCCCTTTAAATTATAACCTGTAGTTTTGAAATGACAGCAATGTTCCTTTCATCATTACAGCTGAATACCTTTTATTACAAACCGCTTAGAAGTTTTTAATATGGTCTCTCATCAGTTTTATGTTATCAATTCTTATAGTTGGAGTTTGGACAGAAATAACTTGTTTTAATGATCACCTGTCCCTTGTTTGTCTTACCAATCCTTGCAGAGCTTTGCTTGAATTATAAATCTAGTCTTCTTTGAAAGTGTGACTGAAACACAGCAAGAACCAAGATATTTTTTTAATTATGAAGTATAGATTTGAATTTTTTATCCAAACAACCTTACCAAAAAAATTCTAGTGTTCCTAATGATATGGAGGCCTGCACGTCTGAAGTTCTTGAACAGTTTCCTCGCAGGGCAAAATGATGAATTCAGTTCCTTCGTTCAAGTACTTAGAGTACGAGTATTTCGTTTGCTAAAAACTCATTAATTGTTGCAATAAAATAAAAATTGACACCTTCGTGTCTATTGGTGATCTTTATTATTAATCGTTAAGAGAACTTATTGATATACTAACTGAGACATGACCCAGTCACATAGTGAATTTCTTCCTTCAAAGACGCTGACGAAATTCGCGAATATACGAATTTTGAGGTTAGATGAGTTGACTTTAGAGCTGCTCACTCGAAAGCTGTAAGAAATGTTTACACGGGGAAGAATTATTAACTATATTATCTATCAAATACTAACTATAAGTTAATATTTGAATTAGATTACTTATGCCCGAAATTCAACACGAGTTTTTGATTGGTTGAAAACCTGTGGTATAAATCAGACGAAGTTCAGCGTATAATGGTTCTCGGAGTAAACACAAGTGTGGGCAAAAAAAATGACCTCGTAAATGTTATTCTATTAGCTCCTGTCTTACTACTCCTCTCACTCAAATAAAGCTGTTTCTTCTCAAGAGAGATTTCATCAGAGAGCTCTCGCGTCTATTGATTGGCCAAAGAGTGCCACACCTCCGCTCACATGTTTTCCAGCCAATGCGGAGGCCGCTTACATCACGGTCTACCGACAGAACAGCATGGTGCTTCGAGAGATTTTCTTGAAACCCTGCTCATTTCATGAATGAAAAACTATTTCAAAACATTAAAGAGGGAACTTTGAACCACTTTACAACACATTTATTTTTCAATATACATGTTTGTGATGATTCTAATTTTAGCTTGCAACTCTCACCCTCAACCCTCCCCCCTGCAGCGTGCCTGTGCCAAGTCATGAGCACCTCAAGGTGACTTTAGAACTAGTGCCAGCAGCACACATTCTCCCAATCCTCAGTAGCTAATTCACTGCAAACCGTGAATGCCGCTAAATGTGTTGTCACGAAAAATTATAATTTTCTTACAAAATATGTATTCCTGGAAAAATTGGACTTGGGCGCGAATGATATATACAAAAGGGTATAAACTGTTCAAAGTTCTGAAATACCACAAGCCTATAATCGTACGTAGTGGTTTGTGTACGACTCGTTCAAAATAGTTAATGGTGAACTTGTTTCCTTTGCTGTAAAATCAGTTTGGTTGAACAGAATTTCTATTTATGCCTTTTCGGGTAATTTAATCAATAATATTGTAACATGTCAAATTTCCCATTATTTGAGTAGCACTGTTTTACCTAAAATAAACTTTATTGGAGTATTTGAAATGATGTAGTCCACATCTAACTAGTGTATTAGCATATAGACTATTCTGATTTGTTCATTTCTTGAATGGAATTTTGTTTGTATTCAATAATTGACTATTAATTTGTAATTGATCATTATTTGCTTTTTCCATCCCGAACGATAGAATTGCTAGTGCTAGTATTGGTGTCGTCTAGCTGTTTTATTGATTATCCTTTCGAGGAAAATAATCATTCTTATCGTGTACTAGAGATATAAGAGGAGCGTGTGTGCGGTCATGGAGCTAGTAGCTGCTGCGGACAGCGACGAGAGAGGGTTGTCGCTCCTGCGGATCTGGAATACCTTGCGCTCGATCGTACTACCTCGCTTGAATTCTTGGATTAAATATTTATTTCATAAGTCTGAAGAGAGAATTATAAAAGAAAGAACAAATAGTGCAGAAGCAAGTGTAACTGAAGAAATTCCCGAGAGTGACACAGAAGTTCTTGAAGTTGAAGAAGAAATAACTATTAGCGAAGAGATTAACAATAGTGAAGACGAAGCACTCGGTAGTGAAGAGGAAATTTCCGTTAGCGAAGAAGAAGAATCGGCGCAGATTGTTATCGAAGAAAAAACTGTTTACGTGGCAGAAGTTCGAAGCGCAGAAACAAGCATGCCTCCCATCAGTCAAGAAGAAATTTCGAAAAAGGTCAGTAAAACATTAGTTGTGCATGTTTCGTTTTCTACTGATGCGTAAAGTTTAGTTGGCTTTCATGACAATCGGTATAAAGGAGTGAACTAGAAGAATGTTGATAAATTGCAAAGCCTATTGAGTCGCTAATTACATGTAACATATGTTTTCTGTTAAAAATTTTGTAAATTATATCATTTGTTTATAATGATCTCATCTCGAAGTAACCTGCAAGAATTGGGAATTTTTTTGCCAATGTGGAACAATCATTTGCACTTTCCGTGTTTAATGATTCCCCATAAAGGCATGCATTGTTTTTTTTTGTAATACAATGCAGTTGAAAGTTGGCTTTGATGTCAGAATGTATTTGTATTTCATTCCTACTGTTATTTTCGCTTTTGAAATGATGTTTACAAATATCCAAATTTTTGTCCATTTTTGTGTCTTGTACACTTATGTATGATTTTAAATTTAATTTTGTCAATAATAAGAGTAGTGCTTCAGACATTCTTTATTGACATTTTGCTATTGTGTATTCATTTAGAAGTAGGACTATTTGTTATTATTTTGATTTTGTTTCATATTGTATGAAATCGAAATAATTTTACTTATAAGCTTCTAGAAGCTTATAAGTCCTGGGCGGTCCACAGCCCCCTTTCTGTTTCTGTGCCCTTTCTGCATAGATTCCACGTTCCCTTAACTCCATACTTAATGGTGCCTTCTTCCTTCCTCTCATTGGATCTCATTTGTTGTGGATAGGGAGGCTTAAACTAACTAATAATCTAATCTGCACAGGAAATCTTGTGTGGTAACACATTTTGTGCATAGACTCTGCATTTTTTTACCTCTGCTGAATGGTACCCTTATCCAACCTCTCTTTGGACCACCTTTGTTGCTGAGAAGGCTTAAACTGACTTGAATCTTAATCTTTCACTTATCTTATGGAATGTGCTACCAGCATTGTGTGAGAAGCTACCAAGTTATTTAGAATAAGGCTTATTTAAAGTATCCTCAAACTAATATTAGCTAGAAACATATAAGAAATTTATGAAACATTTATAAATTTTAAATATTACATATTTAGTAAAATTCAAATGTTTGCTAGTTGAACCCTTGAGGCATTTATAGCTCTGTCACATTCTCTTAATAAATGTGAACATTTTCTTTGAATTAAAATCAAACAATTTGAGAACGTTCACTTGTAGGCCTAACACTAAAAAATTTCTCCTCACTTTATTTTAATTGAAAGTGGTTTTTTTTCTTTTTGGTCTTAAGAATAATAAAATTAATTTTTTTTGTGCAATTCTTTATAAAAGATGTTAATTTTCCATATCTCAAACTTTTTTAAATTGATTTTATTCAAAAGTTTTCTAATAGATACCAAAATAATTTTTTCAACTGTTTAATAATATTTTTAGTGTTATTGTACAGTAGGTATGATGATACAGATGCATATTTATTTAGCCATTGTTATTTTATTCAACTTTAGGTAAGCAATTTCATAAGTAATTTCAAATTGCAGTTTCAAATAGTTGCATTTATAATGTATAGGGGATGCAAAGGTTTTTTTTTGTATAATTCAAGCATTTATCTCTTACATATGGCAGTACGTCAGCTTCTGAAATGTGTACATCATTATTTTATCAAAGAAAAACAATCACATGGTTCTTCGATGAAAATTTTTATCTATATGTGGGAGGTCTTCTGTAAAGCTTGATAAGTCTCTGTTTTTGTAATGTTCAGTTCTTAAATTTGGTTAACTACATTGCAATTAAGCTCTCCTGCCCATTTGAAGGAAAGAAATCCTGTGTCATAAGTAGTTTTATTTAACTATTGATTTATTTTTCAATGTTTATAGTGCTCCTAGTGTAACTTTTCATAGGTTAAATGTTCATTTATTTTTGTGAAGCCAAATGTCTGGAAGCCTTTATTGGATTTAAATTTTTATTGACATATTCATTCATATCTCATGATAGCTTAGGGTAAAAAAATTGTAGACTTATCACATTTTGAAAATTATCTCTCATGTAGTCTTGCATTTTGATCTGGCCTATTATTTCTGTAAAAAAGTTTGTATTGTATTTCTAGCTTGTTAGCATGCCATGGTGCAAGCAAAGATATTTAAAACTGAGCCCATTAGGTTTAAAGCAATTGGAATTTTTCAACTTTTATGTTCACACATCAAATGCTAGAACAAGAATGATCTCAATTGGTTGCAGGGTATGAAAGCTTGCTAATTATATATATGCCCAACCATATGTGGACCACTGTCATTTGTGATGGATAACTAGGAATAATATGTCATTCATGTAAGTGCTCACAAGGTTTCATTGAAAAATTCACTCTCCATTTCATAGTATGGGTATCAAGTGATTTTTACATAAAATTATTGTAGTATTTTGTTCATGAAGATGAAATTTTCATAGGATTGAGTTCAGCTCAATGTGAGACCCAAATGTTTCAATGAATTCAGCTGTGTAAATTTTCTTCTATATACCTTATTAATATCATGGAAAACATTGGGAAGATGTAAAATAATGCTAATGATTTTGAAATGCTAACAGTGTTGAAAATGTTACTTTTATTAAACTGTCAATTATGTAAGTACATATGCACGCGTGCAAACTAACGATGACACAAATAATTTTTTATCACAAATGCAAATCAAAAAATACCTGATCATGTATTATGTAGGTACAGAAACTGATTATATGATTTATGTATAATGTCCACTGAAATCTGAGAACTTGATTTAAGTAACAAGTATTATTCATTATTGCGCTTGCATGTTACTTGTGACTTGTGTAATTTCAATGGAGGGAGGTAGAGTCCAGACCTGTAGGGTTCTGCTGCATCACATGCACACAACCTGTACTGTGTGCTTTGCAGCATCTGCTCCAGGGTGTAGTCCATGTATTTTCAAACCCAGGCTCATTTATTTTTGCTTTATTGTAACAATTTGCATCAATCCGTGAAGAATGTAGAAAGTTTGATTTTTATGAGAGTTGAAATATAAAAGATGAAATAGGATGATGATATGAGATTGTTCATTAAATTAGTAATTCTTGTTCATTCTCTTCACAATACTTTTCGTTGAGCGCAATTAAAATTCCCTGCGTATTTACGACCATTATGCAATTATTAGTGCATAGACTGCAATAGCGAGTGATGCGCGCTTCTCGAAGTGTTGTTCTGTGCGCATGTCTTGTAGAAGTTACTAGAGCTGCATTGTGGTCAAGCGCCCTGAGAAAAAGTCTCGATGACTTCAAGTGTTTTGTCTTATCTCTCTGATGCTGTACATAATGTTTATTTTCGTCCGTCATAATACTGCTCGGCCTCCACTTCAGATGTTTCGTGGCACAATATACTGTTTCGAACATTTACATAAATATTCAGTTAATAGCGTCGTAATATGATCTTACAAATTCTGTTAATTAGGTCATGCGACAAGTTCGTTGAGTCTGAAACTGATTAAATCTCCATTACGTGGAAACGCTTGTGATGCATTATCTACGCCGCTTTATGTGGCGTGGCGGAGTTATCGATTACGGTGTGCGTTGTGTCCAATGCTACATTGCTGTGGCTTTTGAGTCACAAGCCATACTCTTTACCTGTCATCCCCATCGTGATGCCTGCATGAAGTCCTCAATCATATGTGCACATACACCTGTGTGTACTGAACTAGCAACTGGTATATAAACTATGAATACCAGCCTTTTTCTCACTCTCAACTTCTAACACTACCCAACACATCATTTCATTCTATTATTGCAAAGCAATCCAAAGCTTAAATGTCTTGTACATGTAAAATGTGGCCCCTACGTATGTATGTTTATCAATCGCAGACATTTTGCGCCTTATTTCAAAGATAATGCGATTTTTTTCTAATATGAAACCCATAAGGATACTCATGTTTTTGTTTCTTATTCACATCCCAAAATGCTCTTGTTAGGCTAGTGTAGTGCAATTATCATATCATCTCTTTCGCTCTAGAGTATATTATAAAAACCGAACCTAGGCCTCACATATTCTGGAAATATTTCTGTACATGGGACCGTTGTAGGACAATCGTTTTCATGTTTCTGACTCAGACTGTTTTGTGCCACTATTTCTAGTACGGAAATTTCATAAAATTCAGGCCGTAATAAAAGGTATTTTCTCGGTGTTTCTCGATTGGAATGCTAGTTTATACTGACTAGTTTACGCTGATATTTGCGCACATGCTTACTTGTGTATGTGTGTACGTGTGCACGCTATGCGTGCGTAGATGGGTGAATGTGTCACTACGTAATATTTCATTTCACTTCATTATTACAAAGCATTTATAAAAAATATACATGTATTTGTTGCGCGATCACCCACATATGCTAAATCAGACGCTTATGACCCAATAATCTTTTCGATACAATATTTAATTAAACATCGTTACAATATTTCATTAGAAATTGTAAGCAGCAACACACACTGAAAAGTTGTCACGAATTTCCTTTGCTCATTATCCTATATTTCAGAACATCGCACAGCATTTTAAGGAACGCGTATGTCTTGTGATTTCCTCGATGCATAGAAATGTATTTGTGTACGTTTACGTGTTAGGTGTATGTATGTGCGTAGGTATGTATGTGCACGTACATGTGTATATATTTACATGTATATATGCACATGTCTATGCACTAAACCGACAACGGGCATTTTTAGCTAGAAATAGTGATCTCTTTCTGTTCACTCTCAATTTGTAACATTACCGAACTCGTCATCTCTTTATTGTTGTAAAGCATTCCCGTAAAAACTATACATTTTTTGTGTGATCATCCATTTATATTTAAATTAAATGCTTATCAACTAATGATCGTTATGTTAAAATGATTTAATTAGAAATACAAAACTTGTAATCCTCGTGTTCCATATGTTTATATATATTTTTTTTCACGCTTTCCTTGAAATAACATTTTTGAACATCGGCCGAAACAAGCGATTCATATAGTATTTCCTGGCGTCAAGAATTGCGAAGTTTTATGTCATGTATTTGTAAACTGTCAAAAGTCATGAAGTTGTGTTATCTCTTATAATTATCATTTCATGTATCATCAAATATAGTTTAAGCAAGATTAGAAGTACATTGCCCTCAATCATTTTTCGACCAGTGACATGGGTATTACAATACTAGTGTGTGTGTATCATTTAAGTGTGTTAACTTTAAGATATTTTAAAAACCAATGATGGTAATTTTGTACCATCTCTATTGGAAATAAACTTTTTCTTTTTTTTTTCTTTTCAACGCGCGGGTAAATAGGAAGTTGTGCGTGACGTCGTCATTCATTCGAATACTGTGTCTCGGCAACTGTCCTGGCTGTGCTTGGTGTGCTAATCTACCTAGCTGCTCGCCTTACATGGCGATGGTGTATTAAACCTTAGGAAATTTGATGTAAAATAATCCCATGCGTGACTTTTGTAAGACAAATGCGTGATTTTTGTTGAGACAACTGTTTTTTCTTGAAAGAAGATATTAGTTAGATAGTTGTTCAAGATATTAGTTAGCGCAACACTCTATGGCCACAACGAAGGCGACCTCAAGAAAGCGAAGAGAAGGAAACATTTAGTGTGAACTGTAGAAAACAGGGTATCCAGGTACGAGATTTGTTTTAACCCATGATACCCTGCTAATTGAAACCGCAAATTGATGAGGAAGAGGGACAAAAGAACAAGAAAAGAAAGCCTAAAAACAGAGAAGCAAGTAGGCACGGAAGATAAAAGTTCCGAAAGCAAATCTATGATAGACAAACCTAACTAACAGAAACGTATTGCCTATTTAATACCGCCTAAGCTAGGCGGTCTTGACAGGTTTTAGTGCCGTTATTTCTTGCTGGCACGAAAAGGTTGCTAGGCATTTACCATTGAAATGTACTAGTCTTCTACAAGTTCTTTCTCTGCTTACCCGAGTTGTTTGAAGCCCCGTATTCAAATCAAAGTTTTGCTTCTATTGCAATTGATTTAGTGTCTAGTAACGTTTGACACCGGTTTGCGGTAGAAATCATTTTCTCTCAAGAGATGCATGCTTCATTTCAAGGCTTGATGAAATAATTTTAGGCTCGGGGAGCACTCCGTGCGAAGCGTTTGAACCTGTAAACCTGTGCCCTTGGTTTTGCACCCTCTTCCGCGGCAGTGTCCTCTGTGAGACCTTTCCTGCTCCTGTGACCTTGCGTGTATCGATCCTCCGGCCGCCCTACCGCCGGCTCCCCACTTGCGCCGCGCTCTTAACTTCGACCGCGCTGCCGTCTACTCCCCGCTCACGCCCCTCGCTTTCGTCCTCGATCTGTGACGTCATGCGTGCTCGTGCGTGCCCTTACCCGCTTGTCACTGCTCTTAACTCGTCCTCCTGTTCAGCGAGGGCTATGATCTTCAAGAGAATGTAGTACAATGAACGATCTTGACCGTTTGGTCCGAGTGCCAAAAATGCATGAAAAGCCGGCGGTAATTGCTCATATAGAAATTTTGACTGCTGTTCTATGTTTGATTTAGTAATCAGTTGCTCGATTCCTGTTTTAGGCGATGAAATATTTTCGGGGCTTGCTACAGAGTTTAGAATGCTGAAAGGTCCATTTCACACTGAGCTAGCAAAGCAAGCTCGCATGAGCTATCAAGCAGATGGTCTGCGAAACTGGTAGGTAGGAATAGCACTACCACGAGCCGTTGCCTTCACACTGAACTTGCGCGTTTTATACAGCATCAAACGTGCGGGGTGAAGATGCTATTCCTACCTACCAGTCTCGCAGACCATCTGCTAGATGGCTCATACAAGCTTGCGAGATGCTGCTTTGCTAGCTCAGTGTGAAATGGGCCCAAGATGGGGACACTCATGCAACTGAATTTACTCGTTCAGTGCTGTAGTTATGTGCCCTCTGCTGCTGTGAAACACAATCTGAGTCACCGATAGTCGTCCTTGTACGTCGTCTTCTCAGCTGTCATCTTTAGTGCTTTTTTATGGTGTTGGTTAGGTCGCAATGCTGCCCGAACTTTGCTCTGCTCGACTGCATTCAGTCCCCTCAGGGGATACAACTGTTGTATCTATGGTAATTAGCGCGCCCAGGAGGAAAAATGTGAGGTGTATAGCTAAGAGTTAGTTAGGCCTCTTTTGTTTGTTAAAATAACACGTGTGTTTTGTTTTCTTAAGGACAATTTTTTGGTTTACTGCTGTCCTGTTTTTCAGTACCTTTGACTTGCTTCTTCAACTTTTATCTTGTTTCCTAACCTTTTTTCTCAACGTACTGTTTTTTTATGCGCGCAGGATTCTGTGCAGGAGTACACCCTATGCATAGATTCCGCGTTCCCTTAAACAAATGGTTCTTTATACTTTCTCTCTTTGAACATCTTCGTTGTGGTAAAGGAGGCTGAAAAATATAATCAAACAATCAATCTGCGTTCAGTTAATTCATTTCTTTAGCAATATTAAAAACGGAATTTTGATTCTGAAATTAATTATGGTCATTTATTATTTTACTGATCTTACGAATGCAATTCTTCCATATTTTACTTCTCTTTATATAATGGGAGATTACGTATTCCAAGTTCGCTCTACAATTCGTACCCTTTGTGATTGGAGCACACTTGTTCAAGCGATTGTTGCATGATAGGCTTTTTTCTGTCAAATTTGGCAGTTTTGATCGTAAAGAGACCGACTACTCCGCATCAAGTGACGCACTTCAGGTGCTACACTCAGACCCTGATACACTGGTAGTCCTGTGAGCTTATTGCCGTGTCAAATTTAGCGATAACTGCGCGCACATTGCCGGCCACCTCCGAAGTGCGTATCTGTCAAGTGAATTTTCAAATTTTTTAGCCCATTGTATCGGTGCAAGTTGTGACAGGCGCTGAAGTGTGGTGATTGTCTTTACTCAGCAGCCCAAACAACGTAAAGTTCACCATGTCAGGGCCTCCTTGCATCCCTTTGTGTTCAATGCTCCGCTTTTGGATGTCATAACGCCTGCAATGTTACGACTTGGTTTTTGTAAATCAATAGAGTAGCATACGAAGAACGAATGCCAGCATGCACATTATTACGTTTTCAACATGTTCTGTATCTTGTTTATGTTTCATGAAGTGTAATCTTTCGGTTTTTCCTTAACTCATTTCGTTTAGCGTCTGTCTTCGCTTACTATTCAACCTCCATCTACCCAGAGTAGGCTGGGAATCGAAAAATGGAAGTGTATACTTCAATAGTGACCACTGTGTTAAATATTTACTGTTTCAATTTTTCAAAGAAACACACCGATTTGCGTGCTTTTTTTCAAAGCTTCCCTTTTGTTGCTCTCCTCATACTCGGGAGGCACAACTTGGACAAGAGCTAGCGAGATGTGTTATGTGTTTATGATAATTGTCATCGCTTCATTTCTTATGCCAATGAGAATATAACTATAGAAAAATGTTCCTCAGAGGGCATAGGATAGGCGCTAGCTTTTGGTTAGTCAAGTTTGTCTATCCTATGCTGTGAGGACTTGTACCCTCAGGAGTGATACTGTTTGGTTACATCAGCTATAGATAGACTTTCGAGACTTCTCTATCTTTCGTGCCCACTTTTGACTCTTGGCCCTAACCTACTGCTATTGCAAGAAAATTAATTAGAAAAAGATTTTTGTAGTTTGAATATTTTAATTTAATAGCGTGAGCTAATGCTGGACTCAAAGAAGCTTGACCACGTTTCAATTTTCTGTGGTTTTAGGAACAAATATAGAAAGTGTAATAATTTTTGTACACTCATATAAGTACAACTGCATGTCTCATAGAATTTTTCAGAGCCTGTTCAGCTCTATTTTATGAAAAATCAACGATAGACTGGAGCTAACTTAATTTTGTTTCTTTAAATAGCGCGAAATCTATGACCACGAATCGGACATTACAGTTTTTAATTAGCAGGCATGGAGATTTGGTTGGTAGCATCCTCTCTGTAGGCTATGCAGAGCTGACGTCTGTCATAATATGCGTGCAGGATTGCTAGTTCTGCGATGACTAGCGAAGTCCGCACTCGTGTCACGTTGCAACGAGCTGTGCCTGGGGTTTGCACCTGAACTGTGTCGAAGTTGAACACTTACTAAATCGAAAGTTTTAGAAAAATACAAAATCTACGAGGCCGCGCGGGGAATCACCAAGAGCTCTTCCCCCACTAAAATAATTGCATGTGTAAAATTAGACTTTTATTGGTGAATAATATTTTTCTCTGATTATTATTATTCTGATCTGATTCATTCTTGGCAATTAAGATGAGTAGTCGGAACCAAGAAAATAGTTTTTTTTAATTCAGTATAAAGTGAGCAAACGTTTGATTTTCTAAGAATGAAGTGTCTGACATTCGACGTACACTTCTTAAGACAAGCGCGTAAAACTTTCGTGCATTCCGCTATCTGATGACCCTTTTTAAGAAAGTTTATGCTTACTCGTTCTTTTGCGTTTAGCCATTTGATAAAGAGGGTCTCTTTTTCGACAGTATTCAAAGATCTTTACCACTGTCGTGTCCGACCGTCCTTGAACTTCTAATCTGAATTCATGCTCTGAATTGCGGACAGTTTTAAAATCGACGTCTGGTCTCGGAAGCAGGGCCTCGATGTGTGAAGTCCAACCTTCACACCTGCTGTAACTCGGGAATTATTTACGGAGTTAACTGAACTAGATACTTTTTGCATTACGAGCTCAACGCTGCGTTGCTAATGACTGACAAGTGTCTAGATGCATTATTCATTAAGTGGCTTGCTAGTGTGTAGCAGCGTCATGCGGCACTGTAAGCCATGTATATTGGGCTGGAGCCACGTTACCGTTCAGGAGCCACGTTTTTAATATTTTACCTTGCGCGATAGGTTCTAACAACATGGTTCTTAGCGTGCTGTTTTCTTTTTTGTTTTCTCTTTCAAGTTTTGGCTTTTTCGAATTAAACTTTGAGGGTTTTAGCGAAAAAAAACACACGTAGTGCAGCCACATCATGAGAAAGAATTTATTCTGTCGTCTGTGTCAGAACAACGACCCCCGCAATTGTTCTGAGCAAAATCCGTCTCCTGCGCGGTAGTATTGAAACTTGGCTTCCTATGATGCTGGAGCGAGGTTACGCTGGGCGTCGTGCTTTACGCAACAAAAAGTGGGCGCGTCGGGGGCAGGTGCGGGCTGTGTTTTCTGGGCTGCTCTCGTGCGCGTCTTGCGCCTAAAATACGGATTTCGACACTTCCTGGGTTTTTATAGTGCACTTGTTTCTCGAAATTTCTCGTTATTGCAAAAAACTAGGCTTCATTTGGAGTGAATTAAAGTTCGCGTCAAGATATCTTGGTATTCTACTACTCCCTGACATGAGAAAAATTATGACTTGAAGTGGCATCGAATTTATTCGTGGCGGAAATTTTTTGTCCCTTTCGTTGCACATTAGTTGGAGGAAGGTTCTTGCTGATAAACTCTTTAGTGAGAGACAAGTATTGTCTATTTATAGAAATAATCGCTCTATAGGGGGAAGATATGAGCTTGTCTAACCCTAAAGGGAAACAAGCCTTGTTTGTTGAAATAGAAAAGTTATTGTTTTTATTACCGATCACCTTTTTTTGTTCACTTGCTGTCTTTCTTGTTCAGTACGTATCACATTCCTATCTTGTTTCGTAAACTTTTCACTTCTATCTTATTTCGTAAACTTTTTCATTCCTGATGCTTCTAACTACGGGGTGTTGGGACACACATTATGCATAAATTTCCCGTTTTCTTGAATCCAAACTAGATGGTGCCTTCCTCCTTTCTCTTTTGGGAATACATTAGTTGTGGTGAAGAGGGTTTGAACTAAATTATGATCTTATCTGTTCTACTGTGTTCAGAGAAAAATGTTTTTTTTCCCACACATCTTGGGGACTCACGCTCGTCGTGGGCTTCACTCAGGATAATATTCAGGAAGTGATATCCTTATAATCTGTGAGAGTGTCGTAAGAAAATGTGGCCCTCGGTAATAGTTTTGCTGCTCACAACTAAACCAGCCACACTCTGTGTTGCAGGGTGGCTTTTGTTGGTTTAGTCTGGGAGAAAGGTGAGCTTCATCTTTATTTTTATTCTTACAGCGAAGTAAACTCTTTCTTGCACTTCGTTAGTTGGTAGACCTAATCTGTTCTTCCACTTCTTTAGTAAGGTAGACCTCATCTATCCTTCTTGTTCTTACCTCTTCTTCTCGTGGGTAGCAGGTCATTCATGCTATTGACCTCGAAGAGCGTTTCCTATGTTTCGTCTATAATTTTTAAATCTTGTTCTAGTGTCCCGGGCCCTCACGATTGATAAATTCTTATGAGCAGTAATTACCTAATGCGAAACTTTCCGTACGAGTCTTGAATAGTTACCACAATAGTTACCATAATTTGAGTTGCGTTTTACGAAAGTCTCATGTAAGTACGAAATTTTTCTTGCTGTTCTAGTGCAACGTATTTACTGAAAACATTTGATTTTTTTGGATACTGAACGACCCTCAGAGGGATACAACTATTGTATCTATGGGAATTAGCGCTCGCAGGGGGATTATGTGAGGTCCCGAGCTAAAGGATAGGTAGGCCTTCCTTTTGTTGAAATAGAAAAGGGTTTTTGTTTTATTGCGGACCATCATTTTTTGGTTTACTGCTGTCCTGTTTAACAGTACCTACTACTTTCTTCTTTAAGTTTTATCTCATTTCATCAATTTCTTTTTCAACTTACTGTTTCTATGTACCTTGTGTATAGAGTCTGCGTGCCCTTAAGTCCATACTAAATGGTGCCTTCCTCTCTTTGGAATGCCTTTATTGTGGTTAAAAAAACTTAAACAAACATCTAATCTAAGATACTGAGCGAATTTCAATAAACTGTCATAGAGAGTTTCTGAAGTTTAGTAAGATGAGCCCTTTAAATCATATAGCTGAAGTAAAGTAGTGTTTCTAAAGCGATTTTAATTACCTCGAGAATCGGGCTCTTCTGCACTGAGTTTTCAGTTAATATATAAAAAATTATACTTTAAACAGACGACTATTTTAAATATAATACTTTGTCTACCGTTGTGAGAGAAAGACATTTTAATCTTGCAGGACTCGCGAGATGTTCATGATCTATGGCTAATGCTACGCTGATCGTCGGAAATATTTAGTTTAGTAGTGTCAGTTGGCTTGGACGCCGAGAAATACCCTCAAGGCCACGAAATTATGGTCGAGAAAAGTTCATACTTTTTTTCCGTATGGATCATCAATTTTTACGATAGTCTAGTGTATCAAATTTCATCGCCTTCCATCCATATTTGGATTACTCACGTCGCCAGTAGAAACTTCTAATAACCATCATAGAGCGAGATATTTTGGAAAGGTCGAACTAACTAATAAAGAGAACTTGCCTTTCCTTAGAAATAACTCAATATCTGTCCATTTCTGTTGATGGTTGCCACAATTGATAACCTATGCTTTAGTGTCGCTCACATTTGTTCTGTGCGTGCGTGATGAGCACTTCGGACTGCTTGGCCCTCTCGCCCCACTGCTATCTCGTGATAAGGATCGCTTCCTCGTTGCGTGTGTGTTGACGCAAGATAACCACGGACTGCTGAACGAACGCTCCACTTCGGCATATTTTGCGCTTGGTACACACAGTCTGGTGAACGCTCCATTTCGACAAATTTCGTGCTTGGTACACACAGTCTGGCGAACGCTCCATTCCGACAAATTTCGTGCTTGGTACACACAGTCTGGCGAACGCTCCATTTCGACAAATTTCGTGCTTGGTACACACAGTCTGGCGAACGCTCCATTTCGACAAATTTCGTGCTTGGTACACACAGTCTGGCGAACGCTCCATTTCGACAAATTTCGTGCTTGGTACTAGTGATGTACCGATGTATCGGTATCGGCAAGTATCGTTCATTTTACTGATATCGGTATCGGCAAAATTCGGCCGATACTTTACCGATTCTTTCCCATAATACGTATTTTACCATAAAAATGAAAGTCATAAATCATGAAAGTAAAAGTATAGGCAAATAAAAAGCCTATTCATACCTAGTAAATTAGTTCGCTAAGTGTTGAAATTACAGCGTTTAATCAGGCCCGCTAGCTGAATTTATAACTTTGAATTCCCGATGAGTTACGTACGGTCAGTAAGAGCTATGTTCCATGAATAGTTAAACGCAGTAGCGACATAAGATTATTATACTTTTACAACTAAAACCTATATAGTTTGACCCAATTTCCATTTCTCAAAGTATATGACAGGCTAACAAAAATCGTACTAATTAAATAAAGTTGAAGGTGCATTTTAAAGTTATTGAAAATTCAATAAAGAAGTAGCCGAAAATTCTATTTTAATTTAGCTTGTAAATCGTCAAATATTACGAAGCTAATAATTTTAGTTTAATTTAGCATGTAAATCGCCGTACATTACGAATCTTGCATTTTTCTTCTATTTTAAGACGTTTGAAAAATTCATGAACAATCTTATAGTTGGTTGCGTGTTTGCGGATCTTTTCGGTTTCGGGGCCTAT
>JACJUY010000531.1:5546-51415 GCA_014220935.1 Platorchestia sp. MABIK | reverse complement strand
AGTTGAAGTTTCGTTCAAACCTAGTTGAAGTTTCGTTCAAACCTAGTTGAAGTTTCGTCCAAACCTAGTTGAAATTTCGTTCAAACCTCGTTCGATTGTTTTGGTCCACTTTTGGAACCAGTTGCTATTAGAGGTAGTCTACATTACGTTGCAATACGATTAGAAACACTTATCTATCGAATGGATTTCATTTCGTTTTTTTTAACAATATAGTTAACAGAGCAAGAGCAGTTTTATTATTCATAATCAAAAACTTTATCGTCAGTATTGTTATATTATTAGATAAATTAGTGAATAATTTTATTATAACACCCATGTAGGGCTTATAATGGTTTTATTTTAATATAATTTTCTAAGTATCGGTCAAAGTATCGATATTTCCAAGTATCGGTATCGGTATCGGCCAAAAATTGGTATCGGTATCGGCCAAAAAAATGGTATCGGTACATCACTACAAGTTGGTACACACAGTCTGGCGAACGTTCCATTTCGACAAATTTCACGCTTGGTACACACAGTCTGGCGAACGCTCCATTTCGACAAATTTCACGCTTGGTACACACAGTCTGGTGAATGCTCAACCTCGGCATATTTTGCACTTGGTACACACAGTCAAGCGAATGCTCCAATTCGACAACTTTTGCGCTTTGAAATCACTCTCTGGCTGTGCTTCTCAGATCGATGTTTAACGACATAGAAATTACGTAGATTGTCGCTAAGTCTGTTAGAAATGAACAATTCTATTTGTTATTTTATAGTACTTTCGTAGAAATTACACAGATAGCGAAATCTATTTGAAATGAATAATTCTATTTGTTCTTTAGCAGTACTTTCGTGGAGAAGTTTCATTTCGTTGCTCAGATATGAAATAGGTTACCATGTGGAGATGGACAATTTCAATGTTCGAAGAAGTACTGCAAATAAAAGTGGTCTAAGCAAACGAATCTTGGGCTAAATATAGGGAAGAAGATAAATACCTTTCTCTTGAGAACATTGAATAATATGTATCCGTGTTTAGTATGACTGCCGGTTAGCTCATTTAATAATTTAGCGACTGTTAGAGGTTATTTGTAACTGCCCTAGGCACATGCTGCTCCTGGGGCGTAACGCACAAAACCTTCATATCTCCAGCGAGAGCATTCCGATAACGCGTCTGTCCTTGGTGTCACTACCCTGTGTTGGGCACATCAGGCAAAACTTGTTTGCTCGTGAATTAGTTTTAAGGAATCCGATCATTGTTGGGAAAAGTTGCGAGTTATATAAGACTTTGTTAGCGTATGTATCGTGGTGTAATAAAGTATATCTAGCTATTATAATAAGTTTGAAAGATAGTTTTTTTTATTTTGAATGAATTCAGATGCGTGTATTTGAAGTGTATCATGTTTGATATGTCTATAGTAAAATAGTCAAGCTGGTGATACATAAAGCCTTTTCGGCTGTCATCACCATGGGCTTGCTTGCTGTCATTTTGCTGCGACGCAGCCATTTCCTGATACACGACCCACAACTCTCGTTAGTAAGCCCGTGTAGTGGTGACGGCTGGAATAGTGGGGCGTATCCATGGCATGACAGCAGCTGCAATGCTTCCTCCTCTGAACTACTGGAAGGAAGCTGGTTTTTGAGTTTTTTATCATGTCAAGTTTACTTTCCTAATTTTGCTTGTTTGAAGTTGCCTGACTATCGAAGAATCGTTTAAAATATTTTTCAACTATTAGAGAACCTTCCTTCTGCGATGCTGTTTTCAATTGTATACAAATATAATTGTGCACAGTGTGCATCAAAGTATACCGATTTTGCCAGCCGTACAGTAGGATACGAAATTACAGATCGTGGAGGTGTTATTTATCGTTACGCAATTCTTGGTGAGTTTCCTCATTCCGCTGTCCACGTCCATGCTTTCAACTACGGTTCCCAATTCATCGACGATAACTTATTGATTTTTGGGTAAGGACCAAGTTGTACCGATGTAGCTGCTGTAGAATCCGTTTCAACAGACTAGCCAGTAAAAGCATGTGCATACTCATGTTTACTCGTGTCGCGTCATGTTTTTATTTTACTTTATAAACATCCCGCTGGCTATTATCAACCCATATCAATTCGTGTTTTTTAAATACAAACCAAGTTAAATTTTTTTTTGTTTCTACTAACAATAGAGTTTATTAGAAAACGTTCGTCCGTATAAATGCGTAGAAGTGCGTTCTCCAGTTCGAGTTCTGTAATTGCTCTGCGCCTCGCAAAATAAAACAAGCCACGTTGTGGAGCGATTGACGAGCACGTGTACATTGGGTAGCTACAGTATCTACAGGGTGTGAACGTAAAGTGTAGATAGATTTTCAGATTATTTTATTTATTCCAACATCATGCTCAATTATTATTACTTTGCAGATTTTGGAAGCGTAAATTTGAAGTTTGAATACCATATTGAAATATTTGTTAAAATTTAGTATTCTGGTGGAATGAGTGACGAAAGAGAACTGATTGCGAGTCTTCAGAAAAACGGAAGCAGCTGCTCAAATATTCAAGATCTTGAATCCACTCGTCATCAGATCTGGACTGTATAAGGTCATTAAACGCTTCAAAGATACCGGGAGTTATTTTCCAAAGGTGAGGAGCGCCTCACTTCGACGGTAAGGACTCCAAAATTTATCAATGCCGTCAAGAAGAAACTTAGGACAAATCCACAAAGAAGCATCAGAAGAACGGGTCCAACACGAGAAAAAAAGACTAAATAGCGCACGGCTGCTTCTCCAGCCTTTGATGGCCTGCACGCAACCAACAGTTCTGTGGACTGAAGAGAAATTGTTGACGGTTCAGGCGGTCTACAATTCCCAGAATGACCGAGTTTGGGCCCAGAATATTAAGAAGATACATGTGGAACAACGCACATCATTCCAGCGCCAAAACCCACGTTCGTTATTGGAAGGGCTGGGGTGACATGTGGGCAGAAACCACCCCTTACCTTCATTGAACAGGTTGTCAAAATCAACCAGCACGTGTACTTGACAATGTTGAACGATAGAATGGTTCCCTAGGGGAAAAAGACCATTGGGAACAGCGGGGTAACACTACAGCAAGACGGAGCAAAGTAGTAATAAAGTGGTTCAGAGCTTCTGTCAGGAAAATTTCAAAGGGTACTGGTCAAAGGAACATTACCCTCATCTTAACCAGATTTGAACCCGATAGACTTCGATGTATGGTCAAAATTGGGGCAGAAGGCCTGAGTGATCTCTCATAACGTTGGCTTCAATGCTGGGATGAAACAGACCCAAAAGCCTAACGTGCAACCTGTTCCCAGGTTACTAGCAGACTCCGGCGTGCAATTCGTGACAAAGGAGGTTATTTTGAATAATACCTAATTGAAGGAAATCTGTATTTTATTCCTTTATATTTGAGCCCTCATTTGATAAAATCGCTAAGTAATGAAGCATTTCTAAGGGTTTCAATTTGTCTACATCTTGCACTTACACCCTGTGTAAATGATTTTGTCTCCCCTCAGCGGGATACAACTATTGTATCTATGAGAATTATCACTTCCAGGGGGAAAATGTGAGGGCCCGAGCTGAGAGTTAGGTAGGCCTTCTTTTTATTGAAATAAAATGTTTTTTATGTTAGGGCCCATCTTTTTTCGGTTCACTGCTATCCTGTTCTTCAGCACCTACTACTTTCTTCTTCAACTTTAATCTTGTTTCATAATCTTCTTTTTCAACTTACTGTTTCTATGCCCTTTCTGCATAGATTCCGCGTTCCCTTAACTTCATACTAAATGGTGCCTTCCCCCTTCCTTTCTTTGGATCGCCATTGTGGCGGATAGGGAGGCTTAAACTAACTAATAATCTAATCTATATGATTTTGTATCCTATGCTACACTGTACGATATGCTTGGTCTTGTACAAGTATATAATACTTTCTTTCTCATTTATTTCATCCGTACTGTGTTTCTTTATGAGCGGTATTTTATTTTTTTTTAAAAACGATGTTAATACTCTATCCTTCTGCAACATCTAAATCAAATGTTCCTACAAATTTAGTTGCTTTAGTATTATTCAAATTATGTGTTTTTTCATTTATTACACTACTTTTTTCGCTTTTTTTCGTGTAATTCTTTCTGATTCAGTTAGAGCAAATTGAAACCTCAGGCAACGTTCTCTTCTGTATATCCTTTTATTATAAGTATTCAGGACTAGCGCCCTCAACTCCATACTAAAGGGTGCCTTCATCATTTCTTTCTATGGAACACCT
The DNA here is from genome assembly GCA_014220935.1 of Platorchestia sp. MABIK. Lineage (NCBI taxonomy): Eukaryota > Metazoa > Arthropoda > Malacostraca > Amphipoda > Talitridae > Platorchestia > Platorchestia sp. MABIK. Next base: position 47,176 of record JACJUY010000531.1, on the reverse strand, counting down.
TTGTTGTGGTTTAGGAGGCTTAAACTGTCCGATAGTCTAAATCTTATCATGTGCTAGTACTGGCGACGCCGAGTTCTCGCTTGAAGTACCGGAGTGTGAGCTACTTGTTAGCAAGGTCTGCGCCCGCTTGATTCTTTAAAAATCGCCAGCTACTGTGAATAGATGAACAGCATTTCTCACCTCGATGCTAACTGATAAGTCGTATATGCTATGACTAGCTTGTAGTCGGTCAAGGATTGGACATTAGGATATAGCCAACCTTGACCCGATTGAACGACTCGTGTATTCTTGGGAAGAGAAAGTTTTTGACCTGTGTGTTTTGTTCAGTAATTGTTGAGCGAGACCTTGTTTGGGAATATTCAAAAGGCGTCGCTAGAGACGATCTGTGGGAAAAATTCAATGAGTGGAAAAAGACATTGTGGATGAATAACAAAATTGATACTAGGAGTAAGTCTCCTGTACGGAGAGTCGGAGCGTTAACTTAACCCTTTGCCTCCTGACGGGAACTCCAGTTCCCAAATGGCAAGTGCTTCCAGTTTAGGGAAATGGACAAAATTTCAGGGTGATTCAACTAGTAGGGAAATAATTTGAACCAATTGTCAAAATTAGGGCAATTCATGGTATTCCTGCAACCGTGTTGTTCATTGACATTCCAGAAGTTTGACACGTGCAATAAAAAAAGTAAGCACCTGCTTATACAGAAAAAATATGCAAGGGCAATTTTGCTGATATTTCAGGGTAATGACTGCAATTACCTTAGAAAACTTTTCCCTTAACTATTTGAGTGTTGGAAAGCAAAGGGTTAAATAACAGCCTTTAAAATTTTTTAGAGGAGGACCTGTGCAGTAACGAGCAGATAAGCCTTACTATGAACCACAGCTCACAAAATTTCTTTATTGGCAAGAATTTTCTTCTGTGTCTCAATGACCTCCGTCTTTCTCACTTGTGAATCTGTTGTGCTTTTTTTCCATATCATATTCACTACACATCTATAATAAAACGAAACACAATAAAGACAGATATGGCGCGCTGCAAGTGATGAGAAGAGAAAGATATTCAATGCTCAACATCCGTAACTTTTGCGGTGTTAGCACTTTTCGCTATTCTTTAAGAACATGAATGCAGAAGTCCGCGTGTCAATCGCAATGTTTGATGGAGAAATAATTTTCGTACTCAAAGACATTGTTTTTTTATTAAGCCTTTGTCAGAAAAGTGATTGAATTTTAGTCAGTTGAAAATTTCTTGCAGTTCTTCGTATTAGTGTGTGTGTGTGTGTGTGTGTGTGTGTGTGTGTGTGTGTGTGAACCTTAACCATTTTGTGTGAATTGACCAAACTTATATAAACGAGAAGTCAATGGCGTAGAGAATGAGAATGTGAAGGAGATGAAGTTTGGAGAAGTATGCTTTAAATGGTTTGATATGGTGGGTGGAATGAGGTGTGAAGCTAGTGAATGTGATACGAGACTGTCAAATACAGTGTATTATTTTAGTCTTGCAGTGACTTGTAAATTTAAAAAAAAATGAAGAGCGTTCGCTCTAAAAACTCAAGAATTCAGAAGTGTAAGGATGGTGTGCTGACGTAGACTGAGGCTTGATGCGAGAGATGAATGGCGTGAGTGAAGGGAGAACGTGCCGCACGCATCAAATGAAGAGAACGTGTGTTGGCCAGTAAATCCTTAATGGGCTGCTGATGAGGCTTAGGCGCGCTTCTGGTCTTTTCCTTATTTTCGTTTTTGTTTAAAATAATGAGTGTATGCCATGGTACTTAGAAAGTACAGCGAAGAAATTTTCCTTGATGTACCATTTAAGCATGGCGTTTTTGAGCTTAAATTTATCCTCGGCTTAAGCTTCTTATCATTTGAGTGGGACAAGTTGCGTGCGAGGAGGACACAGGGATGACACACTCTCTCCTGAAACATCCCTTCAACATGTTGTCACTTGTCCTCGCCAATGTTCTCAGATGTACAAATAATAGTTGTTACAAAATTCACAATTATTCATTGATGACGTCACCTGTGTCCTAAATGTTTTCTTTTCGTTGAACAAACCGGTCCACCTTGCGACCAATATCTCGCTTGTTTTAATTAAATACTTTTATCTTAATCTCGCTAGATTATTCTATCTCTCCAAGATGCATGTTTTGCTTGAGTGACGGGTCTTACAACTGAGACATCGAAATCTTGCGCTCCTTGTCATTTCAGTTGAACTAAAAGTTTTTCAAGTTTCACTGTCATTCCTTTAATTGGGCGGAAATAGTCGTTCAGACAAGAATACAACAGAAAACCGTTTCTAGGGATACCAGTTATATTGCAGTTGTTAATATACTGCCGAGTAGAAATGTGGCATACTTTTCGATTTCATCTATTGAGCTCTCTGCGAAAATATAATGAGCGTTCCTGGAAGAAATTTTTGCATTTTTCGATAAACTCTCTTGGGAACTATTTGTGTGTAAAATTGAAGTTTACCAGGAAGCTGGCAAGTAATTAATCATGCAAAAGTTCAGCGCACAAGCTTGATTTAAGCTTGCGACCAGCTTAAGATTTTATTATCAATCCACATTCTTCCGGAACCAATGATATCTTTCGCTGCCACTCAAACGCAAAGTTATATTTTAAACACCTCATCGACCTAGGCTGTCATGAAAACATGCTTTATTATTGTCGATTCGCGTCATCTGGGTGGCAAAACCTGTTTCACCTGTTAGCTTTATTCTTTGTAACTTGTCCAGCTCGTGAGACGTACTCATCTTATCATCGAAGCTGTCATGTCAAGATTAATTAGAATTATCACTGATGATTCACTCGACCGAAATGAGGACGAGAACTGCCAGCGCTTGTATCATGATGCACCTTTACTCTGAAGGGGCAAGTTCGCGTTTCGGTCTAATTTGAATATTAATTTATTTGTCGTATCCAAAAGTAGTCAGTTCTTGGGCGGGCTTGTTAAATCCGCAATGTATTCTATAACTTGATTATTTTCTCGAGTGCTACACGTATATTGCTTACAAATATTTATTGGAAAATTTGTTCAGTATCCATGTTGCAGTTCAAGTAATCCACATTCCGAACTGATGGAATAGGCAGTCACATTCCAAATTTTGCGAACTAGGCACGTTTTAAACTGATGGAATTTACATTACGGAAGTGATGTCGTTTGGTCGAATTCATAAGGTCAGTGTTAGCTGCAATCTTGCGTAATACATCGAGACCTTTACGCGCTGCATACTTAAAAAACTCTGAGCTGACACGGATGCTTCCCTGACTGGATGGATAATAACGAATGACTGGAACTGCTGTGCACGGCGTGTTGAATTTTTTCTGCACTTGAGTGAGAGCGCTACAGGAAATGAATGGCGACTAGTATTCTGGCGAGAGGACAGCTGCGCTCTCGCGTTTTTATGCGTTCATGTGTGAGCCTCTGATTTTAGAGTGACTTGCTTCACCAGCGCATCAGCTTGGTAAACTTCAGGAGGTCAAATTGCGCAATTTTCAGGGTAGTTAGTGTTGGAATGATTCAACTCGCGACACACTACTCGCAACTCGATCATCTCTACCATTGGAAAGATTTGTTGTTATTTATTCAATGTAAGTACCGCCACAATACATTAGGAATACGCCATATCTCTTCGTCCGAGCTGGAAATTGGAACACACTATCAATTTTCTTCGTACCTTGCGACAGTTGGCCTGATAGCTACTTCACTTCGAATTAAATTGTATCTTTCCCGACAATTTTTCCAAGGAAAATCCTCTGTGAAATGGAGTATGTATAATTGTATGCATAATACGGATTATTTTCTTGTGCTTGTACAATTTTTGGTGGAAAATATTTTGAAAGCGGAATTTTCGCTTCTTCACTACTGAAAACATGACACCACGATTCATCATCTGAGCTTGATTTATCTAGTGCATCTCTGCAAATTAGCTCGCAAGGCGAAGATGCGAGGTTCCGAGCTAAAATTTAGTTTTTATTAAAGCTTTCCTAATGTTCACACATTACATGCTTTTTGTTTTGTAACGGAGGATCTCTTCTTGATTCACTGCTGTATTGTTTTTCAGTACCTGCGACTCCTTCTTCAGCTTTTATCTTGTTTCATTGCCTTATTTCTCTATTTGCTGTTCCTATGAGCAGGGGATCTTGAGTGGGAATACACCTTTTGCATAGATTTTCCGTTCCCATGCCTCCTTATTAAACAGTACCCTAATTCTCCTGTCTTTGGAATACTTATGTTGTGGTTAGGGAAGCCTAAATTAGATTATAATCTGAACGTTTTCAAAGTATTTTCCTCACTCGTTTCAGTTCCTAAATCGTTTTTGTACTTCAATCTCAATTGGCTAATTCGATATCCTTATTCGGACAGTAGTCGGAACAGACGAAATTATTTAATATTTGTCTATAGGCCTCTGCTCTGTTGAACTCATTTTTGGTTGTGAAATGTGATATGGCGTTCATCTACCTCATCTAAAACACTGATCTTAAGAATATTTTTGAAATGGGATGCTCCTGAAATGTTAGATCCAAGAAAATTCTTAAAATACATCGTTTTGGTTCATTCTTACGATTGATTTAGCTCTTTCTAATTTGAAGAATTGGATTAGAAGTGTTCCTTGCTAGATATGAGCATTTATGGATTGAACAGTTGTCGTTTATTTCTTTTAAAAGACGTTAGCGTTAATTCGTATAGCCATTCGGCTTCAAGGCGAACACAAGCCGATGCATTGCGCGAGTGGCCAGCGTGTCGTGTCGGCCTCTCACTCAAAACTCCAGTCTTCATTGAAGTGCGCATCGCGTCCTACGTGCTTTCGCCCCATTTGTATATGTAGATACATCAGAAAATTTCAAGACTAGAAAATTCGAAATTACTAATAGAACTTAAAAGTGGAAATATCCATATCTTATACGCAAAAAATGTTTATGGAATAAAATAGGATGAGAGTATCCGCGTTATCTACTCGCATTTTTACATTCAAATACTATGGTTTCATTTACGTATCAGGACTTCCGTGCGGAATACTAACGACTTGATGTTTCTTGCTTCTGTGAAAGTGTATATTTTTCTGCTAATGGGAAGAAAATTTACTGCGATTGGGTCATGCTGGAAGTTATCGTATCTCCCTCAGGGTGATACAACTATTGTATCTATGGAAATTAGCAATCCCAGAAAGAGGGGGGGGAAGTGAGGTTCCGAGTTGAAAGTGATGTAGGCCTTCTTTTTGTTGAAATAAAATATATTTTTGTTTTGTTTTAAGGACCATCTTTTTTCAGTTCACTGCTGTTTTGTTTTTCTACACTTCCAACTCTCTTCTTCAACTTTTATCTCGTTTCCCACCCTTCTTTCTTAACTTACTATTTCCATGTGAACGGGATCCTGTGTAGGAACACCTTGTGCATCGACTATGCGTTCCCTTTAACTCCATACTTAATGGTGCCTTCATCTTTCCTGTCTTTGAACATCTTTGTTGTGTTGAGAGAGGCGGAAAGTAACAGTGAATTTTCTTTACTCGTTTTTTCATAGAAGAATTTTTGAAACGATGGAGTTGTAGCCCAATATCTCCCTAAATATTAATCCGCAGTTTGTTGCTTCGTATGTCTGTCTCTACTCGTACTGTTGAAACGGTTTACCTAGCTAGAAGCTACTTCAATGACCACTAGTATTTGTTTTTAAATGGAAATTCATGTTTTTAGTTGGCATCCGTTCGAATTTTATCCTGATGTAAATATGGGTATTTGGAGGTGACAGACCAGATGTTTGAACATTTTATTTAATTTTAGTTTTCACGAATGAACTATAGCTCTGACTTGAAATAAATGGCTCTTACGTATGTAATCCAGCGGGGTTGTTAGATGCTGTGTGCTTAAATTTTATTTAAAGCTCAAATTTGAGGATTTTGGCTAGGGTAGAGGAGCAAAGTTAAGATTTAAACTTTTAGTGCAAGCTGTACCATAACATGCGCTTGAAAATTTGACCCCTGTTCGGTTTCGTTTTCAGTTGTCGAGTTAGGTTTTTCGTCGTCCACGTACTGTGAGGCATTCAAAGAGCCTGTGAATGTGTAATGTAGGTTTTTAAAACATAAATTAGTATGTGTTCTGCTTCTTAAAAAGAAGCCGGCTGACTACTTGTGCCGAGTCCATTTCGAGGCCTGCTTTTGCACTACGTCGCTTGATGGTCGGGAGTTGCTAGTCCAAAGTTCTGCTAGTCCATCCCTCGTCTCTGTGGAGTGCATGAGAGCGCCTGATTTCTTATTGCGTCGTTTAGTGACCGTGCCTGAAAATGCAAGGTTGGTGTGGCCTTCACATCAGTAGCACTCGCAGTAGCGGACCACCGCACACACCCAACCAGCCGTGTACGAGGCTACCGCTCAGGGCCGGTTCGACTGGAATTGAACTCGACTGGCGCCAACACGGTGCCGCCACGAGACCTGTTCCTCCGGCATCTGCAGGTCTTAACAATTCACGGCTACCATGTTTGGTTAGGTGGACTTCTACGATTCGTTGGGGCATGTGAGGTTTTACTGTTGTCAGCTCGTGTGGATGAGAAATGTGGTGTGCTGTCTGAATTCCCTATAATTTACTGATAATTCTGATGTGTTTTTCTTCTATCGTTGGAAGAAAAACACATATCGGAACATATTGTCGTCGGAAGAAACTTGTATTTGGTTTTTATACCCATGTATATTTACTTTCCGTTTGAACGTATCTTATGATCCCTTGTTTGAATTTTAGTTGTTTTACTTTTTATCTATTATGTGTACGTTATCATGGTACCAAATCCATGTCTCACATTGATCAAAGTGATCCTTGAACATTGAATGAAATATTTTTTTTCTTCACAAATATCGGTGTTTAATGTATCAAATGGGCTACATCACCTACTGCAATTCTTTTGTGCACTTAGATGCGTTGCGTCTGGTGTAGGTAAATGCTTTACGCGCCTTCATCTAAGTCCACCCCTGAGACTTGTACAGGCTTGGCCACGGTCCTTGTGCGTCGTATAAGCTGCTCACTTCGGTGGTTGTGTGCGCTGGGAACACTCAAGAGGAACAACAGTAAAGCATGCCTTGTGGTAGTATTTATCAATCGTCTATATCTGATCCAAGCTGCAGCACTTCTTAGACACCTGCATGAGTTTTCTCGGCATCTTGCTACATGACCAGGCACGTTTGAGCTTCTTTGAAGTCTGAATTAAAATAGATGGAGGTGAAAATTATGGGCGCTATTAAGGCTGAATTATTTGGCTGCTGCATTTGCACTGCTTGGCGCGGAGCCCGGCACCAACGTCGCGCTGTGAATACCGTTCGTGGTCAACAAATGTGACCATTTCATTGAGGCTTTGCAGCTACTGAATGCCAGCCTCTTCGTTCCCTATTTTACATCACGCCTGATCTTTCATGTCGAGATTGGTCTAATGTTTCCCAAGTATGAGTTGTATACGTGCAGGATGTCCCCCAAAAAATGTAACCATACTTTAACTGATGATTACTAATGTATTTTTTATTTGTTTCGGGGTCAACTTAGTTCTCTTTTACGACACTCAATTTTCTTAGTTATTGTTCATTTTTTTAATTCAACATACTTGAGTTGTATCTATATCAATAAACCCCTACAATAAAACAAAGTACATGAGTACTAGGCACTCGAAGAGTGAATACATTTTTTTGCAACACCGTATATTAATGTAAATCAGTGTGTAATAACCTGTCTGCATGCAAAGTCCAAAATAAGTGGATCGTGGATCTCTCAATGTTAATAGCTTTTAGGATTTTATTATAAAGATTTATATTGTCCAATACGTGGTTGATCACGCGTGCAGATGTCAGTCTTGGCATTACAAGAGAATTTCATGAGCCCTTGGGCACGAGGCCTGTCCAATAGCAGGCGTCAATTAACATGCAACTGTCAAGAAGCGCATGTGGTAGTCTGTGCGCATTGACACCTCGGGAGCGATGACAACACCTCCCTTGTGCGCCGAGCGAGCCAATGCACCTCGAGTGGGACCTTGTGTCGCTGCAGTGCGGCTGCACGCTGCGCTCTCTTGCGCACAGCTATCTGCTCTTAACCAGGTCTCTGGTGCTTCAAGCAGTTCCTTTTGGCCATTAATGCTAGAGACTCATCTGTTCCATTAATTGCGGTAGGCCTCGAGGTTTAGCCACAGAATTGTGTGGTTCGTATGCATCAGGTCAGTTCAAACCTAGAAGTGTAAAGAAGGATAAGAAGAGGAAATTTTCAGTCTCAAACTCATAACATGTTTTGAAGCTGATGAAGAACTATGAACCTTGTGCTAAGCACTTTAAGAAGATGGCAAAATTTTAAGAGACCTCATTGGCCCACTACGCTCAGTATTCAGCAGCGCTTAATTCACGTATAGTAAAATATTTTTACAAAATAAACTCTGCTGCATTGAAGTAAAGCCTTTTTAGTTTTTATTTCAGTGTGTTCCCTGTCTCATCCAAACTAGCTCGCACTCTTGCAACATTAATTAGGTTCATAGTCAAGGTTCCTGTGTTAAAATATGTTGTAGCGTGCAATGCGGTTGTAAACGTTAAGGGCAAGGTGTGGAATCCGCCTGTCGCCTGAGGTAACAACCTTGGCTATGTTGAATTATTTGTGTTCCCGAGATAAGATCACATGTAAGTTGAAAAATGTCATCTCCTCGTTTTCTTATTACATAACAGTTATTGTTCACTATCAACTGATAATTATTTTCATGCACAGAGTTTAGCTTCATGATATGGGCCCTAGTTGAATCGAAAAATAGGGTATGATTTTTGTCAATGTGTTTTGTTGATAATCGGCTTATAAATCTCCTCAGGGAGATGCAACTAGTTATGCTATTGGAATTTACGCTCCCAGGGGGAATATGTTTGGTCCTAAGCTAAAGGTGAGGTAGACCTTTTGTTGAGAAAAACTAGGTTTTTGTTTTGTTACCGACAAACTTTTTTCGGTTCACTGCTGTCCTGTTTTTTAGCACCTGCTACTTTCTTCTTCAACTTTTTATCTTGTTTCATGAACTTCTTTCTCAACTTACTTTTCATATGCACCTTGTGCATAGGTTCCGCGTTTCCTCTGGTCCGCGCCTAATGGTGGCTTCCTCCTTCCACTCTTTGAAACGCTTTTGTCACTGTTAGGGAGGCTTAAACTAGCATTTAATTTAATCTAGCACTCCTAGGGAAAAATGCGAGGTCCCGATGCAGGTCTTTTTTTTTTGTTGAAGTGATTTAATTTTTTTTGGCAACGACCATCTATTTTTCGGTTCACTGCTGTCCTGTTTTTCAGCACCTCTAACTTTATTCTTCAACCTTTTTCTTGTTTCATAACCTTTTTAATTTACCGCTTCTATGCACAGGGGATCTTGCGTGGGAACACAGCTTGTGCATAGATTCCGCGTTCCTTTCATTCCACACTTCGACCTTCTTGGAACAACTTTTATTGTGGTGGATAGAAAAACTAACTTATAATCTAATCTCTGCTTATAAATACCGATTTTTCCCTTTTCATTTAAAGCTTTTCGTTACAAGAAATATCTCAACGAGAAGCTCGAAATTAACAAAACTCCAACAGGTTTCACGCACACCTTTTTTGCGTTGATTAAATCATTATCGATTAAATCATTTCCTTTTCTGAGAGTACGTCAGATTGATGTATTAATGTATCTAATGATTGCTCACTTTTGCATCGCAACAAATGTGTGACCACGCATAATTGCCTTCTGAAGGATGAACGGACAGACGCTTTCTGTGGAATTAATTTTTAAAGAGTCTTCTCGTAATTACTAGAAAATGCTCTGCTGTTCATGGCTCCATAGCTCAAATTTTTAAAATAAAATCAATTTGTTCAATCGTTCTGCGCTTGGTCCCTGTCGCAGTAGAATCATTTATGCATTGTACAAAATTAACTTTAGTTCATTAGTTGTATTTTTTCTCGTCTTTCGTGGGTCTATTACATGCACGCTGTGTGTGTTGCTCTTCATCGTTGCTGATCAGTGGCTGAGCAGTGCGTTCAAGTTGAAAGTCCAATAGATGTATCGGAAAGATGTTAATACTCAGCATTGAAAATGTGTTTAAAGAGCTAAAATTGATATTAAAGCATACGTTCTGTCCCTCATTGATCGAGAACTTCTTCATAGGAAATTTTTTATATTCGTGAATCTAGTTTGTGACATTACCCAACGGAGACGTAAGTCAAACCTTCTAACCTCGATTCATACTTATTTGTATTTTGCTTATTCATTTTATATGCTTTTTGCAGCCCTGGTTTTTCTGCCTCAGAGATACCACATCCCGCTTGAATAATTAAGAAGGGCGTGTGTACGTTGACTGGTAGTGGACTAGCTTCTTGCTTGACCACGCGAGCCCTTTTTCTGGTGGGGACGATTATTGTATTGATGGGAATTAGCGCTCGCAGGGGAAAGATGTGAGGTCTTGAGCTGGAGGTTAAGTAGGCTTCTCTTTTGTTGAAATCGAAAAGGAATTTTTTGTTACTGAACATTTTTTCGGTTTACTGCTGTCCTTTTCTCAGCACTGCTGTTTTTTTAACTTTTATTTTGTTTAATAAACTTCTTAAGTTACTGTTTCTATGCACAAGGCGTCTTGTGCGAGAGCACTCCTCGTGTATAGACCTCTCGTTCCCTTGACTTCATACTAAATGGTCCCTTCCTCCTTCCTCTCATTGGAACACTTTGGTTGTGGTTAGGGAAGCTTAAACTAACGCATCTAATCCGACAACTCGTGCGTAACTTTGTCATGTTGTGACAAGAGCACACAGCGAACTTGTGTGCCCTAGGTTACCTCTGACTCATGGCTGCTACCTTGCTACAAAATAATGTTTCATTATTCAGAAGTACTGGGAAATGTTGAATTTATCATCCTTTTAATTTCTGCCGAGACTCGTGTTAAAATAGCTGAGAAACAGCCCTAGTTATGGCAGCGGGCACGGTTGCACTTCTTTGCACGCTTAACGCAGCCAGCATGTCGCTTGATACCAGGGCATTCGTATTATGTTAAAAGAATGTCTTTAAATCATACAACGTACTTCTTTATCTACTTTACATTGTGTTAAAACCTTTTTTTTATTCTTGAATCATGAATAAACGTTCGTTTAACTACTGAATGACGATTTTAAAATGATGTAAAATGAAGATATGCGGTAATAGGTGTTTTTGCGTGTTAAATTACATGGGATGGATATTTAGAAACAGGCTGTTAATTTTAGGTGCATTTTTCAAGGATAGGTGTTCACTTTGATATTCTGCTTTCTTGAGCTCTCATGCTCTTACAGTACTCAAATTTCATATTTTTAATACAAATGGAGTGATTCAAGTGTGATATTCTCTACAATTATGGCAAAGATGATGTGATTCTTGATATTTAACACCGTGTAATGCTTCGATAAGAGCTGTCCTTCGATGTTTTTTGTGGATTTTTTTTTTCGGGTGATAAGAAGACAATCCCCGAGGTTTACCCACGGTCTGTGGGCAGCCCCAGAGTAAAGCCATCCTACCACTGCATTGTTTTGTGTAAAAACTCGCTGACGACATTTGACGGTTGCAGATCCGGAGCCACTGCGAGTGTCTGGTGCTGAACCAGGAGACGCTGGGCGAGGTGTGCTGCACGCTCGACCGAGAGCTCAACCGCGGCCTCGCCAAGGACACCAACGCAGAAGCCACCATCAAGTGCTTCCCTACCTTCGTGCAGGAGCTTCCCAATGGCAAAGGTATCTTGAATGCTCTGCTCTTGCCTTCCAACTTGTACTAATGGCAAGCTTAACTTCCTGTGGAAATTGCTATTTCACTTGGGATATTATTTTATTTCTCCCATTATCGTGAAATTTTTTTTTCCAACTAATGTTACGCGATAAAACGGCTTAGCACGGCTTTTCCTGTCGAGGGAGTTTTTAAATGATCTAGGGCGAACACGGCATCAACACATCATAGCGTTCTCTAAATCTTTTGGATTCGATTCGATTCGCTCGCTGAGATTGCGTATTTGGTATGGAGGATACAGAGGAAACAAGCTAGCTCCGTATATATGTATAAATATTAAATGCCATGTATGGGAAATATGAAATGTTGAATGATATTAGTAGAGATTAGGGACGTTACGAGTTTCTTCTTGAAGAGATAATGTTAACGCGTTTGATGGAAAAAGCCTAATATCCATCAGTGGTGCTCAATAACAAAAATCCGTGCAAAAAGTTGGTGATATCTTGTGGAAATTTTTTGAAGAAATAAGGATTTAATTCAAAACTAGAAAATTTTTTTCTCACCAGTCAGTTATAATTCATTCAGAAATTCAGAAATGTTTTGCTGAAGTGCGTTATTCAAGTTGAGACCTGTATTCTGTTGCTATGTTTTATATTGTCTAACCGTGGCCATTTGTACATTCCTATAGTTTTGCCCATTTCAGATGAGCATCGACTTTAGTAACGTACTGTTACTACTGTAAGCCCTCAGTGATAAAATACAAGCCAGCAGTTTCTCGTTAGTCTTTGTGTGTAGTGCTTATTTGACCAACTGCGTTACATGTTGCTGAGTAAGCGGCTGTGCTCATCTTAAAAAACTTGGAATTTTGTACAACGTCATCGCCTAAGCAAGGTGAAGGACCTATAGTGACAATGGAAAATCGAACCTGGGCTTGCTTTATCATTATCAGCGCATTTTTCACATTTTCTATCTCAAACACTTATAAATGTTAATATCTGTGCAAAAACATATGGTAAAAATCACAATCGAGAAAAGTGAAGTATATCTCAGGTAGGGAAGTCTCTGTTAGCTTAGGCTCTTTGATTAGGAGGTCCTTTTGTGTGTTCGGTCAGTTCGACTTGCGATTCTGCTTGGCGTGTTTGGGACGGAATTCTTTTTATAGATTTGCTTTACGTTTTTCATGGGGATTCTGCAGAAAAACAATCTGATGAATAAGCAAACTATACCAGGAATTCGCGTGGAGAGCTGTGCGTTTGCGTCTTCTTTTTCATCATTTAATACTTGTTGGTAAACTTTTGTTCTCCCAGCGGTTTTCATTTCTGCGGATTTTCATTGAATTTTTGTCATTTCAGACAGGATTTGCTGCATTTGTATAACAATGAATCAACTCATGTTACTAAATTAAGTTTAAGAGAAATACCATTAGTAACCAACGTGTGTCAAATTACTCTTCTTTTGGGTTTACCACTTCGACTCACGTAATTCCTTTTTACATTGTCTTCATCAAAATAGATATACCTAACATTTTAAGTGGATATATTATCGGGGCTAAGGTTGATTGACGACAAAAAACGCGAAGTGGTATTGAGAACCGCTATTTCTGAGCACGTTGCGAAATACAGTATGTTGTTTTGTAGAGTGCAAATGGATCATCGTGAGAGAGTGAATCAATGTTTCAGTCAAACTACAGGCACTACCGAGAGGGCTGTTGAGTGTGCAATCTAGCACTGATAAATCGTATTGAGCACCTCGTGTCGTAAGCCGAGCTTGTCTCTCACACCACGGAACTATTTGCTTTAATCAAAACACGCAATTCAGTTAGTTGCTAGGTGAAGAAAGTGTCGTCACGCCTTTACTCAGTAGCGGCTGTTTACATAGGCGATGTGTGGGCAACATATGAGCCTCGCTCAAATCTCATCGTTCATTAGAAACTTTTTGGACTGTAGGTCTCGTCATTTAATTCGATAAGGTGTCTTTGCAATTTTTTGTCGCCGAAATAATTTATGGTGACTCTTCAATACTGTGCCCACATGTTGAAAATGGCATAACCATCTAGTAAAAATCGAGATGAGTGTTTGAGATCCGAGAACATAAAGAGTAATCGTTCTTTGCAAAAAAAGATTCTATCTTGGAGAGTAATCGGTATCTGTCTTAGCTGTGTATTTTGTGTAAACTGATAATTTTAGTGTATGATAAATAAAATATAACCCTGTTGAAGTGTTACGCTAGGAGATCAATGGTGAATTGATGGTTAGTAACGCGGGGAAGTCAGTGTCCTCATCGTCCTAATGTGGACTTCAGCTCAACTTGAAGGTGACCTCAGCTACGTAATGTAGCTGCCCTTATGAGAGCCTCGTTTTAGATTTAGTTTCTAGGGATAGATAGTCTCATATTTCTACATCGATTTCTTTCGTGAGCTCAGACAACATGTTTTCTCAATTACTTCCTTTTAAGTGAAGCCACTTTCGTTCCGATTTTCTGTGTTTTTCCATTTCCGTTTCGATATGATATTAGATATTCTTTGCACCACTGTCGATCAGTGTTTCATTGTGTTAATGTTGTCATAGATGAAGGCTGGGATGTTTGTTTTTTGTTAGTTCGCGTATTAAAGTGCAATTAATTGAGTATGAAGCCGAAGAAATTCCTAGACAACTGCCCTAGATAGAGCAAGGGATGTGAACGGTGTCTAAGAATGAGTGAAGGCCTCGTGTTGTGTGCCGACCGAAATGATGTTCATGACACAGCTCAGCAAAGACGGCAAAGGATTTAAACAATGAAATCATGCACGCCGGATTTGCCTGAAAAATGTCATCGTAAATATTGCACAAAGATGCTGTCCGAATGTTGAATGCTGTTCTGGGGTGTTTGTGCATGGAGGTGGCGAGAGTAAGGAGGTTTTCTTGCCTTATGTATATTATTTGGTGCGCATGTTTTTGAGGGGTAGATTAGCCTCTTGAATATTTTTCGATGTTACATTCATGCTCAACTCGTTAGCTCTGTACTCGTATGTCAAAGTTAATGGTTTTCAAACATAGCAGTCTCGGGCATGAATTTACGCAACATTTTCGAAGAGTTCTAGAGATATTACTGAAGTAAATGAACGCTAACAGTAACATCAATTGGAAAATTTTCAATAAGGAATCTCTTGCTTAACCAGTGCCTAACTTTCTGTTTTCTTAGTTGCGTTCCAGAAGTCCTGATGAGAGCAATGCTTCTAGCTACCGATTCATTCACGGGGAATATTTTTTAACCAGTTCTTGAAAAATCTTGCCCAATATAATGCAGAGCTTTACGGTTTGAAAATGGAATTCTCATCACTGGTGATCCAATATGTTATTTGCTTTTCTACTGTTGATGTTTTTAGCATCAGCTTCCATTACACATCAAGCTATTATCGCCTGCTCGCAGTACACGCATTAGTAATAAGCACTCTGCAAATTTGTATGTGTGGTTGGAGAACGACTTCCAATTTTTGCACAGACGTGAACTTTCTGAGTATGCATTGCTGATGGCATATTGAGAAGCTCATAATCGTCTTGCCCTTCACGGGTTCTCTTAGCTGAGGAGTTGTGTTGAGCTCGTTTGTTTATGGGATTGATTGCAGCCCAGTGCCCATGAAGGAGTAGTCTGTACTGGCGATCTCTTGCCCTCACCCGGCCTTGCGTCACGCTCAGTACTGACTACTCCCTCTCTTTAGAGTTGACGATGCCAGGCTTGGCATGTTTTGATGAGCGCCTTTGGTGCCGTGAGTGGCTGTCTTCTCTCATGCTTGGTAAAATTTCGTCAGCCATCCCAGATATTGAAACGTTTGATGATGCAACTCTGTGGTGCTTGTTAGGAGTACAGCCGTTGTCGTATGCTTCAAGGTTCGCTGACTTCTCTTTTACTTGGCCCATTATTGAATCTAAGGTTGCTTTAGTTTTTACCTCATACTGGAAGCCCTTTTCAGCTAACGAACTCGCTGCTTTGAAAGTGATTTACAGCGTGCTAAGGTTAAAATGATTAATTAACATATTATTGACATTAAAGCGGTCATTAGTAGGTATGCTTTATTAAGAAGGATTTTCCAGCAATTGTTACTCTGTTGAGTAGAAGGGTAAATTTTGTGTTGATCCCTGAACTGCGACTCAGTGATGCGACAAAATTCAATTAGACTATTATTGAACAGCATATGATAAAAACAGCTCAGATAGAAACATGGAGGAGCGTCGTTACCGATTTCAGTGAGAATGAAAACCCGTGGTAGACATATCTTTATCTCACATGTTCAACGTATGTTGCCTGTGAAAGTTAAATAACGTTCCTTTAAAGTTGAGAACAATTTTTCATGATTCTACTCACTTTAAAACTATATAAATATATATATGAAATATTTCGCCTAGCAAGTCACAAAAACGTGAAGGTTAGCTACAATTAGTCTTTAGGTTTATGTTTTCCCACATAATTTTATTTTAAAACAAATAAGTCAACGCCCCTCAGAGGGGAGGGAAAGAACTATTGTATCTATGAAAATTAGCCCTCCCTGGGGTAAAATATGAGGTCCAGAGCTCAAGGTTAGGCACGCTTTTCTTTTGTTGAAATAGAATACGTTTTTGTTTTGTTACGGACCATCTTTTTATGTTCATTGCTGTACTATTTTCAAGCTCCTATGACCATCTTTTTTAACTTTCACCGTGGATCTTAAACTACTTTCTCAGCTTACTCTTCCCATGCGAAGGGGGTCTTGAGTGGGAATTCACTTTGTGCATAGATGTCCCGTTCCCAAAACTCTATACTGAATGGCGCTCTTCCTCTTCTTTTTGGGACATTTTTGTTGTGGTTAGGGAGGCGCAAACTAGCCTACCTAATCTAATCATAAACCAATTAGTGTTGAACAGTTTTAATTATATTTTATATAAATATCCGTAGTACTCGATGGAAAAACAATAGGAAGATAAAAGACAGAAACAAAAGTATGTGAACTTGAACTGGAGGATGCCCAACTATCGCACATGTATCCGAATGAGTAATAGGGGATGATGACAGCGAAATTCACAAGCCTGCTCAGTGATGTTGCTGTTGCTGCTCTGAACACCTCCTATGCAAATCAAATTTCAAAGGGACTTGAGGCAAATGTCCTCCTCACGGAGAAGTTAGAGAGCCCAACCTGCTATTGATCGCGAGAAAGCAGCGGTAGAAACTGGACGGCAAGCTTTTTCGATAAATCCTCTTTGTCGATGTTTTAAAAAAAATGTTTTCACTAATTAATTTAAGTGAGACTCAAAAAGGTATCCTGTCGTTCAAAATTTATGTTTTAGATGAAGCCAGAATGAGCCGCCTAAACCCCATGGGCATGTAAAATACAGTATTAATTTAGATTAGAATTATCTTCTGAGGGAAACCTAATGACCACTTAAAGGCTGAATGATGTTGCTGCTGGTCAATGTCAAAGATGATCTCAATACCGATAATTATTGGTCAATTCAATGTACTGGCGATGATTCCGTTGTGTTGAAAAGTAGTTCTTTACTTGCAGAGAGCGGCCGCTTCCTGGCGCTGGATCTGGGGGGCACCAATTTCCGCGTGCTGCTCATCGAGCTGGGCGAGAACCAGTTCTCCATGGACAGCAAGATCTACGCTGTGCCGCACGATATTATGATCGGCCCCGGCACCGGCGTGAGTATAACTTACTCGTATTCAGCACTTGAATTATTTTGCCATCAGGCTTTATTTTACTGTATTAGTTCAGGTAGACCTGCTGATGTAGAACATTTTTAACTTTTCGATTTCTGAAAAGAGTGTTAATTAGTTTCTTGCTCTCAAGCTAGAAGTGGCCCACTTAAATTTCACATTAACGTTTCCTTTTTAAATAAGGCAGACAATTGTCTTGTTGCAAGTGATTCACCTGAGATAACTTTATCATTTATAGCTTTAATAACTTACCGTATAGTCAAATTCTATGATACGTTGAATGCAATTTCAGAGAGTTTGTAATAATTTCAAATAGTTTAAATTCCCCATTGTCCCCCATGAGGGCTATGTTTCGCATTTCACTTACCTTACGCCATTGTACGGCCATTTTAACCACTACAAAGACCACTTGTGAGTTTGACTACTTGAAAAGTAGCACAATCTTAGCGGACGCTCTTAAGGTAGTTATCAAGTTGAATTTGTTCACAAATATCGTATTCGTATTCCATTTGCTAAAAATTTTGCAATTGAAGCCAAATTGTTCCAACTGTTCCTCATAACGGTGCACCAAGACGGACAGTAAATTGGCGAATGACATTTGAAATTTCGCAATTCCGTCCTTAACTTGCATTGCTTGTGATAGACATACGCGTCTATTTATGATGACCTCGGGTGTGACTTGCTGCGAGTCAGTCAGTCTTGATGACACAACTGTTTTGATCTTCGGTGTAGATTATTTCATCGAGTCGCCATCATTGTTTTGTTCGTAGTTTCCGCACGCTGATGTCATCGTAATGGATGTTCTTTTTTCTTTATTATTAATTGTCGTGACATTTCTATTCGTCACATTCATATATTTTTTATTCTTTATTAATCATGATAGAGTATGTTTTTAGCTGCCACCAGCCCGATATTTGGGCAAATTATATTTATAGTAAATATTTATCAATAACGGTCATCATAATTAATTGATTATCTTTGTTCTTCGGTAAGCGTGAGGTCAGAGCTGAAGGCTATTATTCATGTGCATTTTATCATTATATTATCATCCTCATCTCTTCATCATCATCTCTTTTCATCGCCACCTCTTCCTAACTTATCAAGGAAATTAAAGACACGAAAGATTACAAAGGTTCGCTATTGACGCTGACATCTATCATATCACAATGCTGCTGAGGGAGAAGCTGGTTAGACACATAGTAAATATGTTTAACTTATCTGCGGGATCCAGTTTGGCGTTGCTGAAGTAAGTACGAGGAGACTGGTTGCTTTTACGATCAGGATTTACTATTTATTAGAATAAGTCGAATCTCCAGTTAATATAGTTAATTGTCACTTTTACGATCGTTCAAAACAAAGAAATGAACCGCAGAGGAAGACACCAATAGGCTTAAATGATTTTGTATCGTTTCTCTTCAATATCTAAGTGCCTTGACTGCCTTTGACGAGCCCCCGCGTTAGACTGCCCGTAGCCCACTCCGCTTGAGGGACTGGTGGCGCGTCTCCCTACGTTAGCGAACAAACACGTTAGGGACAGACGTGGTAGAACAGCAGTTAATTGCTAATAAGTGAAAAGCCCACGATAGTGATGAACATTAATTAGGATCCCGCATTCTATCTATAGCAATTAATAATATCCTGGATGATTAAGATTTCAAATACAAGAAGTACATTGTGATAGAGGAATAAGAAAGTGGTATCCGATAACTCGAAGTTGTGATCCTTCGGTTGCGTCGTGGTGGTGATGTAGAGGAGGGAAGCTGGTGATGATGGTAAGGCGTCGCGTCGACTGGCGATGTTTGGTTGTAGAAGATGTTGTAGGCGATGTTTCGTGAAATGGCACGAGAGGCAGATTGTGGAGTTAACTCGAAGTTGTGCTGATCCGCGAGAGTTTATCTTCATATGCGGTTCTTTTCGAGGAGAAGAAAGTCGTTGGCCAGACGTAGCATTTCAGTATTCCTCGTAGCGATTTCTTTATAATTAAAGATGTAGGGCAGTTATATCGTGAGAATATAACACAACACTGATCACATACTGCGGGTAACACCTAACCTGACACGCCTTATTGTACGCTTAAACGTGGCGCACTCTGACCCCCAATGTGCCATTACAACTATTTACAAGTTTGTGCCCCTTTGCGTATGTCTGAGAAAAATCTAGCCCATATGAACTATTTTGTAAAATTAAGCATCGAATCTCGAGTGAACTAATTCATTGATCAGTCTAGTGTGTAACTAGGTTAAGTGAATTAGGTTAAACATAATAGTTCACCTTAGAAAAGCGTTGCTTGTAGGATGCTCTAGAAATCACTGAACTTATTCGGACCCACAGGTCCGAATACTCAAATTTGAACATTGTAAAAGACTTAAGAAACAATCCACTTCTGTATCGCTTGTGGTAAATAAATTATTTTATATTTATTTATTTATTTTTTTAAAATTGTTCAAAAAATATGGTGTGCAGCTGTTCGATCACATCGCCTCGTGCATGGCTTCGTTCATCAACGAGCGCGACTTGAAGGATGAGCTGCTGCCGCTGGGCTTCACGTTCAGCTTCCCGTGCTCCCAGGAGGGTCTGACCAAGGCCCGGCTGGCCAAGTGGACCAAGGGCTTCAAGTGCGCGGGGGTTGAGGGCAACGACGTTGTCGCCCTGCTGCAGGACGCCATTGCTCGGAGAGGGGTCAGTCCACACGCCTAATTTACCCCTTCTCGTACTCATTGTGGCTTCATCTCTTGTCCTGACCTGTTCATTGAAGCCATCAAGTGAATGTGTTTTCGCTGAAATTTCTGCTGTGTTGAAGAGAGTAACTTCTTATCATTTCAAAAACGCCACTCTGTGTCCGTTACGCAAAGGAAGGTTGGCCGAAAGATTGGCTTAGGAAGTGTGAAAAATTAATTTTAATTTCAATGTTTTAATAATATTTGCTTTGCACTATTGATCGTGATGGCTTCTATGTATAGCACTATTTTATGTGTACCTTGCTAGCTTGTAGATGTGATGCTGATAGTGGTTATTTGCACCCTTGTAGTTAAAATGTCATAAAGTCTTCCTGTAGCAGCAGCTGCTCCATGAGGTCTATTGACTTCGTACATTCCAAGTTTGTAGCACAGCTGCCCGCAACACGTAAATTGTTGCAATATACAGTAACAGCCACAATGGGTCGGACAACTAACAGCTCGACAAACTATCATCAATAACTTCAATACTAGAAGCTGCTATGAGCTCAGTTTATACACACATGTGAAGCCACATGTCTTACTTAACAGGTGCTAAAATCTTAAATCATTTTGGTGAACAAAACACAAGTTGTAAATAAATGCATTCGAATGGAAAAAATTTCATGTGGTCAAAAAAAGTTCGGACAAACATAGAAACTGAATAAATGTTTGAAATGTACTAACTAAATGAAATAAACATCGTAACACAGTAATTAACAATTTAATGTTTGGTATGGTACCCTCTATTGTCAATAACGGCTTGACATCTTCTGCTACAAGACTTCACTCTCAGGGAGAAAATGTGAGGGCCCGAGCTAAGAGTTAAGTAGGCCTTCTTTTTGTTGAAGTAAATTGTTTTTTATGTTAAGGACCACTTTTTTCGGTTCACTGCTGTCCTATTTTTCAGCTCCTACTACTTTCTTCTTAAACTTTGATCTTGTTTCATAATCTTCTTTCTCAACTTACTGTTTCTATGCCCTTTCTGCATAGATTCCGCGTTCCCTTTAACTCCATACTAAATGTTGCCTTCTTCCTTCCTCTCTTTGGATCGCCTTTGTGGCGGATAGGGAGGCTTAAACTAACTAATAATCTAATCTAGGCTACAAGACTTCACCAAGTGGCTGCATTCTTCTTGTGTTATTTTTGCCCATTCATCTTGCAAAGCGGTCCACAAATCTTGCAAATTTCCGGATTTCCTTGCCTTTGTCCTTTCTCCTAAAAGTTTCCACACGTTCTCGATGGGATTCAAATCTGGGCTTTGCGCTGGCCAGTCCATAACAGTGACTTCTTCTTGATCCAGGAATGACTTCACCAATTTTGCAGTGTGACACGGAGCATTGTCTTGCATAAAAATGGGGTCTATGGAGTGAGAGTCCTTGATAACTGGTACCACATGTCTCTGCAGAAGTTCCTTGTTCACTTGCGCGTCTACTCTTCCTTCCAGTCGAACTAGGGGACCGATACCGTTTGCTGAAATCATGCCGAAGACCATAATGCTACCTCCACCAAACTTGACGCAGGATTTGATGCACTGTTTGGATAATCTTTCGCCATTTGATCGACGAACAAATCTTTTTTCATCTGATCCAAACAAATTGAACTTCGATTCGTCACTGAAATACACTTTTGCCCAGTCCTCATCAGTCCGGAGAACATGCTGTGCTGGAAAGGCCAACCTAGCATTTCTGTTCTTCTTGCTGACCAAGGGTTTGACAGCTGGAGTCCTAGCATGCAGGTTTGCTTCTTCAAGGCGGCGTGAAACAGTCTTCCTGGATACTCTGATATCGAAGGACTCGCTGGCTTCACGAGAAATTCCTGCTGCAGTTTTGAAACGGTCCTTCTGAGCTAGTCTAACTACATATCGTCTCTTGCTGAGGTTTTGCGATGTCTGCCACTTGACACACCAGCGGTGCTTGACCCATCCTTCTCATATTTAGCCAAAATATCACCAACGACACTTCTAGGTCGCTTGACTGTGTTGCCTTTGCTCTTATCGACAGCTTCTCTTCAAGGCACAATTTAACAATCAACTCACGAACAGAAGCAGGTGTAGGCACTCCCCTAGGCATGTTGATGCGTTGGCTGCTGCGCAGATAACGACACTAGTCTTGTCTGGATCAATCTACCTAACTTTCGCTCTGGCAACATTTGTTTACTCAAACATAAATGTGGAAAAGAATAGATGTCCGAAATTTTTTGACCACATGAAATTTTTACTATTCCAATGTATTTGTTTACAAGTCGTGTTTCGTTCACCGAAATGATTTAAAATTTTAACACCTGTTAGGTAAGACATGTGGCTTCACATGTGTGTATAAATTGAGCTCATTGCAGCTTCTAGTATTGAAGTTATTCATGATAGTTTGCCGAGTTGTTAGTTGTCCAAACCATTATGGCTTGTATATCCATTAGTTGTCTCGTTTGGTATTGAGTTTTTCACTTCTATTATTTTTACTGTTATCTGGCATTAATCAAGTAGTAAATGTTCCTTTCAAGCCGTGTAATGTTGGCCGTCTTGATATTTCGTAGTTTGCTTTGTTCTCAATGTCCCCTCTCGGCTATATGTATGCTTTGTTAGAGTGCATGGTAGTTCTCTTCATTAATTAAAATTTAATTCGTTTGAAATGGTTCATATGGAAGTGGGTAGTGGAGTAGATATTCTGCTTTTCATTGTGTAGCAGCACTGTTGTCACTTCTGTTTATCATATAGTGCTCTAAATCTAATTTCTCACATTTGTCATTCGGATTAAAGCACTACGAGCGATGACGGCATGTTGAAAACTCCCATGCGACGGAGAATGATTTTCATTCGCGTGAAGGTAAATTAATTACCTAGTTTTTTCTGAACTGAGTTACCTTCGCGCCATTGTAATGAATCCTAATTTTTCTAGAAAGTGTGGCCGACGAGAGCGTATGTCAAGATTGAACATGTTCTAAAATTTATTATACTAAAAAGTCCTTTCCGGTAGACTTCATAACTAACAAGACAAACACGTATAGGCCGTTTAGTGAATTGGTTGTACAATCTGTAATTAAGTTCCCCCGCGACGAAAAACGTGATCGTCTATTTATTATTACCTACCCATTTTCTCGTAAATTGAACGGAGAGTATGGACTTGGAGTGTGGGTAGCCAATGTTCTGATAAGTGTGGTTCAAGGTGCAAGTGCCGGTGCGCGGTATATTGAACGACACCACAGGCTGCTTGGTATCCTGCGCCCACCGCAACCCCAACTGCCGGGTGGGCGTGATTGTTGGTGAGTCGCACACGCCTAGTCGTGCATGTACAGTCTAGTCCCTCCTCCAATTTGTGCTGTGTAACTGATGCTGAGGCGGCGAGTGCAACACTAACTACTAATGCATTAACCCGTCGTGGCCTGCAAATCGACCGTGCACTCCCGCTAACGTGTCGCGAGACGTGTTCCGACGACCAAATCTGGATGGGCATCAGTTGAACATGATGTATTGAAGACTTCTGATGTGAGGGTGCCTCATTTTAGTGATTCAATTGAATAGCTATCCTGTTCAAAAAGATGCGCTCATGTTGCACTGAATTGCTCCTAACGTACGTTACATTTTCGTTAACAAGGATAGCTCATACATGTGGTGCACAGTTTGGAACGATATGTTATCTTTTCTGCTGACATTTTAGTGGGAAGACTTTTGTTACGAAATGCTCCGTTTGAGTTTAGTCCTTGACTCACGTGGCATCGCTCCGGTTCTTATGCTCGTGTTGCTCGGGCTGATTCTGTTCTTGCAGTAGGGTGCCTGAGCAAGCTTTAACAATAGCATGAGTTTGTAATGAAAAGTTCGGCATTAGTCCTAAATTTGCTCGTGTAACCTTATCTTTAGAAAACATCCTGCATGATGACTGTTTTACTGTTTGTGTTACTGTGTTCTAATTTTCTTTAATTTTTTTTGTGCTGTAGACTAAAATTTCTTTCATTTTCTTATAGTTTTGTATTTTTACTCTCAGATTTGTTACTGCTACAGCCCTGCTACTCTTCAGTTACTTTTCAATCATATTTCTTATTGGCACCTGACGTATGTTCTGTCTAACCGGTCATAATTTTTAGTTTTTTTTAAATCAAGCTCCTCATTCCTTAGCTGTTCTCTATAGTTCACTACGTCTGTTATCTTCAAGGTAGGAAATATTATCTTATGTGTCACGGGTTAGCTCGTGTTGCTCCGTTATCGAATATTTATCATTCGTTCGTTGAACAAAATGGTGTATGTACTCGCGGTCTGAACAGATATCAATGTATTGCTGCTGAGGTCCTGTTTAGTAGCAGGTCCAAGGATGGGCTTCTTGGATTTTCTTCCTCAACCTCCTGTGTCAAAGTTACTGACTCGGTAATTATCTGATAAAACGGTTCATTTTCTGTACGATTTATTTTTTGCACATTTAGAGAGTTTTCCATTTTGAATGCGATTTAAAAAGCGACATCAGCTCTACTCGACCCTTTCTGCGATTTCGTGCTAAATATCAGTGGTGTGGTACCTTGGCATAACATTTGTACCTAAGTACTGATGCCTGTTTTTGTGTATTTCATTTTTCAAATTTATCAAGTATGTTTATTCATATGTGAAAATGTTTCTTACAAAAAAAGCATATCATTTTTGTCCCAAAACCGACACGGTAGAGCACGTCGTTGCACTAAAAACAAGCAGATGTCTGTGACTACAGTAGTTAGCTGCGAATAAAGGGGACACAACGATAAATTACGGTAAAATAATGTCCTACAATCTAATTTGTTCTTTCTCTCTAAGTGGAGATTCGATTTTGCTGGTGTGCGAATTTTCTTTTTTGGTAATTCTCCCTTTTGTATGACTCTAATGCAAATATTATGAACGAATTTCAGTATTTGGTATGAATATTTGTCTCAGCCCTGAAATTTATCAGTTAACTTGCGTTCTTTTGTAGGCATTAGCTCTTTATTAAGATTTGGATCTGTTCTGACGTATCGGTTTTGGGATAAACATGATAAAACCTTGTGGTCAGAGTGAAGCTATGAGCGTATTTGACTTATAACGAGGACAATTTGCACTTGTCAATTGCTCAAGCAATTCAGGATAAGAAAGCCTCAGAAGAGCTATGATTTTCCAAATTCGAAACTTGATCGCTAGCTTTACGGTTGGCGCTGCAGGGTTATCTTCGTACGTCAGATTAGATCAGAAAGTCCATGATGTACTCACACTGCAAAACATTTCACTAGCGGCGTCTATCTTTAAATTTTCTCACAATGACAACATCGTGTTGAAAATGGACATGGGTCGTGTGTGTTTGAAGGAGCTCTTGTGAGAAGCCCGCGTTCGAGCTCCCTGCGTTTACTCTTGATGACCTTCCATCACCCCATGGTTGTTCTATTTTTATGTGAAGTTCAAGCAATTGTACTAATATCGAATTCGTCTTAATTCATGTTTCTGTTTTCTTTCAAGTTCTAAATGTTTTGCACGAATTATTCTCAAGAATTTTTTTTTTAATTCTACATGTGAAGACAACTCTGTAGACATCGATGCATGAACTTGCTGAAGATAATTTTTTTTTTAGTCCTACTGGATGGTTGGAATAATATTATTGATGTAAGTGTACGAGCTCTCTCCTAAAGTCCTTGGAAATATAGTTTCGGATCAAGTTAGGTTGACTTCATCTTCATGTAAACTCGTACGACCGCAGGACTGAAACTCAAGACTGTCCTTATCGGTGGAAAACCCTCATAAAAACGTTGTAGTTTGCTTGACTCTAGAGTGCACTCTTAATTCGAAGTTACAGGTATGAAACAGATGTTAACATATTCATGAATGAAATGTGTTGTATTGTAGTTTACACGCTCGTATTTGAAGAAAATCATAATTATTATATAGACAGCGCTCGTAAGTTCTATGCCAAATTTAAAGCCCTGAATGTTTCGGAAACTTTCAATTGCTTGCTTTAATTAATTATCTAAGTATTTACTTGAGTGCTGTGCTCACCCATTCTCGCGTAGTTGTCTCTACTTAATAGTTTGACAGCTATGCTTCAGTCTACGCAAATCTATTGACTTAGAAACTGATTCATGAAAAATATCAATTGAAATGTTCCGAACGACAGTCCAAATGCAGACTTTTACCCTGAATTCAATTTAACATTGTAAGGGGTTCTCGTGTCTTCTTTCTCCTTTATTTTACCTTCTGTCCCTATTTTTCTGCTTATGGCGTCTGCCCGAAAGCATTCGGAGTCGGCCGGTTTTTGGCGTGTTCTCATTACTAACTTTGAGGTCTCACCAGGACGTGCGCATCAAGATTTGTGCTGTGCTCAACGACACTACAGGGACTCTCATGTCTTGTGCCTGGAAGAACCCCAACTGCATGATAGGACTCATCGTCGGTACGTAAGAGACCAGTTCTCATAACGTTCTGCTCTAGCGATCTCATTCTTGTGCTGTATGTAGTTCAATCCGTTGGGTCTTCATTTTTCTGTCAGGGCTCACCAGTGAATTCTTTCATTTAGTCCGATGGTGTCGCATGTGTTGTAAATTTACTGGTGTAAATCTGAAATTATCTGGGGTTTGTTTCTGTGTTTGATGCTATGATTGCATGTGTTCTCGTAAGTATCCATCTTCATTTTCTTTCTTGGGTATTTCCACTTACAGCAATATCTTCCAGTTTGAACTGAAGAAAAAAATACCCGCCACCCTCGCAAGCAGATTCTGCGAAACGTGAAGTCGTGACTCCTCTCACGCTTTAGATTGTTTGTTGTTTCTCTACATCAGAACTCTTATTTCCTTTCCATGCTTTCGAAAACGTTCTTCGGTGTAGGTGTTCGTTACTTACTTTTTATTCATCGTTCATGTTGTTATCACAACATAGGTTTCAAGGTCTCCACGGGTTTGAAAATTAATTGCGATTTGATTTCACTTTATTTTCTTGAAATCGTGGGTTGTTAATTTTCTTGTTTAAATATATTACAAATCGCTGTGTTTGTTTCTGTGGTAAAATACTTCAAAACATGTCACTGACATCGGCTCTTGAAAATGAGTTAATATTTATCTAGAGCTGCAAGCATTTCAACGCCGAGTTTGTTAATGATCAACAGTGGAAGTAATTATATCGTTATGTTACAGTCATGACGGTAGGCTTATTAATAATTGAAATAGCTTGATATTGAGGAGTATTCATAGTTATCCAAAGTTAAAGAGAGATACGCTTGCAGGAGTAGCCAATTTACTGTTACTATTCTATTTTAGTGAGTTCTCTGGTGGGGTTTGCTGTAATTAGAAGATCACTAAACTGCATTTAATGAAAAGTTAAGTTATTTTCTAATAAATATGTGTATTGTATGGTTTAGCGGATAAACAGTCACGCTAAAACTGCGATCATTGTGACGCAAAACGATACTTGTGATCTTAATTTACAGTCGCTAGATCGATTACGGTAGTGTCACAGTTTTGAAGAGTTATCGCTAAAATATATTGAAGTTGGACGTGAATTGTCCTTCATTAGCAACTTATGTTCTGATAGTGGGCGTGGTCAACGCTTGAAGAGGGCAGCGTACTACGTTATCTTGGTCTGCATCACTATCTTCCTCAAAGCAGTTATTCCGGTATTTTCGAAATTTCAATAAAAAAGAGAGAACCAGGAAAATGGAATAAAACATTTTTCATTAAAATGTATTCTCGAGACTAAATAAGACTCGTAAAAATGGACGTTTCGAGCCTTCGCTCATCATCAGCAATACGATATTCAAAAATTGTTTCAAAATCTTTTAGAACTGGCAGTCATGAACACGTATTTTATATTCAACGGAAAGTTTTACAAACAATTAGAGGGTCTAGGAATGGGTCTCCCGCTTTCTCCAACCTTTGCTAATATCTTTATGTGTTTTGGGGAGAAGAAATGGTTGGAAGAATGTCCGGAATTATTTAAACATGTTTTTTATAGGAGATACGTTGATGACACCTTTTTGCTTTTTCGGGACCAGGCTCATGCTCCGCTCTTCTTAAACTACCTCAACAGCAAGCATAGAAACATCAAATTTACGGTAGATTGTGAAGTGGGTAGCAAGCTTTCATTTCTGGATTGTCTGGTGCATAAAGAGGGGGATAAATTCGAGTGTTCCGTGTTTAGAAAGAAATGTTTCACAAGTTTAGGAACTAGTTTTTACAGTTTTTCCTCATTCATTTTTAAACTGAACTTCATCAAAGTTTTATTATGCCGTGCTTTTAATGTGTGCAGCTCTTATCGGTTTCTACACGAGGAATTTTCCTTTTTGAAAGTATTTTTTAGGAATAATGGATTTTCTAGTGGTTTTGTTGAATCTCAGATTAGGAAGTTTTTAGATTTGAAATATGCAAATGTTCCGGACTTTCAACAGGCAGCAGACTCTGTACGAACGCTCTCTCTATGTTTCCCTTACTTTGGACCTCAGTCAGAATTAGTGAAAAAACAAATACTGGAGCTACTACAAAAATATTTCAGCAATGTAAAATTTAGATTAATACTAGTCAATAATCACAAAATTGAATCATTTTTTAGGTTCAAGGATAGACTTCCTACTGAGATGCAGGCATCCCTAATATACAAATATAGTTGTGCACTTTGTGCATCTGAGTATGTGGGCATGACTACCCGTATTCTGGGATGTAGGATTGCCGAGCATCAAGGTAGGAGTCACCGGACGGGAAATATTTTAGCATGCCTATCAAACTCAGCCATCCGAAATCATGCTTTTGAATGCGACACAGCAGTCAAGAAAACTAATTTCAAAGTCATAGCCAGGGCAAAGTTGTGTTCGGAATTGCGGATTTTAGAGTCTTTGTTCATTTTTAAAACGAAACCGGTTTTCAATAATCATCTTAGCTCATTTCCTTTATCCCTAGTCAATAAGTAATGTCATACATTTTTTGAGTTGTTTTCTTTTTGTATTTTACAGATGACTTTTTTTGAATATCGTATTGCTGATGATGAGCGAAGGCTCGAAACGTCCATTTTTACGAGTCTTATTTAGTCTCGAGAATACATTTTAATGAAAAATATCTTCCTCAATTGGTGATCTTGTTTCGTTTTGAATCATTTCATTCAGTCTGTCAAAAATGATCCATCATTTATGACGAGGTTCTATTATTATTAACTTATGTTCTGATTGTGGGCGTTGTCAACGCTTGAAGAGGGCAGCGTACTACATTATTTTGGTCTGCATCATTATCTTCCTCAATTGGTGATTTTGTTTCGTTTTGAATCATTTCATTCAGTCTGTCACAAATGATCCATCATAAATGAGGAGGTGCTATTATTTATCAGCACCTCCTATTTCAGCCTATGCCTGATTTCATCTTTTATAAGGATGCGCGAACTATTACATTTCTTCAACTCTCATTTCAATTGCTGTGGTAAGTGACTTGATTATTTAATTTTTCTTAAATTCAATTGAAATCTGACGGGCTCTGTATTATTAAATATGTGAAAAATTTGTCAGAAAATATGTCGAGCAAATTTCATTCATGAATGGTAATATTTTGTTAAAATAGTTCAGCTACAGAGGTTTGATCCGCTAAGACGTTCCATTTCTACTTCAGATTTTCATGTTGTCAACAGAGATTACAAAAAGGCAAACCAATGCTTCTATAAACTTTCGTTCTCTAGTAACTATGAGTACTTCAATTTGTTTCCTGTTAATTTTTGCATCAGAAGTAGCGTGTCGATGACTTACGAGTGAGCTCCCATACTTCTTAAAGCAGGGAGTGTTTCTTCGCTTGTCTTTATTGCGTAGTTTTTGTTTTGTTCTGTGTTCTTACCTTCGTCTCCAGTAACGTTATTGTGAGCTCTTATTTTGTCCTATTTTCATTTTTTTACCGCAATATTTCCGTGTATACGTTACGTTCTGTCGAATTCCTTGGCATTCTTTCTACTTCTTTTGATGACCTTCATAATCTTTTTTAATTTTGCTTGTTGCTTCACGAAGCTATCAAAGAGTTTGTGTTCACTTCTCGCTTCGGTTTGCTTTGCACTTACGATGCGGTATCTTTGTGTGGTTGTTTCACTGCATTCTTGTTGAGATTGAATAAATAACATTTGAATAGAAATTAATTTGATTGGAATAGTGTTGCTTTGTGTCAACACCGCTTGAATTTCAAACAAAAGGTGAGTTTTGAAAGCATTGCATAATTTTACTCGTGCAGTAAAATATTGGGCGTAGCTCAAATGGACTTGAATTGAAAATCAACGTTTCAGTCTCTGTTTAAATAGAATATGTTCCTGATATCTCCCCCCTCAGGGGGAAACGACTATTGTACCTATGGGAATTTGCGCTCCCAGGGAGAAAATGTGAGGGCTCGAGCTGTGGGTTAGGTAAGCATTTTTTGTTGAAATTAATTTTTTTTGTTATGTTAAGGATCATCTTTTTTTCGGTTCACTGCTGTTCTGTTTTTCAGCACCTACTACTTTCTTCTTCGACTTTTATCTTTTTTCATGAATTTCTTTCGTAACTTACTATTTTTACGCCCCTTTTGCATAGATTCCGCATTCCCTTATCTCCCTACTAAATGGTGCCTTCCTCTCTTCGACACACTCTTTTTTTGTAGCAGTTAGGGAGGCTTAAACTAACATCTAATATAATCTCCTGATTTCCTGACGCAAAGGTGTCTTCTGCATTATGAATTTAATTTATCTATTTGATAACACTGTTTGATAGAAAGGTGGTGAATTTTCCTGGTTAATCATCGAAATGAAGTTCAAGCTGGTAGCATCAATGCCCATTGGAGCGTGAATTAGATAGTTCGCATTGTTGGATTACGGCAGTAAGACTCAAGATTGTAGTATCTCTAGAAAATATCAGTTGGGATGAGTAGAGGAGAATTACAGCCAAAAAAAAATAATTAATTTTCCTCTGAAGTTTTACGGGCAAAGGCACCCTATAATTGTGATTGTTATTTTAATGTTAGATCCCTTAGTGCATGAGGCTATTTTACCATAAATAATTTCCTCAAGAAACAAGCAAACCAAATATTGAGGCAAACTTTGTAAAATAATTAGAATGTTAATCACGTTGGCGTTTAAATTTCATGGGTGAAAATAAAATACGGGGGACTGTAAAATGTAGTCTTGATTGATAATTAGTGTATCCTCTATTATTTGAGATCATGACTGAAGTTAAAATTTTTTAACACTGTACTGAGGTATAGGTAGCAAAAAGTTTCACGTTTTCTTATAGTCTTAATAATTTTATAGATTTATTTGTAAGAATGTAGATGATCTTAATTCTGAGCATGATTTGATACAGGCTGTGTGATGTGATATTACTTGCTTCTTGGAATGCTGACTAGCCTTGAGAGATGTTGCTGCTCGTGTTTGAGAACGTGTGTTTTGCAGGCACCGGCACCAACGCCTGCTACATGGAGAAATTGGAGCGAGTAGAGCTCTGGAGCGGTAGCCGGGACGGTCCCGAAGAGGTGAGTTCTGCTTCCTGTTAGATCAGGTTTGACTCAAAAGCTAATCACTTCTAAAAAAAACTAATGATAACGCCAAATGAAATGGTTTTGACTTGGAATAAAACCTAAAACTTGGAATGTTTTTCGGTTTTGATTTTAGCTTATTGAGAATGTACGGTGACGCCAAAGGAAGGTACGAACTGAGTTCTAGACTGAACTACGAGCGCAGTCATGAAATTTTTTAGATTCTCGAATTTTATTTTTTTTAGTGCTGTAGCTAAATGTCAACAACTCCAAGTATATCTGTCGAGAAAACACGACTGTAGTCCTTGGAAATATCTTACGGGTATGCACTGGGTGCTTGTTTTGCTATGTTCGAAGACACACCAGTCCAGCCTCATTTTATGAGGTTAATCGGTCGCAGGATTACTGCAGACATTTGTTTTGTGGCACTTAATTTTCATAAAGCCTATGACCATTCTTAATCTTGTTTTTTCAGGTTGCTAGAACTAATGTTTAAGGTTGAATTACTCAGTCTTGCTATCGAAGAGTGTATCTACCTAATTAGTGAAAAACGGATTAGCAGACGCCAGTACCCACATAACCTGTGGTCAATGCCGCGCGAGGTTGCTACTACTTTTGCTAGCTGCTCTACATTAGTGGTGAAGTCAGTTGAAACTTCTCAACTCGTGTGGTGCGCATGGCCGTGAAGCCTTATTTTGAGAGTGGTCGCTGGTGATACGGTCACTCTTTCCTGTATTGTTGCGGTAGGAAAATGGATGCTATCGAAATCGATCATTTTAATGAGTTGGTGAGATGAACTTTTGTAATGTCTTAACTCATAAGCTTACAAGTTCTAAGTGTACTCATATTTGATGAAGAAAATTTATTTTACTTTCTGTGCTGCAAGGAGTTCAAAAAACGCTTTGATGGGGTAAGTCCTCCTCATTTGTTTAGCTTTGTGAATCCTTCTTATTTGATCCCTTTTCCGAGCTGTACTAGTTCACCTTCATCTATTGCAACCGCGATCTTTTTTTAATTCAGTTGATATCTGTTTTGTTGATGTATTACTCCCCATACATTGTGCCTGGAGCAAGTATGTACATGTACAAATGCTTCATGACACTTTGATTTCATGCTGGTGGAACTGTCCAGGTACTGAACAGTCGATCACATTTAATTTTAAAAGCTAGTTCACAGTTCACGTACCAATCCGCTCGGCGTGTTTATAAGTGCTGAAAGTGAATTGAATAACATTGTTAGTGTCAAAGCTTCCCTAGTTATTTGTCTTGGTGTTATTGCTCATTTAGTTCGCCCAAATTTGAAAGCTTCAACATTGAGTTTTTCCTCATGCTTATTCTGCTTTTGGATGGTAGGAATTGACCCAGTTGGTTAGTGTAAAACTTTGATGTGCATTGCGTGTGCGCGTAGGTGATCATCAACACGGAATGGGGTGCGTTCGGTGACAACGGCTGCCTGGACAACATCCGTGTGTACTGCGACCACAACGTTGACCAGGAGTCCATCAACCCTGGACGCCAGCTGTAAGTACTGGGGTTCTGCTCGCTAAATTCGACGTGCAGAGAACGGATGCGAAAGTCTTTTGAAAGGTTTTCCAGAGGTTCGTATGCGACAATATACTTCAGGAAACAGAGCGGTTATTTGTATTGAAAAGTAAAGCTTTTTTACATTATTAACACGGTTATCCATTACTTGAATTTTTTTTCACTTCGGTTCTCATAAATGATAAATCAAAATGTGTACCTTATTCTTGAGCCTCTGGATTATACTGTTGCAGACTTTACTGTAGATAATTGCCTCTCGACTAAGGTGTTGAAAGGAGGTTATATCACGAATAGCTAGCTTGTCGATTTGCCGTCGTTGATCAACCAGATCTACATTATAACGGCTTCAATCCAACGTAAAGCTAATCATATCTGCTATGACAACAATCGCACGATTGCTGCATTCTCGATACCAGCTTGATGCAACAACGAATAGACAGTTTCCTAGGAGTAAACTGAAAGCACTTTGATTCATGTGTGAGACCTGAAATATCTTACATACAGCAAGAGCATTTACGCGTTTGTATGGTCTTTACTTCCAGTTACTTCTTCTCCCGTGACGTTTGTACAAGTTTGTTAGAAGTGAATGACGCGAGACGAGCGTAGCGCTAGTTAATGACGCTTTTTGTTACACTAAAATTGTCAGAAGTGTCACCTCTATTTTCATACTAGTATATATTTCATATCATGTATTAACGCAAGGACTATCAAAATGTTTTTCACAAAACTTTCTTAAATTCAAATGTAAGGATTATCAAAACGTTTTTCAAAGAACGTTTTTACATTCAAATAATGGAAAGGTGTTCTGTTTTACGTCACAGTTTCGAGAAGATGATCAGCGGCATGTACATGGGTGAGATTGCACGCCAGGTGCTTGTGCAGCTCGTTGACGAAGGTCTGCTCTTCCAAGGCCATTGCTGCGATGCTCTCAAGGAGAAAGGACTTTTCTTCACAAAGTACATTTCTGAAATTGAAAGGTGAGAACCATTGCTTCTCTTGGAAACTACAGTAGCTTAAATTTTTACTATAGCTATTCAGCCTACTTCTAACGAGTTTCCCTTGGTACTTGTTTGTCGGATCAACGCAGGGTGGGGTAAGTCTTGCTATTGTTTTAATATTTCTTATTATATGTAGACACTTCTTAAGAATGCTGTTAGGGCCCGCGCCAGTATGGATATTCTCGTATCTTTGTAAATAATGTTCGTCGAAATTTAATTCGAGTATCATAGATACTCCCCAAACTCCCTTGAATCCGGCTTGTCCGAAATTCGGGAGAGCGACTAAAAGAAACTGTCCGCTCTCAGGAATTTCGGAACCTCCTTACCTCCCATTGAAATCCTCTGCAACTAATATTGTTTCCTGCAAATAAACTCTGGAAATAAACCGAGTACTATCTTCCCCGAGAAGAATACTGGCTCCCAAGAAGGACCAGCCTAAAGAATCATCAAATCGGGCCGAACAGGACTCGCCCACCGAAATAATCTATCACTGGCTCCCAAGAAGGACCAGCCTAAAGAATTATCTAACAATTGGCGCCTGAACAGGGACAGCCTAACAAATCTAATAAGCATATATCTAACAAGTGGCGCCCCAACAGGGACAGCCCAACAAATCTAATAAGCATATATCTAACAAATGCCTTTCGAAGATATATATGTTGGTTTAGGGCAGTGGTTCATAACCTTGTTGGAGGTACTGAACCCCGAAAGTTCCATGCATGCATTCATCGAACCCTACATAATTGGAAAAATGAAATGTGCCTTTTAAAATTCAAAACATATGTATACATCTATATACGGTATTAGTGCACAAATTGTGCCATACCGAACCCCGGTTAAGAACCACTGGTTTAGGGTGTTGGAAAAAATTCAGCTGTATATTTAATTTGTTGTTTTTGCGCATAAACTATTGAAGTAGCAATCGTTTGCGTCTTTCAACAAACAATTGTAAAGAGTTAATGCAAATATCTACCCGATTGAATATTTTCTAGCCGTGAATACATAAGGTGTCTCTTCAAGGAAAGCCAATTCGAAATTTTCATTTCCTAATTCCCTTCCGCAAGTTTTTTTTAAGTAATTTGTTTGTGCCATAACTGACATTTTTACTATTACTGAGATTTTTTGCCATATATGAGAAAATGTATTGTCCCTCTAAATCATCGCATGACAGCGATATAGCGCATGTTAATATAGCGATCGCATGATCGCTATATTAACCCCTTTAACTCATTATTCTGAGTTAAAGGGGTTAATATAGCCCCCAAAAAGTGATTCCATGAAATTACCAGCTTATTAATAATACTGTCAAAAATGTTACCCGTAAAACTCTCATTTGTTGCAAAATAATGTACAGACAAAGAAATATTTTGAGTATATACTTCTACTGTTGCAAATAATTTGAATCTACACTGTCCCCGGCAATTTCATCGATTGGCATTTTTTGCGTTACCCTCACAGTAACGCGCTCTACTTAGAACCGTACCATTTGGTCATTAAATAAAGTAACTCAAAAAGCGTTTTTAGACCAAACTAATAGCGTAGGTAGTCCTATCGGTAGGTAGTTTGATCCCAGCAAGTATAACGTAGCAAGAAAATCTTCGTGAACGAAATGTCTTTACGGGCTAAAATACTGTACGGTTATTCAGTTATTACCGTTCGAAAGCAAGATTTTGAGGTTCCTGTTCAACTCTCTGGGAACTTTCATGGATTCCAATTTTTTTTTGCCTTAAACTTAGCTCTTCATGCCAGATAAAATTTTTTTTGTGACCGAAGTTTTAATGGTTGTATCGTGCATTGAGTAAAGTCGATTGCCGGTTGTTAAATGATTTTGTTAACACATATAAAAGATTAAAAAGCAATTTATGTATCTACGAAATTGATCGGCATTGTTTAAAACTTTTTCATTTGAGGGTTCGATTGAGCAAGTATTTATGTCGAGTAGCAAGACTCAACAAAGGGTTCTGAGAGTTTGAACAATTTTGGAACATGTTCAAGTCGTAAAATGCAAAAAGCTATTTAACTACGTAATTAGTTCGTAACATTAGGAATGGATAACTGAGTACGTGTAGTAGCATATAACATAGTCCTCTCATTTCACTGTCCCCATTGATCGATTTCGTATTTTCGAACTATTAGCTTGGTCCGCAGTCACAGTATATCATTTTCAAATTAGTAGAAAGCAGTTTATATCTGCTTGACGTATTTTTGCATTATTTACAGTTGACTAAATACCTGGCAAAGATTTACTTCACGAACGTCTCCATTTTAAAGCAGTTAAATAAAATTGAAAGGGCGTTCAATGAGCAAATCAGGACGTGGATTGATATTAGGATATGGTGAGATCATGTTAGTGAGAAACTCCTGGAGAAGGCAATCATATGCGACTGAGACTGTTGGAGTAAAGATTTCCTATCAGCCACTGATAGCGTGACGCAAATTTGATTCGCATTTATGTTGCTTCTTGCTTTTTCCCCAAAGAGATACGGACTCAACAATAGTGTGATAATGGGTAAGAGCTTTATGTCCTAGCAGCATAAAACTGCATGAAGAAAATAGAAAGAATCCGAATTGAATCACTGGTCAGTGCGTCGCGATTGTTTTCTATGACGAAACACTTCACTTTTCATCCGGGAATGGTGCCGATGTTAACATTTTTCTGAAATCTCTCTTTTCACTCGGTCAAGAATAGTTAATTTAGCAATGATTTAGAACGATGCCTGATTTAAAAAATCGATGTCATTGCCGTTGATCATTTTAGTTTGGATCATATCAGTTTCACGTGTACCTTAATAGGGTTAAAATGTTCCGTGTACAATCTTTGATTGTCATGAAGCAATTTTAAACTCTAATTGCTTAATCATTTATTTGTGATCAGTGACAAGCCCGGTGAATTCGGTAACTGCCAGTCAGTGCTGGAAGACTTGGGCATATTGGATGCCTCTCCTGAGGAGTGCGCGAACGTGCGGTACGTGTGCGAGTGTGTGAGTCGGAGAGCAGCTAATCTGGCCGGCGCGGGAGTGGCGGTGCTCCTCAACAGGATCGGACAGAAGAAGGTCACAGTTGCTGTTGATGGATCTGTGTACAGATTCCATCCTTACTTCCATAGTATGATGGTCGAATGCATCAGCAAACTCGTCAAGCCTGGCATTCAGGTTAGTTGTCTAGATTTTTTGTCACTTTTTTAAAATTAATGTGTCAACCAAGAGTAAAAAATAGTTGACGTTTTATCTCCTAAAATTTGACACAATCGGCATTCGAATACACACACATTGTATAAGTTGTTCCAATTACCGTAGTCGCTGTCTTGCTTTGTGATTAGTTTGTGTAGTTACATTAAATTAAGCGTTTCTGCTTCAGCTTTCTGGGCACGAAATAGGCTTTTTACAATTTTTGTATCCTGTAAAACCAAAGCACGCTCACTCGTTTAACTATACTCGTGGACTTCATGAACGTAAGTCTTTCATCCTAGTTTTATACGGGCTTCAAGTAGTTGTAATCTTAGCAGTGATGCAAGTGAAGGCAACAAAATTTTTCTGAGCCTCACAAATATTGATAATTTCAATAAACTTCCATTTACTAACTTCCAGCCTGCGTTTCGCAGTTTATATTAAACAAACACTGGTGAAGATCCTACTAATTTGTCAGTAAAATCGTAATTAGTGAAGGCGAACTCTTACGAAAAATTTTCTGGCAGTATGTACGTTAATCTGTACGTATCGGTTTCTGCCGAGATTTCTTGCACATCATAAAAGAATCGGACATCGACAATCGTTATCGCTGTAAATTTAGTTGCAATTGACGGGAGCTGCTTCCATCTATTTGATATTATCTCTTTCTTCCTCTAGTATGTTCAACGCTGTTTCTGTGTGCTCCGGAAGGAGCTTCTCTTGCAGATTATTTCGAAGCTTCTGCCGCACTTTTTCTCGACGTACTAGGAGAATTTCTGAGCTCTCTAAAAAGTCTTCATACCGCATTAATTGCTTTTCATGGGAGGCGCTTATTATTACAAAGCTGATGTACATGCTTTTCTCATAGCCTCATAACTTCCTGTAATTTTCTCACATTCTCTGTATAGATAGATTTTAGGTCTCAATTTAGTTCAGTGGAACTCCTTGCGTACTATTTTTTACCGTTATTTTTCTTTTGACATTTTTCGTTCGACAAGGTAATCTCTAAAGCCTAGTGCGTACTTAAGGCTAGTGCGAATGGATAGAAAACGAGTGCTTCAGATGATAATGTCCAACTGAGATGAAAAGCTGAGACATTCTTGAGTTGACTCGACCTGCAGCAATTGTACGTTGATGCCCTCGTTGCAGTTTGACCTGATGCTCTCCGAGGACGGGAGCGGGCGAGGCGCTGCGCTGGTGGCAGCAGTGGCCAACAGGAGCGCCATGGAACGTGAACAGCTCGCCAGATAAGCCCTTCTTCTCTTCCCCAAACCTCTACACACTTGCGTCACAATTCAAAATTTATGGCAAACATCTCACTTTGTCTAAAAAATAATGGAGAAATTAACTTCGACTCTATATAGGTCTCCCGTCCACAACATATTCGCATTATGAATGACACGCCAATACGAAAAATTCTTTAAGCGTCGCCCATTTCTGTGGCCACATAAACAGTCGTAGGAATTGGTTGATACACTTAATGATCGATCATCTTGGACGGGAATATTCACCTCGCTCGCTGTGAACGAAATTATTTTGAAATGATGGGATGACCGATGGTAAATTTTTTGTCTCAGGAGATAAGGGATCTAGTAAAGGCTATTCACGACTTGGTCCGATTCACGATGATTAGCACTCAGGTTGGTGTTCAAGTCAATGCGCTAGTCAGCGCCATGAATTTGTTGTATAGTGACTGTTTTAAGTTAAAAAGAGTGGAATTTTAGAATCTGTACATAAAATGAGTTTATGCCTTTTTTAATGCTTTGTAGAGCTTATGAAACGTAGAGCTATCTGATTTATAATTGCACACGTGGAAAAATTGTCCGGTATGTGATGCTGCTTAGAAGTGTGTTTTGGTGCGCGCTCAGATATAATAAAATCACTTGCATATCGACTCGTCACGTTTGCTATTTTGTGGATCTGTAAAGTTTGCAGTCGAGAGCGAACTTCTTTGCAGCCTAGGTTTTATGTGGTCGCATTTTCAACCACGAGCAGTGCAGGCATTTTAGTCTCGTAAGTGTGTATGGATTGATAAATAAATGAATTGGGAAGTGCGTTGAAGATGTGCTGGAAGTAGACTAAAGTGTGGATGAAGCTGAGGGAAAGGGTTGTATAAAGTATGTCAGAACATTTGAAATGTCGTCTTCTGATACCGGACGCAGCCCTGTTTGGCCGGGCCTGGTAGCCTGCTCAATTTTACCAGTGGAAATTGAAATATTACACTGCCAGACTTAAATTGTGTATTTTTCGGTTTTATCTTCCAGTCGCACTGAAGTTGTGTATTTTATAATTACAGCACATTGTACCTCATATTTTATTGTAGAATCAATGTGAGTAGTATGACGCGAAAATTCTCGTACAAAGAAGTACTTAATAGCTTAACGCGTAGCTAAATCACGCGTCGACGTACGTGGAAATCGAAATGCGAAAGGGGCTTCTTTCTGTTGGTAAAAGTGCAATAACATTGAGTAGTCGCAGGAAATTCTGTTGCTCGACTGACTTAGTGTGTTTATGCGTGTGCGTCTTCAGATTTCTAATGAACTTAATATATTTTATGGAAATCAAGATGTTCAGATACTATTAGGAACATCTTGCTGTGAAAATTGATAGAAGCACATAGGCGTACTGGCGACCATTCAACCTCTGTGTATTCAATATTAGCTGTTCTCAAAGAGGATTTCATTGTTTCATATTTAATGTAATGTTCGACAGTAGTCAATGTACTAAATGCCATGCCTCAGCGAGACGGTTTCGTTTAAAAGTCAAGCAACTAGAGTTGGGTAGTAACGTCTCTTGCGCAGTATATCAGACCAGTGAGTGTTATACAACGATTACCGTTATTTTTCACGGCATCTTACCTGCCAGCAATCAAATACTGCAATTCGTCTGAGCGATATGACATCGAGAACGCGTGCAATGTGCTTTCACCTCTACCACACTCTGTGACGATTAAATCGAGGTTTGCATGATGAGTAAGTTACTAAGAAGTGCAATAGTTAGGTCACTCGACTAAGGTTTACTATTTCCTGCTACACAATTTGATAAATATTTGAGCAGTATATTATAAAATGTATAATTATACAATCTGGATAGAAGTTGAAGTTTCTTGAGTCTATTAACATGACTAATTGTACAGAGGAAGTGTATATAACGTGTAACATACGTGTGCAATGGACGGTAGCATTTTGACTTAGTTTCAAGATAAGTATATTTTTAGAAATCAGCAATTGATTTAGTAGAAATGTTACAGTAAACAATTGTAAATTGACCTCTGCGTTCTTACGACGTTCTTACGCTCTGCGTTCTTACGACGCTAGAGTAAAGTCGCCAGTGTTGTGAGTTAGCACTGCGTGTACGCAGTGATTGTTTTGTCTGCTATTAAATAGTAGGTTAGGTTGTACGCCATAAATGTGATAACTAATATTTCTCCAAGTGTTCCCTCATTTTCCCTATTTTTTCTCCAAGCGTTTAACATAAAAGCCGAGAGAAAAAAGGCGATCTAGTTTACAAGACCGCCGAACTGAACGAGCACAACTCCAGGCATGAATTGTAACAAAAGGTTACTTAAGGAAGAATATGCGTTGCTAATTTTCCGCCACTGCTATTGGAGACCATCACATTTGTCATGTTCTTACTTCCGTCAATATTTAAACTAATTATTGCCTCAACATTGGGCTACATGTAGGTTCAAGATAAAATAGCATGAAAAATACTATAACAGTAGTATTTTAAAAAAACTATTGGTTTAGAATATTGTTGTGTAGTCTTTGAAAGATGAAGTATGGCTTGAAGACAAGTGATATTCTTGGAATTGTGCTCATCAAAAATTTACTTCAAAAAGTTGTTCCACACTATCTAAACCAATAGGATTAATGTATGAAATAATGAATTCGCTCTTTCTCTAGTGATAATGGGTGTAGTGTAAGTAATGTTACCTATCATACTCGAATCCAGAGCCAAATAGCACTGAATTGTAACTGTTCCACTTCAGTGCGCTTTCATGTCATTTTGGGGCTGTTACCAACTTATTAATATTATTGCGCAATTGTTTTTACACAATTCAAATTTACTTCTTTTCTAATATTGCTCCGTAATTCTAGCAATATTACTATTAGGACTTTATTTCTCTCATATAAAGCTGTTAATTAATAGTGGACGGCCTAATATAACATAGTTCAAGTAATTGCCCTCATTAATTTTGGAAGGAAAATCACCACTCCTTATCTCACGGATATTTTGACGACCGAACAACATCGAGTCATTTTCTTGTACGAATGCAAGTTGGGTCTTGCGGCAGCCGAAGCTTTACGAAACATCAAGTGAACTTTTGATGAAGATGTTTATACCAGAACTGTTCTGAGATGGTTTCAAAGATTTTGTTCAGGAACCCCACACCTCTATAGCTACGGTCCC
>JACJUY010000530.1:204979-223049 GCA_014220935.1 Platorchestia sp. MABIK | reverse complement strand
ACCTATGCTAGTGCTTGCGTACATGCATGTGTATGTGTGCGTGTTATATGTATGTGTGTATATATATATATTTGTACATGCATAAATGAGCACTAAACTAGCAACTTGCATCTAAACTATAAATACCGTTTTTCTATTCACCCTCAACTTGTCACATTACCTAACTCGTCATTTCTCTTATTATGGTAAAGTATTTATAAAAGAAATATAAATTTGTTGTGTGATTCACACTTATATGTAAAATAAGATGCTTATTAAATAATTACCCTTATGTTTAAATGTTTGTTTAAAAACTTGTAATTGAAGTCCTGTATTTTAGTAACTATGCACATGTATGTGTGTGTGTGTATATGTATATATAGACAATTGTACATGCATATACTTGTATGTATATGCAGTACATGAATGATTTCATGCATTTACACACACACAACAGTTTCCACAAAATTTCTAATCAAGCGACCTACATTTGTCCTATAAATACCGTATTTTTAAAAATTTTTCCCTATGTTATTGTAAAGCATCAGAATGAGAAATCTCGTAAATTGTTGTATGATTTAAAGCATGCTCTTTTAGGCTGTTAACTCACTTTCATTTTTTCATGCTCGCTGGAAAAGATATTTTTGAATATCTACGTAACAAACACTTTTAATATCATTCCCTGATGTCAAGGAAGCCAAAGCTTAAGGTCAATGTACGTGGAAACTGTCATCAGTGTTTTCACTCCACAGAGTTCATAATCTTTCTCTATTTGGCATCCATGAATAAATAAACACTATTTAACTTCAATTCACTATCTATTGTATGCATCTTTGTGTTTTTTACTCTCAGTCTGTAAACAAGCATTGAACTCGACCGTCACGGCATCTATATGTATGTGTGTTTATCGATTAAAGACATTTGCATTGAGACATTAAAAAAAATCTAAATTCATCTAATGTGTTAACCTTATAGGACATTAATGTTTTCTTCTCTTATTCACGTCCTAAAATGTTCATACTAGCCATGTGAGGTGCAATTCATCATTTTTTACGCTCGTGAGTATATATATATATATTAGGACAGCCTTTTCTAGGTGGTTAAATTCTAGTTACATATATAATCAAACCTAGATTAAGCAACAATTGGAAAATATTGCCCTCTATCGTTTGTTTCTCTATCGTTTCCGTTTACTAGTAACATGGGTATTACGATACCCATATTTGTGTACCAACTAAGGATCCTTACTTTTAAGATATTTTAAAAACCAATGATATGCTTATTGTATCATCTTTATTCAAAATAAACTGTTTTTTAGTTATTTTGCAATACAGCGAAACACTCAATTCTGCTAAGTTACGTTAATGATTGTTTTTTGCTCTGGTACTTGAAAAATTGAATGTCTGAAATTGAAAATATATAAATTAACTAGTTTATAATTTCCTGATGGAAACATCGTAAGAACTCAATCATCTCGATTGTCATCGCGAATAAAATGACGTAATTAACGGAA
Organism: Platorchestia sp. MABIK; assembly: GCA_014220935.1. NCBI lineage: Eukaryota > Metazoa > Arthropoda > Malacostraca > Amphipoda > Talitridae > Platorchestia > Platorchestia sp. MABIK. The sequence continues at coordinate 221,557 of JACJUY010000530.1, read as the reverse complement.
AAACTACGGAAAATGTCGTTTAAAATAGCCACTTTTTCGACGCTGCTGCGTGAAAATAGAACGTGTTGAATTTGATGGTTTCGATTGACAATGCTATTATTACTTATTCCATGAATGTTTGATTTCTATTCGTTGAAAACTACTTGTTTTATACGTTTCACAGGTAACAGACCACTTTGCAATGGTAATGCCGTAGTAAATTCGGGAACTTGCTTGTAAGGGCAAAAGCACACTGATCGGTCTAAAACTATGTTGCACGTAAGAAAGTCTCGCATTTTTGCAATATATTCGTATGTTAGGGATCCTTGAGCTCTCTTTTTTCTTGTGAAGATAGTCAGCGAGTTCATAAACCTCATGTTACTTTAGTTCAGCAATCTAAAAGCTAGCATTCATTTTGATATGTGTTGCTATTGAAGAGAACTGACAAGTACCAGCCAACCAACCATTAGGCATCCATTACTTGTCAGGGGGCGCCCATCACCAATTTCAATTATATCTATTACGTGACCCCACCGTGGCTTTAGTGAAAACTGTGTAGCTAGTTAAGGCCCGAATCCAACGAAATCTTTCTGGGTACGTTATTAAAATCAAACGATTGATTGGAGAGCGGGAGCTCCAGCTCTGCAGACATTTGAAATTCATGTTTGACGAGCCGACATACTCAGAATCCGAGAAGTAAAATGGCTCGTCTGACCTTCCGTATGCAGGAAGTCGCACTCACAAAGACGAAGTGCCCGGTACTGTTACGAAATTAATTTTGTACAGTTCCGTCGTGAATCAAATGAAGATAATTAAGCGGATAAACAACCAACGAAAAGTAAGCTCTTGGGAATTAGTTACTATTGCACCCTAAAAAGGAACAGTTCCGCCGTTGCTAACGAGATACAGTTAACTGCGGCGTGTGAGATAATACAAATATGCAGTAATGCAAATTGGGTAAAAATTCGACATCAGTTTACGCTAACCTGAGCTTATGCGTGTAAAAATTAGTCTCAATCATTGGCCCCTAAGAGGATGTAACTATTGTATCCTTGGAAATAATTGTTCACAGGTGGAAGAAGTGAGGTTCTAAGCTGAAAGATTGGTGAGATTACCTTAAGTTGAAGTAGAATCGTTTTTTTCTTTTGCTATGAACCAACTGTTTTCGATTCAGAGGGATTTTTTTCAGCACTTATAACTTTCTTCTTCAACATTAGTCTCATTTCCTAAACTTTCGATTTTACTGTTTCTATGCGTAGGAGGTGAGGACACACTTTGTACTTGGATTCCTCGTACCCTTAATGGTATACTAAATGGTGCCTTCGTCTTTTTTCTCTTGGCAATACCTATGTCGAGGTGAGCGAGGCTTACGCTTTTCTTTAAATTTAATCTAGAAAATTAATCAAATTACCCAATTAATTGATAAATTTGATTCAAGCATGAATAGTTGGGACTAACAGGGATTAATTTTCATGCGTGTGAATTCCGATTTACGTAAAATTATTTATAATTTGGTGATTTATCGTGGTTTGTCTTCAGTTGATGAATTTCTTAAATAATTTTAGGTGAAACTCACAAAGTTCGCATTTAAATTGCGGTAGAATGTACTTTCATCATGGATCAATTTAGCTGGCTTTGGGTTTTAAAATTAGGATTTGAAATTAAGCATTACTGTCGTAGAATTTTTATCGAGTGCAGACTATAAATTTAGTGATATATTTGAAAAATGAGGTCTCTAAACTTCATGACTTTCTGCAGCTTCACTTTAGAAATTTCGTTTTAGGCGAAAACGGGATTTATGTTTAGGTAAAATTTATTTCTAAATTCGAGTAGGCACTGTTTTTATACTATTCGGTATTTTTAAGGTGCGCTAGAATTTATTAAACAAAATGGAAATTTTATGACCATATTTTAACACACTATTCTATGTAAACACTGCCACAACAATTCATTCGTTTACAGCAGGATCGTTAAAAGAAAGATGTTGTGTCAAATTACTTATGCCGTTCTCTTCATTTTTTTCACTATCTTTATTTTAAGTTTTTTAAATTTTATGGCCAAGGAACGCGCAATCATTTTATAAGGAAATCTACGAGTGAAGTTTTGTTAGTAAAGGGGTGTTTACACTAGGGGACATTTCAGTCGTGCGGCGCGACTCGTGCATACGAGGCTCACCATTGAGGCTCATATCTGTGTGTGTGAGTACGAAGTTCCCTATTCGCTCTGATCGAATTCGTGAGGCGCGCCGCACGAGAGCCTCGCAAGTCGCAACTCTAGATCGGTCAGTGTCGTAGAGGGAGTATCACGAGTATGCTCCATGGTCAGTGTACAGTTGGCAGTCATCAAGTGACGTAGCGCCTCTCGCTCATCCGTTATGGCTGACGCAACACGGCCGCGAGAAACTACATTGATTTTAATTGAAATGTACTAAGCCCGTCAATGCCTTTGGCAGACTAAAGCTACAAATATAAGGCGGCGGCTTTACATTATATTTGAATGAAAATGAACGAAAATGGTAACATTTCACTCATGCAAATAAAAAAGAGATTACGTCGCTTAATTGCGATACAGCAACAATATTCACACAAGCGTCGACAGTAATCCATATTTCATAGCAGCTGGCCACACACTGAGTCACTGACTGGTTTTGAGCAGTGCGCGCTCCGTGGCTCGCTCAATGTCTAGTTTAAACACTCATGGCTCATGTGAAGCGCCACACGAGGCGTCTACACGTGAGCCTGGGACAAAATGTAGACCAGTGTAAACAGGGCTTAAGAATGAATTACAAGCAATGATTCGCGCTCAGGCAAATTCAATTATAACCTCGGCGAGCTGATATTTGTGGTAAGCATTTCATTTAAAATTATTTTACTCAATAAAAAAATTTATCTTCAAGTAGCTGGTAGAAAACAATATTTTAACTTGCTTACAAAGTCAGGCAAACTTAAAAAATGAAAATAGTGAAAATCAGAGTAACTCCAATAACCAATGGTACATACGTGCAGCAAGTGCTTTTTTTCTAGGTGGTTCTAATGGCTTCTTGGCATTTTATGAAAGCTCAAAATACAATAAAAGAATTTTAATTGAGTAAAATGTTATTGATTGCTAGACATAAATCTATGCCCAAAAAGATGCATACAAATTAAAATTGCGTAAAAAAGAAATGAAATTCATGTTAATTTGTTTATTATGTTAAGTTAACAAAGCTTGACGGCTCATTAATTCTAAAAACATTTTTCTTTTTCTTTTCACGAATCTGTTTTTATTTGTTCTACAGCGAAGAGAAATCCTGCACAAAACATGATCAAGGTCGTTCAGCTGACCACAAGCCAAAGCTGCTGCTATCGGAAGAATGGAAAGACATGATGGCTGCCGTAGCAACAGCTTGTCGACAGAAATTTTCTTGTGTTTTAAGCAGCTTATGTCGACGATGTGGAACTTTCTCTGTAAGTACTTACCGTTGTTGAAAACATGTGCACTATATAGAAAAGTGTACTGGAATTAAAATAAAAACATGTAGTTATATGAAACGAAGCAGTATTAAGAATTCTATGAAGGTTAGAGGTTAAAAAGTGACGTTTTTATTTAATCATTCTCAAATGTTATCAGTACTATTTAATTACTTTTTTCAAGTTTTGAGCATTAGTTAGCATTGATTGTTGTAATTACGTTGTCTGAAGTAGACAAATTTGCATTCAGGATTTTTCTGATATTAAATAGATGAGCAACTAGAATTTTTTTTGTAGTTGGTCTAACTTGCACCCTTATTTTGATACAAAATGTTTCTTTAAATAATTAAATAAAAAAAATCTTCACAGTGTTTTGATAGCTGCAAGAATAATATCTTATAGTTCTTAGTGAAAATATTCTGAAATGAAATAGTTAATATTTTTGCATATATGTTAACCAAGAGCATGTATTATATGTTGCCCAAAATATTGTAGAGAAACTAAATTTATATCTTAACGTCTTATGAAAAGCTAACACAATCAAATAAACAGACTAGAATTGTTGGATTGAGTTTCTACTCTTTCTTTTTTAACACTTTAAGTACGGCGTGACCAACCGGTGGTCATTAAGGAGGTTTTTTAAAATGCTGCTGAGAGACCGGAAGTCACTGACTCAATGTTCATAAATACCTAATGAAAACTAAATAAAGGCACGATCTATTTAATGTTCCTTATTTTTGAATTGGATCCCTAAAAAGAATTCTAATGTGAGTTGGACATTGAACTTTGGTTTAACCCGCCGCACTTAACGTGTTAATGGTTATCAAAGCCAAAATTGAACTTAAGTATACATTTCCTAACTGGAAATGACTGGGTGAATCTTTAGGTAAACATTTAATTATGTGATTTTAATTTATTTTTATTTGTGCAAAATAGAATTTAATCCTTAAAGGAGTACTGGATACAGATTGAGCTTAGGTTAGGTAGATTTGACAATCTTATGTAGTAAAGTCTATTGGGCTATGTCAGCCATATATAAGCTTTTGAAACTTCTGTCTTAGGTGCCCAATTTGCTTCTCTCAGTTTTCATACTCTCTGCAATTTCTTCCTCTTCTTTCCTAACTATTTTTTTTCTATTGCAGAGTATTCTATGTGGGAATGCACCTTGTGCATAGATTCTACATTTTTTGTGGTCAATTTACTAAATGGCTTGTTTTCTTCTCTTTCTTAAAATTGCTTCTGTTAAGGCAAGGATTCTGAAACTAACAATTATAATAATTGCATATTTCAACTACATCTTGCATGAGAAATGTAATATTAAGCAAGTAATTGATACAAAGAAAATGCCAATTAAGGGGGACGTCTAAGCAGAATCCAGAAAATTCCTGGATTTTTTTTGTTGCTCTATTTGCTAGATATAAGCTTACTTCACAAGCTGTCAAATTTGCAGAACAAACAATCAGAGCATTGTAAGTGGGGAAAATGAGGTTGGGAAGGGTGGGGAATGGGTTGAACCAGCAACGAGCGCCAACCAGCAAGTTTATGTGCCATGATCCTAAATTTTTTTTGTGGTTTTTATTGTTCTATTTAATACAAAAGTCCTTAGTTTACAAGCTAGGGAAGATTCAGAATGTTCTGTGCTTTGAGAGAGTGGGAAATGAGGGGGGAAGGGGGGGTGAATTTGCATACAGTTGCTAGCATTGGACAGTCATCCCATTAGACACAAACCAGAAATATTTTGATTTTGTTTTGTTGGTATGTTCAACACAAAACTCTTTCGTTTACGATCTAGCAAAGGGACAAAACATTCTTTGCTCTGTTGGAGGGAAAAACAAAGAGAGGAAGGGGAGAAGCGCGTTGAGGAGGACGCCGCAGCGGACGCTTCTGGAGAGGTGATACGTATCTATGATACCAGTTCTATTCGTATCTGTGATACCTGTGGTACCAGTTTCTTCGAGGAACAACAAAAAACTTACAAGAAAAAAAATTCATGTGTTCAGATAGCTTTCAGATCGTCAATTTTTCCAAGTAATATAGCTAGCAAATGAATAACTGTAGAAAAATGCACTTCCTGAACAGTTGAAGGTAAAAAGTTCAAAAGCTATTTGCTCCAAAAGTTATTATCGTAAAGCAATGATTTAGGTCTTCTTGAATGTGCAAAGAGTTGCTGCAAGGGTTGACGTGGGTTTGTTTTGAAATTTACAGTTATTTTTTAGTTACATTGAATAATCTACGTAAAAATGCATGACTTTAAAAATATATTTGAAATTTCAAAAAAAATATTATGAATTTCAAAACGAACCCACATCCAGCCATGCGGCAACTCTTTGCACATTCAATGAGACCTAAATCATTGTTCTATTATAATAACTTTTGGAGGAGATAGCTTTTGAAGATACCCTTTTTTTTACCCATTTTCCCCTATTATCTCCGTAATTATTTTGAAAATGGGAAAAAGTCTGGAAAACAACTCCTATTAATTTTTAGAAATACATGCCAAATTTTATTGATCTAGATCCCATGCAATAAACGCAACAGCCCTTTCCTTGTTTCTGCTTAGACGTCCTTCCAATGTAGGTATTAGTGTGTTACATATGTATGTGTGATTATTCAGTGATTTCAATATTAAACTTGTGGTTGATTGTCTTTTCCGTACTATGCTGCTAGTGGAACAAGGTTTATGAATATGTTGAGGTGAGTTTTGCATATTTTGTTTGTATTGTTTCTAAATTTATTGCATCATAAGTATTGCCAGTTTTTGTCAATATCTGTTATAGGTATTGAAATTTTTCAGTTTTATAAGGACGGTGGATGGTTAAAAGTAGAAATCATTTTCAAACTAACCATTTTTGAAACAATTTATAATTATAGGGCATCTAAATTTAAGTTTTTGAAATAAGCATAGGTACACATAGACTGTTAATTTTCAATGATTGAATGTGTATAGTATTTTTGTAATCACAGAAAATTTTATTTATCCAAAAAATGTCAAGTTATTGGTTTTGTCTTCCATTTCATGTAATTAGAATATTTTCTAATGATCTTTTTTCTGACAGATTGATGGGAGCTCACAAACAATTTTTTGCCATGCTGGCACACAAGTAAACCTTGTGAGACCATACAGTGGACCATCTGTGGCCTCCCTCCCCAGCAGTGTTCGGCTTGTTGAAGTTGGGCCCAGGGACGGTCTTCAGAATGAACCTGTGCTTGTGCCCACTGCTGTTAAGGTGGAGCTCATCCACAGACTGGCTGAGGCTGGGCTGAAGACTATTGAAGCCACAAGGTATGGTAGAATTTAGGAACAAACAAAATAGTTGAACAAGCAGCTTGTCCAAAGTTCCTGCATTGGATCTCTTTAATGATACTACCAAAATATTTTAAAGATGGTAGACTTACAGCTGTTATACTTAAAGCTTCACTTCTTGAGTATAATTCAAGTAATAAACCAAGGTTTGATGGTGATGTTGATTCCAAATGATGGTTGTTAGGTTATCTATAAATAATTCATTTCTGGTCAGCTGGAATGAAAGTTGAAATTCAATTAAAATTTGAGCATTCCAGACTGCATCTTTGGATGCAAATGTATGATTTTTGGTATGAATTCCTATCTTGGGAATGATGACCAAAAATGGTGTGCAGAATATTCTTGAGAAGTATCCTATTTCTCCTAAGTATGCCATCACCCAATTGCATTAAATTTATGGCATCTGTTTGGTTATGATTCAACGTATTGGTTTGGCATTGGTTACTTTATTCTTGAGGTAATATTTTAGAGCCAGTCATATCTAACTATTTTGAGTTTATAATGAAACCCCTTTTCATGGATATTTTCTGTTGCAAATGTTAGTTTAGGTGCAATATATTTGCAAACAGGAATGTTTTTACTAGCATGTTTTAATATAAAACCTAATTAGCTCCACACTGTACATTTTCTATTGTGTAAAGTTTCTATTAAAGGTGGATGGCTGGGTGTGAGAGGAAAGATTTACCTGCTGCTGTAAAGGGGTTCCTTCCTTAAACCACCAAAATATTGAAAAATGCTAGATAATTTTTTGGAGAGTTCTAGAGTTCATTTTTCACTTTTTAAGCACAAAAGAGCCTTGTGTAGAAATTTTGATGCTGTCACATTGAATGTTATTTTGTTATTACAGTCACTTTCATAGCTACCTTAGTCAAACACTTGTCCACTTGTTCTTCATGATTGTACTGGTATAGGGGTACACTTGTTTGTGTTTTTTTTCTTGATGTTCGAATTTTGAACTTAAATTTTGGTATTTTGATGCGTCTATCATTGAACTCACAGCATTACAGTTAAGCTTTCCATGGCTAATATCCTTTTTGTTTTTTTTTGAAGCTCTAATGAGGGCTAAGGTGTCACAAGAAAAAAATGTGTGAAAAAGTTTAGGTTTTGCAAAGTTTCAAAAACAGCATTTGGGATGAACATTTGTTGGTAAATATGTCAGAACATATGTGAGCATGCATGTACTCATGGGATAATGATTTTTGTGTTTACAAAGGGAAATGTAGTTGATGGTGAACAAATTATAATCATTTGAAAAATTTGCTCATCAATAGTAACTTGAGAATTCAGGCTATATCTTTTATTATTATTAGGCACTTTAAATCTATTCCAAATAATGATTGGTATTGACTCAATTAGAAACAATTTTTTGAATAATAATTCAAATGCTTCAAACTTTGGCTTATTTTAAGTTGTAATTTGCTCATCATAGAAAAATAGGTGTATAATTTTCAAATATTCTGCTGGATAATTGTAAGCTGAATTAGTATTAGTAAGCAAAGCTGAAATATCTGATATTGTCTACATTCAAGAGCACGATTTACGGTACTAATGCAACAATCTTGTTGTAAAAGTTCACCTTTACTTAGATTGTTTTGGTCATTATGTGTTACTGTATTTTGGTTACCATACAAAGAAAAAAATAAATACCTAATAAACTTATATTTACTTTGAATTGTAATTTTTAAACATTTTGATATGCATACAATCTTTTCATGTATTAAATTCTAAATGTTATCATTTAATGCCATAGCATGTGGCCTAAGTTACAATTGTAACAGCTATAGAGTACTTTGGCATTTAGGCTTGGTAAATAAAAGGCACTTCTATTACTGTCAAACTGTCAGCAAAAATGGTCTCCCTCAGGTTATATTTTTTGCAATTCTATGTATAACACAGAATTTTCGATTTACAGCTTTGTCTCAGGCAAGTGGGTGCCACAAATGGCTGACCACTCTGAAGTGCTGACGAGCATCAGAAGAGCTCCAGGCGTGACCTATAGTGCTCTTACTCCCAACCTCAAGGGCTTCAATGCTGCAGTGAGTGCAACACCCAGCAGTTTTAAGAGTTGCTTTGTGTTTCTCTAAGCAGTGATTGATGGGTGTGCACTAGGTCCCTTGAAAGCTTTGGTGCTACTGGGAGATAATGTTGGCAAATAAATACCTAGTGCTGACTGTTGGGAAAAGTGGTTTGATAAAGAAAGCATGGTTTACTAAATCCAGGGGCTTGTTGGTGTTGCAGTCACTACCTGAATTCTTTAGTAATGAAGGTTTATATCTGCATGAACTTATACTTTCGGTACTGTGTCCCTTTCATGACAAATGTAAAGATTGTCTAGATAATTATATATTTATAATTTTTTCCAGTGAAAACTTCTGAGCAATTTTTCCTATTGGTGCTACTGGCAGTTCCTGGTTCCTTAAATATTATGAAATATTTACCTACTGCTGTTAAACTGTATCAGAAGTGACTATGGTTGAAATCCCTCTGAAATTAGGCCATGCGTTTCACATTGATTCGAGTTGGGTCTGCAAGAAAATTTTACAGTACCTGTGCGGAGTCGCATTGCTCATTGTAGTCTAGCAATGTGTGGTGGTATGATTGTCTTGCATGCAGTTCTTTTGATGTTGCTGCAAATTTCTGATTTATCAGATCTTTTAATTTGAAGGAAGTAAAATTTTTGAGTGATAATAATTGAAGTCATTAACAAGTTTCTGTGATATTTAATTAATTTTGCATTAATGGCCTGGAAACTACTGAATTTTCTTAGCCACCTACCGAAATGCACAATCCTTAACCACAACAAAGATGTTGCGGAGAATGCACGGTGGAAGAGATCATTTAGTATGAAATTAGGGCATAGAGGAACAAAACGCAAGGTTTGTCCCCACAACCTGCAGACAGAAACAAGATGAAAAGAAGTTTATGGAAAAAGATGAAAGTTAAGGAAGATGGTTATAGGTGCTGGAAAAAAGGACTACAGTGAATAAAAACGTGATGGTCCATAACAGAACAAAAAATTTTCTATTACAACAAAAAAATACCAACATAACCTTCAGCTAGCAACCTCACATAATGAGCAAAAGTTTGTGTTAAACCTGTTTCAATTTCATTTCACAGCTGTTAACATTTTGTGAATGATGCTGAGAAAAATCGCAATAATGTAAATATGCTTTTGATTTCCTAGCGCAGCATTTATTTCATTTTCAACAGTTGATACTATTGAGAGCTATCTTTACATAACAGTAAAGGACATGAGTGTTTTTGAAATCTGAACTTCAATTTAAAAGTGTTACTCACTTTTGTTTAGTGAAAAATTATTAGCTGTTTTGTATGTCCTTAACTTGTTTTCAGTATATTTTAATTTTAAGCAAATATGCATGGGTACCATTAGTTTGGGGTTGGCATATTTTTGTTCCAAATCTGTTGAGAAAATTAATTCATTATCAGTTTTGTAGCATTAATATTACACAAAAGTCTTCATTTTTGCTTTGGTTAACTTTTTCTAATTTTGTGTTTTCCCCACAAGAGCATAGGATAAGCAATAAGCTTGGTCTATTATGTCCTACTAGTCCACCCCCCTTTATTTTTATTTAAAATAAGAAAGAAAGCAAAATGAAAGAAAGGCCGTAAAAAATAAAAAAGTTCAATCTCTCGAGAATTGATGAGGCTGAGTGCACACGGCCAGTCAAAAATGTATGATAGTGTTCGAAAAATTACATGACACACGTTCCTATTTCCTAAGAATTTCAATTGATGTTAATTCCTACTCGAATCCGATGGATTAATACACTGGAAATTGTGGAGTTGATGAAGCTTGTATCACAGATATACTCATCGCACACTGCAGGCTGGCTTTGGACAGACAGACGGAAGGACGCGGCTCTTATTATAGTATAGATTGGGACTGGCACCTTCAGGGAAGATACTGTTAGGTCACCTCAGCAATAGGTAGGGCTTCAGGACTTCTATCTTCCATTACCACTTTGCTGCTTTCAGTTTTCATGGCTTGTTTGTCATTTTTTCTGTGTTCTTTTTTCTTCCATCCTAACCTGGTGTATCTATGCTGGATATACTGTGTGTACACTGTTTGTGCACAGATTCCCTATATCTCACACTCCATACCAAATAGTCCTACCTCTTTGGTCTCTTGATGCTGTCTTTGTTGTGGCTAGGGAGTTTTAAATCAACTAAAAAATAATAATTATTTTCCAATATTTCAGATGGATGCTGGAGCGACAGAAGTTGCCATTTTTGGGGCTGCTTCAGAGTCTTTCAGCCAGAAAAATATCAACTGCAGTATAGAACAATCTTTAGAAAGGTGCGTGTGTTCTTTGATTTTCTTAGTTATTGATAGCTTATCACATTTCTCCATTGGTAGGTGTCTGGTAAAATGTGTTGAAATTGATATAGCTTGGTTGTAGATTTGCGATTTCATTTAAGGCCAAGTAATGAAAGTTTGTACAAACAATGAAGCAATCATTTAACCTCCTATGTAGGCTATTTTACTGAATAAATGTATAAATTCCCAGTTTTTGTTTCCCTGCCACTTGCCATTCATTTCAGGGATATAATATCCTTGCTGCTCTATTTCTTGTGTAAGCATTATTTTATTTTTTTATTCTTTGCTGCAGTACAATTGAAAGAAGTTACATCGAGTGTTTCGTTTTGAAGTTGCCCTTTTGAGTACCGGAATGTAACACAGGTATGTGCGTCATCTGATTGCTTCGAAACGCAGGTTTACGGCTGTCGCGTCCGCTGCAAAAGAGGCTGGTGTGCGGGTGCGAGGCTACGTGTCCTGCGTGTGCGGCTGCCCCTACGAAGGCTCTGTGGACCCGAAAGTGGTTGCGAAGGTGAAATTTTGGAGTCATCAAAGTTTTGTATTGAGCCTGTTAGGTAGCTTGTTCTTATTGTTGGATAGGTTGTGATCACAATCTTAAATTTGCAGATAAAGAAAGCCTGTGAAATCTGGTATCAGCTGCAAGATTCTGCTCATGATGTTTAATGTCTTTAACTAATTGAACGTGTGGATCCCTAATTTTGGTCTCACTAAAGCACTGTGCTCAAGAGACTTCTTTAAAGTGTCTTTTTTGTGCAAACATGCTGGTAGTCTGTGCTTATAGTTATATCAGAACTACTTCCATAGAAACTCGAGCACTAGTTTGAAAGCTTATGAGTATTTTATTTTTTTTAGGTATGAAATATTGATTCAGATTTTTTTGCATGTCTTCAGGATGTCTTCATTGGTCTTCAGGATTATCATCGATTGTGTTATTAATTTGACATATAAAGTTTTGCGTGGAGTTTTTCAGCCGTTTTTTCACGATTTTACACTTTCAATAATTATTCTTAGTATTGAATCCCTCAGGGCGATTCAACAGGTGCATTTGTGAAAACTCCTAGGGGAAAAAAATGGGGTTCCGAGCTGAGGGTTAGGGTGGCCCTAATAAACGATTTTTGTTTTGTTACAGTTCATTTTAGGCCCACTGCCATCGGGTTTTTCAGCACTTATTACTTTATTCTTCAACTTTTATCGTAGTTCTTTATTTTGTACAATTCCTCCTAAATTTACTGTTTCTATGAGCAGGACATCTTGATTGGGAACAAACCTTGCGCATTGACTCCTTGACATGAAAGTAAAAATGGTGCTTTCATCCTTCCTCTATATGGAACCCCCTTGTTGTGGTTAGGGCGGATTAAACTTACTTTTAAACTAATCTGATCTGTCAGTTATATTATTCTACTTTTTCTTAAAATAGTCAGGTATTGCATCCTTTATTTTATTACAAAAACGGGCTTTAAAAAGTTTACTGGTTTGGTCCTATGATTTTATGTTTTTAAATTGTGTATTAAAAACATTTCCTGTAATAACTTGAGTAAGAAGAGGGTACCAAGGAGGGGGGGAATTTTGAAGCCTGTTTTGAGGAAAAGGTGCCTCAGTAGGAATGCTAAAAAAAGATTGGTTGTATGGAATTGTTGGCGTACCAATTGGAATTGGAATTGTTGGCGTACGCAAAGGAATAAAGAGGTGAGGAATATGACTGGAGTTAAGAGAGAGCATGCGAGCAGAGGGGACTGTTGTGTGTTGAAGAGGTTCGGTCATAAGGAAAGAATGGAGGAGCAATAGTTGATGAAAGAGTAATGAAGTCAGACGTGCGCAGAAAGAATGTTAGAGGTAGGCCGGTGACTTAATGGATGAATGAATTTGGCTGAAAGGGCTGGGCGAGATCAATATATTACTTTAAAGGAGATATTGTTTGATCCAGAGAAGAGATATTGTTAGATGCCTCAGACATGGATAGGGCTTTGGGACTTACGTTTTCCATGCCCTTCATACTTTTTTCAGTTGTCATACCTTCTTTCCTATCTCTTCTTTGCCTTTTCTTCCTTGTCCTTCCTTCTTTCCCATCTCTTCTTTGCCTTTTATTCTTGTGCTTCCTTCTTTCCCATCTCTTCCTTTGCCTTTTCTTTGCCTTTTCTTCCTTGTCCTTCCTTCTTTCCCATCTCTTCTTTGCCTTTTTTTCGCCTTTTCTTCCTTGTCCTTCCTTCTTTCCCATCTCTTCTTTGCCTTTTCTTCGCCTTTTCTTCCTTGTCCTTCTTCATTCACTGTATTTCTGCGCAGAGTCCCCTGTGTGAGAAGAGACTTTGTGCAGAGATTTGCCGTTTTCTATGGTTCATACAAAATGATCCTTGCTATGTGCCCTCTTTAGATCTCCTTTGTTAGGATAAGGGAATCGTAATCTAATTTGTAATATCATAATTATAATAATAATAATAACTCCAAAGTCGAAGGGATTGAGGTAAATGATGAGCATAGCTTAAAATACTTCCTCGAAAAACTCGTGATGTTACTTGTGTGTAATCATTTTGCTCTGAAATGTTTGTGTGTAATCACAATGCCTCTTCTATTCGTAGGCCTGCTCATAAAAACTGTGACGTCGCACTAGTGGTCGGAGATCTCGCGTGATTTGTGATGAATTGAGTTGGCTCTAACCTATCGTTGATTTGTGTGTAATCATTTTGCTATGTAAAATGTTTCATTTTATGTGTGGGTGACCGGTGAGCCACTCTCTCGTCAAATTTGTCAGGTATTGGTCGTAATTTATCCTGATGTTGCCAGGTGTTGAGTATTATATCATGGTAACATCGCCAGGTATCGTTGGCCCTGTACGAGCTTGGCTGCTATGAAGTTTCGCTGGGGGACACGATAGGAGTGGGCACCCCCGGCTCGTGGCAGGCCGTGCTGAGGGAGGTGCTCCAGGTGTTGCCCGTCCACGCGCTCGCCGTGCACTGCCATGACACCTACGGCCAGGCTCTGTCTAACATCCTCACGGCCCTCCAAGTAAGACTGATCTGAGTTTTTGACTTCTTTTTCTCAAATGACCAAGATTATGAAAAAATATAAGTATGACTAAAATGTGTCTATACGCTTCCTGGTTACGGTTATCTTGAATTTAGATATCTCATTTTTCGAGAACTCATGCACTTTTATGTGAGAATGTATCATGGAATGTAGTTACATAATATATTGTGACAAATCTAAATCAACATGAATCTCTTTATAACAGGCGGGAGTGAGCGTTGTGGACGCGTCTGTTGCTGGTCTCGGCGGTTGCCCGTACGCGAAGGGCGCGTCAGGCAACGTAGCTACAGAGGATGTGGTCTACATGCTGCAGGGGCTGAGCATCGAGACCGGTGTGGATCTCCACAAGCTGGTGCAGGCCTCAGACTTCATCTGCACCGCCATCAAGCGGCCCAACATGAGTAAAGTGAGCCAGGCGCTCCTCGCGTCATCTTCGAAGTAATGTGTGCCATTTTTAGTGTGGAGTACAGACAAGACAGGCTTATGAGGCGCTGTTAATTGAACTTACATGAGATCGTCTCGTTCTGCTGATTTTAGATAGGATTTCATTCACATTATTGTTAATACATTCATTGCGGTATGACCCACCGGTGGGTCGTGCTTACGTGTTTCCAGCTGGAAAACTACCCATCGATGGGTCGTTTGGAAAATGTTAACAATCTTCTTAAATTAATGGTATTTATTTTACCCAGTGAATGTTTGCTATTTATGAAATTTTTAACAACTTTTGACTTCAAATTTGAGTTGGACATTGAACTTCAGTTTAACCCATCGCAGTCAATGTGTTGAATAATTCAAACTCATCGGTACATATTCTTGCTCCTTAATTTTAATTCCTTCCATTCTTGAAGCAAGACTGGGTTAGAAATTTTGAAAAGAACAAGTATGTCTTTCCTCTGTGTTCTAGATGCAAGTTGATACTTCGAATTAGTTCAGGTTTGAATTGTTCAAAACCAAATGCCGTAGCTCTTTAAATTTTGTTTTCCTTGTGCACCGCATCAACAACTGTGCTACTCGTGTTTCAGGCTTTCACATCGAGGGTTGCATTTTTGTGATAGAAGTGCCAAATTCTTATCTTATATCAAGCTAATCTTTTGATTTTCAAGGTATTCTTTTACAGTTCCAAAAAGCTAAGCTGAAGTTACATTTGTGCGTCACAAACGAGGGCAAGCATTTGAAGCTTGGAGTGAAGTAGTTTGTTGTACTCGTAGTGGAGTTTTAAATTTAGAAATGACAAAATTTATGTGCGATTGTGGTTCAACAATGTAAAAATTGAATCAAATACTTTTGATAGTTTTACCTACGACTCACCGTGGTTAGCACGAAAAGTGCTTTGATAGCAGAATGTTATTGACAAACAAATGGAAACGATGCTCATTCTGGCTTTTAAATACGTGTTTTCAAATACCTAAGGTATTTGGACTCAAGTATGACACTCAGTTGTGTGAAGTACAGGAAATTTCATTCATTGGAAAGCTTCTAATCTGAACATTCTATGTGAAATAGGTGAATAAAGCTGTAACAGCTGTTACAGCTTTGTTCACCTATTTCACATAGACATTGCTCTGACATTGCACACCGTCCTGAGGTTTAGCAATGCCTCTTCTATCTGTAGGCCTGCTCATGAAAACTGTGACGTCGCACTGGTGGTCGGAGATCTCGCGTGATTTCTGATGAATTTAGTTGGCTCTAACCTATCGTTGATTTTCCATCGAACGGAGCTGGCCAGTCTTTGCAAAATCTTAGGATAAATGCATTGATATTTTACTGTCAAATGAGTATTTAAAAAATCATTAAGAGATGTCGAGCTTGTTTGGACGCGGTGTGAGTCCACGCCATGAGTTTAGACAATTTAAAGGAAGGAAGCAGTGTACTCACGCATTTGATTCGAATGTCAGTAAGGTTAAGGTTTCATTTTATCTGTGAAGCTTAATGGTTACGTAGGGTAAAGCTCCGTGGCACATTTTTTATAATTATCTTACATTGCACAAGTTAGCCGAGAATCATGTTATAATAAAAGTCTGGCATAGTTCGACAAACGGAAAAAGGCTTAAAACTAGAGATGGTGACTTTGAGCTCCAACTTAGCAGAAGTTTCGTTCCTAACACTTTATCCGCTTTGCATTACAACTGCCATTCCTTCACTTAATCACAAACAAATAAGACTCTGCACAATGTATGAGCCCAGCAAGTACATGTAAGGAATTTATTCATTTTGGCGCACTGTATTGGTAATTTTGGATCAATCAACACAGTACCACACAAATTCGCTGGGAAATTATGTGGAGGAACATATTACTTCCAATGAGTTCTATTTAAAACTGTTACTGTCTTCCGACCGCTAGTGTGACGGCAAACCCGTGTTGCCTTGTCTAGAAGGCCTGGGGATGTAGGACACGTATAGTTTGCCCATAATTCAATGCGTACTGAATGTTAGTATCGAACGGTTTTATTTTGCTACCTTGAAATATCCATTCCGTTTCGCAC
>JACJUY010000530.1:144523-187022 GCA_014220935.1 Platorchestia sp. MABIK | reverse complement strand
ATGATCCCTAACAAAACAAAAAACCTTATTCTATTTCAACATAGGGAGGCCTACTTAACCTTCAGATCGTGACTTCACATTATCTCCCTTGGAAGGCTAATTCCCATAGGGACACAAGTCCCTGAGGGGGATCAACGAAGTTAGTGTCAATTGGTGTACATACCTGCAGGTTTCTGGAGTAGCTGAGAAAATCCCAAAATATCGTTGATGCACCAAGATACACTACCTAGACGTTACGGTTCTAAATAAACACAGGAGATGAACTACGCTGATTTCTAGTTCAATAGGAATGGGGAGTAAGAAAATTTAATATAAGGCTAACATAACTGTCTAATAAAACTCAACTGCGACTTCGAGTACTAAAGTACTTAAAATTATTGCAGATATTGTAGCCCCGCTGATATCCAATATTATTAACCAGTTTCTCCTCCTAGGCACTTTCCCGAACTCCCTCAAAGTTGCTAGAGTAACCCCTATCTTTAAAAAAGGTAAAAAATCCGGTGTAAACAATTATCGACCTATCTCCGTGCTACCAATTATTAGCAAGGTATTCGAAAAAAATGTGGATAAAAAAGTGTACTCTTATTTTGAACAAAAATCATTTCTCTTTGATAAACAATACGGCTTTCGTTGTAGAAACTCAACAACACAGGCAATATAAAATCATTTACAATTCCTTTATTCAAATATAGATGAAGGAAAGCCTGTCTTCTCTGTATTTCTTGCCTTTCGAAAAGCATTCGATTGTGTGGACCATAACATATTACTCTCGAAACTACACTGTTATGGCATTCGAGGAGTTGCCCATGATTGGTTCAGATTATACCTAACAAATCGGAAGCCATATGTTGTCATTGACGACGCAAAATCGGACCCACTGACAATTAGCCATGGAGTTCCACAAAAATCTGTTCTTGGGCCTCTTCTATTTCTGATTTTTATCAATGATATTATTTAATCTACATCATTTGTCAAATTCATACTTTTTGCCGATGATAGCACGCTTTATGCGGTCCTTCCGGACCAAAATCCTGCTATGATTTCGGAGAGTTTAAATACTGAACTCCACAAGGTTTCATCGTGGCTTAAAGCTAATAAAATAAGCCTGAATATCGATGAAACAAGATATTTTACATTCTCATACAAGAAAAATATATCTCTCCCACGCATTAAAATTAGCGAAGGTGAAATCGAAGAAACCAACTCTTGTAAATTTCTAGGCATCATAATAGATAAACATCTGACCTTCAAAGAGCACATCGTTCATATTAGTTCTAGATCATCAAAATCCAACGGAATCCTAAATAAAGTCAAAAATTTCCTCCCTGAATCAGCCTTACAAATGCTCTACCGAACGCTCATTTCACCATACTTGCAATACGGAATAGAAGCATGGCACTGAACTGATAAAGATATAACAAATAAAATTTTTACTTTGCAAAAAAGAGCCCTTAGA
The DNA here is from genome assembly GCA_014220935.1 of Platorchestia sp. MABIK. Lineage (NCBI taxonomy): Eukaryota > Metazoa > Arthropoda > Malacostraca > Amphipoda > Talitridae > Platorchestia > Platorchestia sp. MABIK. The sequence goes on along the minus strand of JACJUY010000530.1, from coordinate 185,566 downwards.
GTGGTAAAGAACCTAGAATATAACGCTCACACAAATGTTTCATTCAAAAATTTACAAATACTTAAACTTTCGGATCTCTACAAAATCTCCATTTGTAATTTCATTTACAAAACATTAACAAATGATGGCGACAATAGCCTAAAACAATTATTAACTGCGCAAACTGGTCATCAAAACTATTTCACCCGAAATAGAAGTAAATTCATGCTTCCTTATTATTCAAAGGCCCGGTCGCAACACAGTATCCTCTTCGTTGGAAATAAAACTTGGAACTCAATGCCTGAGGAGATCCGTGAAAGTAATTCTTACAAAGTATTGGAAAGAAATCGTGAGTCTCACATCTTATCAGAATACTAGTCGTGTAAGATCACCAAGTCAAATCTTGCCTCCTACATGTCTGATCCTAATAATGTAATTTGCCATGGTTAATATCGCCGATCTTCAGGCTGTTCTTAAAACATTTATCGAATATACTTTTAAATATAGTCCATATGACCTATGTTGTAAAATGAAGCATCAAATATCGAGTTAATTATCTCGTTGATCAGTCAAATGCGAAACTAGATTAAGTGAATTAGGTTAAACTTTATTGTACACCTTAAAATAACGTAATGGTAGGATGCCCTAGAAGTCGCTGAACTTGTTCGGGCCCCACAGGTAGCTATACGCAAATTTGACCATTTTACTAGACTTAAGAAACATTCTACCTCTGTAACACATATGGTAAATAATTTTTTTTTTTTGGAGTTTCGTTTCGTGATTTCCGAATTTGTCGCTGCATTCTACTTTTTCCTTGGCTATGACCAAAGTATTAAGTTGCTACAATTAAATAGTGAACAACACTATTACGCTTATATTTACGAGAGGATAAGAGGTCTAACTTTTTAAAGAGACGAAAAACACGTGTTTTCGACTTAGAAACCAGATTAGATTATAAGTTAGTTTAGGCTTCCCTCTAAGCACAACGAAGGTGTTCCCAGAAGAAGAAAAACGAAGGCACCATTTAGTGTGGAATGAAGTGAATGGAGAATCTATGCACAAAGTGGACCCCTACACCATACACAAATAAACGAAAAGCTAGAAAAGGTCATTAAAAAAGTCACAGAAGATAGCATTAGTGTTGAAAAGAACAGCAGTGAATCGAAAAAGCGGTTCAAAATAAAAAGTCTTTTCTATTTCAACAAAAAGAAGGACTACTAACTTGTGTGTCAGCATCTTCCCCTTGGCAGGGTTAATTTCCGTAGGTACAATAGTTGTATCATGCTGAGAGTCACGAGCTTTCCTATATTAAAACTAATTCACAAAATTTGATACATTCGGTAGATGGAAATTTGCCAGGACCAATGAGAATTCAATTATCAACTGAATAGCTTGCAATGTTGAATTATTTCTTTTGTAAGTGTAGGAGGGAATAAATGAAAACAAAAGACAGAAGACCACTTTCCCCGACAATGCGAATTGATCATTTATCTTTCACGGGCGCGAGTTAGAGCCTCTACGACCTTTGAGACGAGGCAGTCACATTAGCAAGTGCCAGAAACGTTATAAAATTGACATTGCTGGTCTTCTTAGAAGCAAGTCAGGAAACGAGACCCCCACAGTGATGTTTTCCTTCTGTTTCAAAATACTAGCCAACTCACCTAGATACTAAAACTACTTCCACCATCTCCCTTCAATTTAATGAGGCATTCATGCTACAACTATGATGCTGCGTACTCTCAGGCAGACCAATTTTACTCTTTGTCGTTGCAGAAAAATATACATTGTTATTTACTTTCGACATACCTTGATCAGATCAGAAAGTCGTTTGCCTTTGTTTCTTGGTAGGGGGTACGAATGAACGAAGTTGGCACCGATGACACAAGAATCATGATAAGATTATCACCAGTAGACAAAAATGATCCATCAACACGATGGTAATCAGAGATGAATAAAACTACCGCTGAGATAATAGGTCGTGCAAGAAATCTTTCGTCAGTAGCGGAGCCGCCGCCAAGTCACAGGAGGTGATGCAGTTCGAACTTTCTAGAGAATTTTGCAGCGCTTTGGCCGAGTGCCTCAGCCAAATGAACCTTCGCTATTACACCGCAGTCGCAGTTTGTTTGGCAGCAGTGCAAGCATCTGACAAGTGCGGTGCAAGCCCTCACGCAGCAGTGATGCCAGCCCTCAAGCAAGAGTGATGCCAGCCCTCAAGCGAGAGTGATGCCAGCCCGCAAGCAATAGGTGATGCAAGCCTTCTTGCTGCTCCGGTATAAAATTTTGCGCGGTAAGAGTAAAGCTTACTTACGTCAGTTATACACACCAGTGTAGAAAATCGTGGTGTTGAAAGCATGAGCCTGAGTTTAGGATGCTAACGTGATGAATAAGTGATGTAACTAAGGCACACCAGAGTGTGAGTCAGAGCCGAGGCGCGCGTCTGTCATGAGTTGCCAGTTGCGACGAAGGAGTTTGCGTCCCCCCGCTTACTTTGACTTCACCCCCACCTGACAGCGCTGCTTCGGTTCTTTGCTTTTTGGCTGCTTTGATTCGAAGACTTTGTTTTGTTAGATGCAGGTTGGTCATTATCAGGTACCTGAGACGTAAGTTTAAATGAAGGCGCAGAAAAAGAAAGTGGTCTCATTTAATTGATGGCTGGTTATGTGAACCCGTAAAAATTCCGTCAAGTTGCTGAAATAGGTGATACAATGCAATGAATGGTACAGTGACAAGATGCTGTACGCAATACACTTTTAAATTATAAATTTATTCAAGTCCCCCTCACAACGAAAGATGTGTTCCTAAAAAAGGAAAGAGAAACACACCCTTTAGTTTGAAATTTCAGAAACGGAATGTATGCAAAAGCATGTTCCCACACAGGGTTCCTTGCGCATAGAAACAGCGAGTCTAAAGGAAGGAAGAAAGAAACAAGATTAGAGATTAGATTAGATTATTGGTGAGTTTAAGCCTCCCTATCCGCAACAAATGCGATCCAAAGAGAGGAAGAAGGAAGGCACCATTTAGTATGGAGTTAAAGGAACGCGGAATCTATGCAGAACGGGCATAGAAACAGTAAGTTGGGAAAGAAGTTCATGAAACGAAATAAAAGTTGAAGAAAGTAGAAGGTGCTGAAAAACAGAACAGCAGAGAACTAAAAAAAGTGGTCCTTAACATAGCAAAATACATTTTATTTCAATAAAAAGAAGGCCTACCTCTCAGCTTGGGCCCTCACACATTTTCCCCCTGTGAGCGCTAATCCCCATAAACACAATAGTTGTATCCTCCTGAGGGGAGAATGAAACAAGATAAAAGTTGACGAAAATAATAAGCACGCTGAAAAAACAGGACTAGTACAGGGTGGCGCATAAGTAACGCACCCTTTTGAAGTTAAATTTTAAAGACTTATTACCGCAATACACACTGGGTATCTGTAGACAGGATACGACACGTAAATAAACTTTAAGAGCTCTTCTATGGTTTGCAATTAACCCTATCGTTATACCTTTCATAGTTTATTTATTATTAATTATTTAAAAGGGTGCGTTCCTAATGCGCCACCCTGTATAATGAACTGAAAAAAAGTTCCTCACAAAACTAAGCAAAAACTATTCCATTTCAACAAAAAGAAGGCTTACTTTACCTTTAGTTCGGGACCTTATATCTTCCCTCTTCTAGCGCAAATTGCCATATATCCTCTAATTGAATCTCCCTAACAAACAATCAAAGATTTAATAATTCAAACATTGCGAGTAAGATTAAGAAACCAAAGTAATTTTGGCAAAAAATTATGTCACGATAATCTCAGCCGTTAAAGAACTTCTGCATTTTGTCGCAGTTTACTCAAAATTATTTTAAGCATTTGCAATTTACTGCAAATTATTTTGAATACAAAAAATTCAGAACGAAGATGCTTAAACGAAACAAAATCTTGCTTCGTAACACTTTGCGCAGAGACAACTAGTATGAAGCAACCACTTTAATTTACAAGTAGATACATTCCCAATTAGTGTCAGGCAGCAGAAGAAGCGTTCGCACGGTTCTCTAAATAATGTAGTGGGGATTGCGCGCAGAAAAAGAAAATCGTCGCCCGATCTCGAGTCGCGATCTGGCGATTCCGTCGTGACAATTTCAGCCATCGCTGAAGCGCTCTTCAACTCGAGAGACGACTGCCGGGAGGCCGGCCAACAGCGCAGTGCTGCGACTGAATTTCGGACAGCTTTTTCTACTTTTTTGACACAAAGTATCAGCGTAAATGTGTTGAAATTCTTGCATCCACTTTTCCTTTCGTATTACGCTGTTTTAAATTAAAGAGACTTCGCTAGAATGGGAAAAGCAATAATTTACGTGATGCCGTGATAGAAGAAAACTTTCTGCCTCCGATAGTGTGTCAATTTTTTTTTGCTTTATAAAGCTAATAAAAATTCAACGTTGAATCAAAACACAAGCTTCATCATTCTTATTTATTACAGCGCAATTTACTGCACTATTTAGTGAGGATTTCGCAGAATAAAATGCATCAATTTTTCACAGTGAAATTTCAACTAACAATACAGTTAAGTATGAGGAATAATGAGAAAACTATAAGTTTCTGAACTAAGGGGCAGTAATTATTTTTTGTTACGACATCACCCAACTGCGCGAGATCCTGTAGTGAAATACAACAAAAATTCTGTAGTGAAATACAACGATTGCCCAAATCCATGAAGTCATACCAACATCAAATCTAAATTCAAGCAAGAAGGGATGCGGTTCAGTTTGTATTTTCAAGTTATTAGATGCATTTACCGACAGAAAATGAATTATAATTTCACTCTTGTATAAATAAATACACCAACCACAAGATTTGCTTAGATGCCAGTTTAAGCATGCCAAAGGCGTTCCAAAGAGAAGGAGTAAGGCATCATTTTGTATGGATTTGAGGGAACGCGGAATCTATCCACAAGGTGTATAGAAAGGAGTGAGTTGAGAAAAAAGTTCATGAAACAAAATAAAAGTTGAAGAAAAAAGTAGTGTGTGAGCTCAAATACAGGATAGCAGGGAACAGAAAAAGGTAGTCCGTAACTAAACAAAAATCTTACTCTATCTTAACAGAGAAAGCTCATACGACCTACAGCACGGAACCTCGCACATTTCCACTGGGAGTGCTAATTCCCATAGATACAATAGTTGTATCTCCCAGAGGAGACAACAACCACAAATTTGTTTCAAGAAAAGCAAGCACTCGATGACCTAGAATATACAGCGTAACAAGCAATCAGAAGCAGACAACATTTTACAGGCTACTAAAACTTGAGACTAATGTTGATACCATAGAGAGGAGATTAAAGTGCAGTTCCAAGAAAGAAGTGGTTGGACCTAAGCTCCTCATTTTCGTACGATCAGAGTAAAGATAAAACGCATGAGGTTAGGTAAGATTAGATTATGGAAGTAAAGATGGAATGGAAGATGGAAGTAAAGAAACGAAAAATCTATGTTCAAAAATATTCTCCAAATCCTTTGCGTAAATGCAGCAAGATATAGAGTTCGGGAAACAGAATAAAAGTGAAAAAAGAAAGGAGTACTTGCAGAGCAAAGAGGACAGAAGTGAACCGAAAAATGATGGTCCGTAACAAAACAAAACCTATTCTATTTGAACAAACGGAAGACCAACCTTACTTTCCGCTCAGGACCTTGCATCTTCCCTTCGAGAAAAGATGCTACGGAGGCATAGATCGTCTTATTATACCATTCATCGAATTAAGAACCTTAAGTAATCAGTAAGGGAGTCTTCTATTTTAAAGCGTGCATTTTGCTGCATTTGCTTTCCCATATTCAGGTAGGCTTTCAGGCCAATTTTACAAAGCTGACCCACCCAATTCTGCACCGAAGCTGCAGGATGCGCATAAACAAGACGCTCCACCGACGCATCGATTGTTTGTGGTGAGCATTCGACGTTGACGACTGGCCGGTCAGTCCGAGTTTTTTTTTGAGCTTCTTAAAATAAGACAATGCCGGGAGAGAGGTAACTCAAGAAGTTCTCTGCGTATGACTTTCGTCCCAAAATAAGAACCCACGAGAGCAGCTTGATGCCGCATAGCGCCTGAATCGCGTTGATTGAGATCAACTTGCTGCTCTCGAGCTTCTGCTGTTGACCACTTCGAAGCTTTCCAAGTGATACTTTTACGAATACGAAAAAGATGGTGAGAAGGTTTCTCTTTATTGCTATTATTTGCCTTTATTAGAGTGTATACAACACGAATGGGAAACGGTCTTTTCTCACAATATCAATACAATCTAAAGCTAATAGCTCAAAGTTCGCAGCTGGAGTAACGTAAAGATAATTTACGCACCTGAAGATTGCTGGTTTCTAGATTCGTAATTTCTCATATGCTTTGTAATATTATTATTCTCATTGTCATTATCATTATATTAGTTTATGACTACATAGAAGAGAAGGGATCATTTAGTATGGACTGTAGAAATCGAAGAATCTGTGCCCAAGATGTGTTCGCACAGCTGCATATAGACACACCAAGTTAAGAAACAAGCGGAAGAAAAGACAAAGAATAGATGGCGAAGAAGGCATAAAAACTGACAGAAGCAAAGTGGGTATGAAAGATAGAAGTCTAGAAAAGCTATCTATAGCTTAGTATACAACGTCTCCTTCTGGGGGTACCAGTCACCTTGCCATAAAATAGGACAAACTACCAATCTAATTAACCTAAATCTAATTAACCTAACTTACGTCCCCTGAGGTGCGTTCTGTTTAATTAACCAGTTCATAAATATTAGGTGCATTTCCGCTCCAATAAACCCCCGTCATGCAAATGTACGGGCATCTAAGGGTATTAAAAAGATTTCAGATGGAAAATCGGCTTCAACGAAGTGGCAGAGCCGTCATTTTAAAGGGATCACCTATGTAAACATCTTTTGACTGTGTGCATTAACTTGAAGTTCGAGGATTAAATGAGAGTATTGACCAGTGCTCTTAGAATAATAGATTATTGTCCTTTCATACTCGAATGCGCCACAAGGACGTAATATTTCAGCGTGTCCTCAGCACAGGTTTCTACCCTGGCAGAGGCATAAGCATCAATTGACGAGACGTAGAGGTGAACTGAGAATGAAGCAACAAAGCGAAGACTCCGCTTGAGAAACCGAAGTAAAGAATGGAAGACAATGTCTACCTGGCCACAAATTTAAATCCACAAAGAACTCCTGCGACAAGCCATGCTAATTCTACGGTTGGCAGCTAGGGTCATCACTGAGGAGCACTACTTAGTTCTCCAAGATGCACTGGCGATGGCAGATGCTATAAACATATTCCTTTTAGCGTTTGAACTCCAGTATCCAAGACACGCGGTTTTTCGTAGCACTCACCTTTGCAACTCTTCATATCCTAAATTTTCTTATCTCTAACTGGGCTCAAAGGAAGAACGGGTTCTCGTCAGCAAAACGACCCTTTACAAATCAGCAGAGTTTGTGGCTTCGTCACTATTAATTACATAAATAGAACTTGACACGTTCGTCGCATATTGGGCCATACTCGTATGTCCCAATCGGTAAATTTTTAATTCACGTTCTGATATAAATGAATGACATTTCATGTTTCGCGATCTTTTTAATGAATAACTGTAATCATACGAGGTGAAACGTTATTGTGCAATTGTATTTTCACATTTCTTAGAAAGAAAAAAAATGTATCCGAGCAGTAAAGTCCATTTCCTAATTCTGCTACATACAACCCAACCAAAAAAACCGTTAACAACCGTGGAAACGCGATGAATGTGTTAATTAAACGAAGGAACAAAAATTCAATATAGCGACTGCAACAAGCAAATCAGGCTGGATTGGCATTTGAAGTAAAATTTAAAAGCATTCGAGCCCCGACAATTAAAAATACCCTCATTGGATACGTGACTATATAATATTTCCCAGTCGTGCATATCTCGATAGGCACTGACCAGAACGTCACTCGTCGCGAGCTAAATTAAAAGTGACATGAGAGCAGAAGAGATAAAAACAAAACTTCTGCTCTCTCTCACCTTGACGCTTAGATCTTATGGTTACCACATGTTGGAGTATACCATTTAACCGCGCTCAAATTATACCAAGGCGCAGTAAATGATCGGCAGAGTTGCAAAAACTGCATCGCTGAACGGGCCCTGGTAAAAACTCCTGTCCCCTGCAAAATGAACACGCACGACTCTTAACACAATACTTGTGGTTTATGAATGCTGTAAATGTTAGGAAAAAATCTCTTGACGATCCTCGAATTGAGCTAAGGAAACTTTGACGAGAATAACAAATGCACTTCTGCCAACGCCAAGGCGAGGATAAAACATGAGCACACTAAACACTGACGCCAGAGTTACCATAATTGGTTGAGTAGCGCCCCCTTCCTGCGCTGCTATTTCGAGGGGTCGAGCCCCCAGCCGTATGACTGTCTGTGTTTGCCGCAATCCTGCCAAACAAGCACTCTCGCTGCCCCCTTATCCCGGCCAAACAAACTTGCCCAGTAAGAGAGATGCGTCCAAGATAGCGGTGCACCACCCCACGAAAAACTCCATCGGCGTGAGGTGTACATAACCCCATGTCGACCACCGTCCTTTATGAAGGACATTAGGAAATCGCTCACAGCGTCCTAATTTTCTGAATGCTCTGAGGGAAAGTTCATACCTACTAAATTTCATTTATGATAATTCAAGAGAAATTACCGTAACATTTCGTTCAAATCCAAATAATGAAGAGTTGCATTCAATGACGAAGCTCATATTTCTAAAATCTAACAAGAGATGAATCGATTGAAAATATATTTCGACATTCAATAACAAGAAAATAAAGATTGAACTGCTGTCACCATCTCCCAAAATTAAAATCAGACACTCAAAGAGACAGCCAGCTAATTTAGAGAATTTCAACTAGCGTCAGACGCTGCAAAGGCGTGTTCGTGTGCAACATTATGGACCGTAAGTCAGTTGAATGAGCTAACGCTCAAAATCTTTTCTTCTTAGATTCCCGATTCCAAGCTCTTTACGCATCTTTGTCTTTTTTATGGAGTTTTTGCTGAGTTTGAAATTTTGATATAAATATCATAAGACATTAATTAAGACAACTGATCCCAATTGGTAAACTACGTAGTGAAATATAAGCGTCACGTTGTTGAGTTACTGACAGCGACTGTAATGGGACCGATAAAATGTAGGACACATAAAAAAATTGATAAATTAATTGCAAATTACAGATTACGTGTGCCCATAAACACATAATCGAGGCCGATACGACTGGCCAGACTCATGTCGGTAACATAAGATTTTCGTGCAAATTTGAACATAAATTCAAAGGGAGAAATATCATGAAGGATTAGAAAGCTTTCTATACCTGTGACACAGCACGGTCCTTAGAGACGGAGTTCCCTATTCTCTTCGGTGGACTTAATCTAGTTTTAGTGTCAAACAATTCGTAACATTTACATATTTTTGCGGGTAATCAACACCCCCATCTGGTTAATTCATTTACAGCAAATTAAACAAGTATATCATTCCAAAGCCCAATTTGCTACCAAGTTGTTCTACCACTGGCGTCATAATTACCTGACAATTACATGGAATTTAAAAAAACAATTTGTCAATATTTTATCATTCACTTTTTTTAAACAAACGGCTTTTCTTTTCGCCTAGTTTGTTCGAAGTCAATGATAAGATAAATTCCATAAAATTACGCCCTTCTCTGCTAGCACAATCAATCAGTAAAGCACTGTCAATTTTCTCACGTAAAATTCGATACGAGTGACGCTAAAGCTAATCTTAGAGTTTGTTTAGGTGCATCAATTTGGAGCAGCCCCCTCTACATAAGAACCGCATCTGAAATTCAAAGGATCATCGTAACTTTTATCAAGCAACGAAACTTAGAGTAGAACCATCGCTTAAGAAAGTTGAAGGTTCATATTGCACTCACTTGCATAACCGTAACTTGAGCATTTAGAAAAAAATTGTACCAACTTTTCTCGCCAAAACAGGCGTCGTGTTGAACATCTGTTGTGAATATCTTGACTTCAAGGCAAGAATAGGTTTTTGTGATAATTATTAAGGCTGTGATCATAATAACTATCTTGTGCTTATAACATAAATACCTTAAAAACTTCTGCATTCCATTTTCCTGCCAGCTTCAGAGTACGAATTTTTTTGTACGTTTCAAATTTCAAGTCTTTATAATTCTTTCACGAAGCATTATCGACCACGTAGTTATTGAGTAAAAGTGTTAACTTCAACGGTCCCAACCTTGTGTTAAAGTTTGTTCCAAGTGCCGGTCACCCGGTATACTGTTGGCACTTCATGAACAATCGATTTAACCATTGTCTTTCTTGAACTGAATTATAGCTTACATTTTACCTGATATTGGCTTTGGAAGTGTGTAGTTTGTAATTAAAATTTCAACAATTGTTGTAATCTCCCCTCAAGTATATAAAGCGTGTCTCAAAAAAATATACTCGCACTTTAACTATTGCCAACATACTCCCTTTTTTGAATTGCAGGTATATTTAATTCCTCTCAGCATGACAGGAAATTAACTAAGCTTTAAGAGAGGAAGTTTGTTCTGAAATGTTATTAGACGACCGAAAACTTAATTGAAGAGCAAAGATGATTTAGAACTAAATTCGAAAAACCGCCACCAACGCGCTGGACCATTGCTCGCATCAGAGACAAATTTGAAGCTGATGGAACTGTCCAGAACGTCAACAAGAAACGTTCTGGACGATCACGGACATCCCCGAACCCTGAAAAGAAGAGCAGGTGTAGGAAACACTTATTCGATCACCACGAAATCTCTTCGACAAGCTGCTCAGGAAACCCACGTCTCAAAAGATAACATCTATCGCATCATGAAGCGTCTGCACTCGAAATACTGCATTCCAACCCTAACCCATGCTTTCAACGAAGACGAACCTGAACAGAGAGTTTAGTTCTGTGAATGGTACCTGGCGTACGAGTACAGAAGAGGCAGGGTTTCTACCCAAGATTGTGCGGAGCGATGAGGCATCCTTTAAATTAAATGGCTCCATTAATCGCTACAATAATTGCAAGTACTGGGGCCCTGTAAATCCTCATCAACACTTGAACACCATGTAAACTTACCAGGAGTAACAGTGTGGTGTGGGATATCAGCATTGGGCACCGTAGGACCATTTTGTTAAAGGAACTGTCACTGGTGAGAGTTACCTCAACTTGCTTCAGGAGTTTGTCTGTCCGCATATTTTTGAGTATAGTTTGGTGATGACGACGAGATTTACTTTCAGCAAGATGGAGCACCTCCCCACTACCATCACGATGTACCAGCTCATCTCGATGCAGCTTTGCAGACATGGATTGGACGAAGGGGTACGTGCCATTGAATACCGTGCGCGCTCCACAGACCTCACGCTCACGGACTTCTTTTTTTGCGGGGATTTCTCAAAGACAAAGTTTATCACATCAAACCAAGAACAATGGACACATTGAAATTGAAAGACAATGCCGTGATATTCCTAATGACCGGTTTCGTGACGTTTGCGAATCCCTTGGTGCGCGTTATCAGCGTTTTCTGGACAAATATGGTCTGCAATTTGAACAGTTACGAACATGATCCTTCAATAACATGCATTTGTCTTCTACATTCGAAGCCCTCTATTTTACTCTATGTTCATAAATGTTTTTCTCGTCATTCAAAGAGTGAGTACATTTTTTAAGACATCCTGTATTAGAAAAGGCAGTGAGGCATGCAGCTGCTTTTTGAGCCAATCCCATCTATTCTAATAGGATTCAAGCCTAGAAATTGTGGTGGTAAATTCATGTTCTTCTGTGATCCCTAAGATTATATCCCAAAAAACAATCTTGAACAATAATTACCCAGTGAATGCAAGCATTGGCGTTTTGAAATAGCCTATCATCTGAGTTGCAGAACGTAATTAAAAAGTAAAACGGAAAAGGTCGCAAGTCAAAGACGTCAGATGCGTGTACGGCGAGGACGGTAAAAGACAGATCTGTAACTTCATGAAGTTACTGGTGCACTTCAATCCCATCGTTCTCCAAATGGGAGAATCACAATACATTCGTTGTGTCTCGATGTTTCCTAGCCAACGACAGACAGTATTTTCGAGCATTATGCGGACACCAAAGACCATCTTGGCGAATCTACAACGAACCCAAGTCACTTTGTTCGGCTCGCAGCGCACAATCCTCGTAAGAATGATTTTCGGACACTCGGTAATCGCAAGTGAAAACAATGTCGATGATCGCCGATTTTTCAATCAATCTCCTTCAAAGATACTGGTCTATTTTGTGAAGGTGAAGAGTGTTACGCCTCCGAAATTCGCCATAAAATGAACAGATTTTTCCATCTTATGCCTAGCATGCATTTTTCCTCTGTATCGTTCTGATGCGAATGAAACCCGGTTAATGCGCCCTCCATCAAATGCTGGACTGTTTCACAGGTTTTCACATTTTCACCTTGAAATAGAATCTAAGACAGAAATCGTATTTGAAACAGTTGTTACTACGTCATGAACACCAATCGAGGGTTGCCACATCATTTCATACATAATAGGTTCTGAGTGGATGAAGAGAGAAAATGAGAAAATGCAATGTTTAAAGATATCTCTGCTTTTGCCAGGGCAGACTACTTTTTAACTCATATTTTTCGAATCGAACTTCCACCTCCGCAATGGAAAAAAGAACGAGCCTTACATCCTTAAGCGCCAAGTCCCTAAACTGCACTTCAGGACAATCCCCTCCACCGCACTCCCCTTGAGGAGAGAACTGTCAGAACAGAATGACACCCACTGCCAACATGGCAGACGAGAGCGCACATGAGGCTACGGAGATTGCAATTAATACAAAATTCATTTGAAGAAGCAAGTGCGAAGAGCCAAAATTAAAGAACAAAGGAGAGAAGAAGCACAAATAATATTGGCTTGGTAACTTACAAATATTTGAGTGTATTTGAAATTGTGCAAAATGCAAAGTACATATAAATTTTTCAGTAGTTGTTGGTTGACATTAGGTAGTCATTTTATTTTTAATCAAGATGAAGTATTCAATCACAAAAAACTGTCACTTCTATTGGAGCAGTTTTCTTGCCCTTAACGTAAAGTTTCGTATCTCGAAATGCGATAACAGTTTTATGGTATCTTTTGACGTGAGAGATATGTCACCCAGCAGCTATCAGAAACTCATTTACACACAGGAGACACGAAACGAGCAGATGGCCGGTAAATTTAGCAAACGTTGAAGCGCAAATATAAGCATATTTAGCTCCACCCACGCACGCTGCGTCAAAAGCATCGCGTGGCGATGCTTTACAATGTTCAGTTGCACCTGCGGAGCGTTCTCTAAAGGCATCAACCGAGAGCGTCCGACCTCGAACAAAAACTCCTGGCGACACAAATAACATTATCACCGATACGCTCGAAACGCGGAAGCCACCACGACCGTTGTTTTTAGTCGCACATAAATGCAGGAATACATGCAAGAAATCACGTCAACAGATAAGATAAGACTATTAGCTAGTTTAAGCCTACCTATCCTCAACAAATGAGATCCAAAGAGAGGAAGGAAGAAGGCACCATTTAGTATAGAGTTTAGGGAACGTGGAATCTACGCAGAAAGGGCATAGAAACAGTAAGATGAGAAAGAAGTTTATGAAACAAGATCAAAGTTCAAGAAGAAAGTAGTAGGTGTTGAAAAAACAGGACAGCAGTTAACCGAAAAAAGATGGTCCGTAACAGAACAAAAAACCTATGATATTTCAACAAAAAGGAAGCCTACCTAACCCTTAGCTCGGGCCCTCACATAGTCCCCCTGGGAGCGCTAATTCCCATAGATACAATAGTTGTATCCCCCTGAGGGGTCACGTCAACAACAAACTTCTGAATAATTCCTGTGAATATCTTTTCAGCTCGGTAGAGAAAGTCAATCTCAAATATTAGGTTTGTTAATCAACGTGAAAGATTAGGTTTTTTCTTTCAAACTCAAATTTCAGGAAGTTTATCATATTTTTAACACGTTGACGGCGTATTGAGACATGTGTACCGCTGGGTAAATTGCTCATTAACGCGCCAGTTTAAATGAGCAACATTTTAAACATTTCAGTCTCATTTAAAAAAACGTAATGTAGCGAATGAGATAGAACATCATCGTGTAATTATATTTTTCACAATTCTTAAAAATAATAAAAATGCATACGAGCGATTAAGAAGGTTTTTTAATTCTGCTACTTGAAGAAATCTAATTTATTTAACCGTAGCTGCCACCAAAACGTCGTCAACGTATTAACTGTTAACGGATGCAATAAAGAACGTCACGATTACTAGCTCTACCATTTCTCTACCAAAAGTAAATGATCTAAGTTAATTTAACAACAAAGAAATTTATAACCTTAATCATTTACTAATAAAACAAAAAGTAAACCAAAGGCTTGGCAGCTTCGAATCTAACACTAACTGATGCATTTCGGGAAGATATAGCAATGTACAAAAATTCAAAGTTATTGGACTTTATTCTTGCATTCAAAACGTAAACGAGATCTGGAATCGCATGCCTTCATTTTAAGGTCGTTTTCAATATACGTACTAAATAAACCTGAATTTTTTATACTAATCGAAAGAAAGCCAGTAATCCTACATCCGGATTGCAGCACATACTCGCAAATGTTTGAAATTTGCAAATGCTGTATCAATATACCAGCTGTGAAAAACGCACACTCAATCGTATTCTATCTTTCCTTTGTAGCTAAGAGGCTAAAAAAAGGCATTTTCAAGACAACAAATTTTTCCACCTGCCTATGATTGATTGAACTTAACGAGATTTCTGCTTTCACAGTCATTGAGCGTCACGCCTTCACTCGGAGATAACAAACTCAATGTGTGGGGCTGCAACTTGGCGCTGGTACGCTGAGGACGCAAACTTAGCACAGGTAAAATATGTGGACAGTAGTTAGGACCAAGTTCCTCTGCGAGATCCAACTCCCAACAAAATGGGCTATCCTCCTCACTTGGAGAATGAAGCTAGGTGGGGTGTATAATATCACACGTGTTAAATAATCCCATACACACATAACTACCTACTTTACCGCTGAGATAAACTCAAAGTAACGTTCCGTTTTAACCCTTTGCTTCCCAACACTAAAATTGTCGAGGGAAAAGTTTTCCAAAATTGTTGAGGGAAAAGTTTTCCAAGATAATTACAGTCAATACCCTGAAATATCAGCAAAATTGCCCTAGCATGTTTTTTTATCTGCATAAGCAGGTGCTTACTTCCTTTTTAAATTGAAACAAATTATGCTTTAAAAGTGTATGCTTCGACGTCAAAAAAATGATCGAAAAATCTGGGAAAAAACAACAATTTAGTTTTTGATTAATTTTATTTGTAAATACATGTACGTATGAAAAACTTGCTCAAGTTAAATAAAAAAAGGGATTAAATATATTGCATAGACCATGAAGCTTACACTGAGTGGATATCAGTAGCAAATTGCATGTGTCAAACTTCTGGAATGTCTACAAACATAGTTGCAGGAATACTATGAATTGCCCTAATTTTGTCATTTAGTTCAAATTATTTCCTTTCTAGTTGAATCACACAGAAATTTTGTCAATTTCCCTGAAGTGGCAGCACTAGCCATCTCGGAACTGGAGTTCCCGTCAGGAGGCAAAGGGTTAAGGTAAAGTAAGATGAGAGGTAAAACTTAAATCAGACAATACGAATGGCTGTTCGTTGACGGGTCACGCACATTCATTCCGTAAAAAAACGCTGACCTAAGTAGCGATTTTATACTATGGGAGAAATTACAACCTAAGCATTGATACCGCGTAGAAACATAAAATTTGAATCGGCGAGTTAAAATGTCCAGGGCAGACAGGCCGTCCTCCTATATTAACCATTCAAAACAATAATCCAAATATGCTCCGAGATGTTCCGAACGCTAACTTTCCTAAAACTACGTAATAAGAATTTTTAGAACTAATTTTACAATAAATAAAAAACAATAATTACTACAGTATCGATAGATGAAGCACAACGATTAACACCTTCACTACGGGTGTTTTGTTGCTAAGCCCAGAGTGAGAGATCGTAAATGTGCCAGACGCAGCGAAGGAGTTAATGGTAATAGCAATTCACAGAAAAATAATGGTAACATATTGGACGCAAGGAACACAGTTATCGCCGAGCAGAAAGGAGTGCGCATAACGCGCAAGCGAACACGTGTAAAAATAAGCACGTCGCTGCCAGCATGTCAGGGAGCAGGTAGCGAGCGCGAGCTGCTGCTGCTGCTTGGCGAGAGCAGATACGAGAATGCAACAGGTAAATAATCGCAAAAATGTGCGTCTTAACTCGTGGCCAAAAAAAACCTCCTCGCTTCATTTTGAGGTTACAGCGTAAACAGCGGCACAGTCTTTCTTGTCACTAACGAGTTTTTACGAACCTATTGTTACCATTCGGCCCGTGCTTCACACGGGACTTAGTTTATGCTTTGAAGTCGTCTGAGAATCACAGGGTGGAACAAACAACAATGTCGCTATCTGAGAACGGCCGGACCGCTGTTACAGAAGAACGGCCTGAAAAGAGTAGTTCGCGAGGCTTGAGTACAAAGAGTATAACCTGAAACGAAGTGCTAAGCTAAAACTAAAACAGGTTTATTTGCTGTATAATTTATCGGTACAATTAAAACAGCAGCCAAAGTGCACAGATTTGGGTTATGTGGTCCTCATGGCAAGAAATTGGATAACAGCAGCGCTTACGTAGGGTTACAACTAGAAAGGCAAAACTAATATTGACCTAAACACCGCGGGTAAAAAATCCACATCTACCGCAAATCACAAGCAGACATTGATCGTGTTAAGGAATAAAATAATAAACACTGTGGATTCACATATGAAGACGTAGTATTTGTCTCACGAGAGAACATTTTTCACAAAATACAAGCTGGTTCGTCTCTTCGTAGAAATTGAGGTGGAAGTTTACGCCACTTGAAATCGATGAATAAACTGTGAATTCGGAACCTGTGTGACCAATCCGTTCTAATCGAAAAAATGCATGCGAGGACACCTGTTAAAGCTCATTCACATGCTTCACAAGGTCCATTAATCCCTTTAATTCAGGAAAGGTCTCGAGCCAAAGGCACCTGAACAGCTGAGATCAAACACTTTCTACCGTGAAATTAGATTTTAGTACCCCTTTTCGGAATTAAAGCATGACGGATGAAGCGACACGGAAAAGAAGCCCAACAAACACTAGTTGCCAATTAATACTAAGAGGGTAAAAACTAAAGAAGCACGATAACTAAGTCGAGGAAACAGCTCAACACAATGAAAGTCCCGCTATTAAGCAAAGACATGTAGCATGTGGGAATCAGATTTCATTTTTTCGTGACAACGAATGCGGTGGCAGGAAAACAATATGGAAGCAAATCAAACTCAATCCATGAGAATACTAATACTAGGGAAGGTAAATAGCTAGAGAAAAAATTAAAAGAAAAGTTTCTCTTTGCCCCCTCAATTTTACGGAAGTTGACCAAGACAGCTATTTTTATTATTTAATTTAAGAAAACGTTGTAAGCATCAATAAACACGAAAAAAAGATTTCAAATTCTTTCAACAGCAGCTACAATAAATGAAACTGTAAGACTTATTTCAAATCAGATAATTGCCGTCCTTCACTTCAATATGAAAAAGATATTCAGTTTACTTTCGTACTGCCAACTCGAACATTTTTTTCGGATTCCAGTGAAATAATTGTGAGTTGCAGCTCAACGAAAACAAATTTTTCATCGGAGACGCACTTAAATTTTCTTTCGCTGACAACAATAATAATAAATTTACGGTACATTCCTACCAGGCTCTCCGGCAATCTCTGAGAACAATAAGAACGAAAGTATTGGACGCAGAAAATATCACCTTACAAAGTTTCAGCGTAATTTATCACCGCTTCCTAAAGTTGAAATTTTTAGGTCGGGTAAAATCGGAAACTCATCCAAAATGACGAAGCTTTACTGTTACAAAATGACGAAGCTTATTAAGGCAAGGAAAAAGCATAACAAAATGCTAATCTAATATAATTTCGGCAAGAACTTTTGTATTGAATCTATTTAGGTTAATGAAATTTCAGAGAAGATAATGACATAATTTTTTTTAAATCTTAGAACTAATAAGAAAATATAGTCAGTGCATAGTGCAACGAACAAACAACCCTGTTGGGTAAAATCACTTTCGACTATTATACGGTTAATTCAAGAAGCTCGCGAATCTGAAAAAAATACCTACGTCATGAAATGACAATTTCACAGCGAATTCCTCACCTTGGACTTTCCCGAAGACCTCGAAGTCTGCAGATACGAGATCCATTCCAGACGGGCTGCGCATTGCCGGTACGAGTTGACTTCCTCCCCCACTGGCTTCCTCAATACTGACCCGCTCCTCACCGCATAACCTTCTTTCCTGTTGCAGTTGCCACCTTCGCTCAAGGAGCGCGCACCGCAATCATGCCCTAAATTTGATTCAAACTCGAATGGACTTGATTAAATGAGTTTGAGACGGCATTAAATAAATGAGTTTGAGATGACGTTAATTCTTAATGATAGTTTTTGTTGCCGGGAAGCAAATCCCTCTGGCAAAGGGATTAAAATATCGTCAAAATGTTCAGCACAATGCTCGGCACATGAACATGCCGGGTTTAGCAGGCGAAAAGGGCAAGAAGATAAAGAATTTATAACGCAAATATTTGAAAGAATCAGAGGACGAACCTGCATTTAAGGGGTTTACTAATAATGAAAACTCCCACTAACTTCTCCAAGGCGTTCCTAAACTGAGCCTCACACTCGTGTATGTCGGAACTTGGCGTGTCGAGCAGACATGATGTGCCTCCTACAAAAAATGACCATCTAACACGTTTGCGAGTTCTTTTCAGTATGTATATTGCAGCTGTCACAAAAATGGCCATTTTAGCCATCGCAATATGAATGCTCACACACGAGTATCTTATTAACAGGCGCCTAGTTTTTAGACCATTTCAGTTAGCAGTTGAGAAGAAAATGAACTCGATAAAACCAATGAAAAATAAAGAAAATAAAAATACATTGTTCAGGAAGACATTTTATTTCAAATCAGCCATGAACTCAGTGCTCTTCCGCTTCTTTTGTCTATTTTTCTTCTGAGGCTGGGGCGCAGTCCGCTTCTTTTTGACCAGAACATTCTTCCTTTTCTTCATCACTTTTGGTTTCCTGCAAAGTAGGGTGGAAGAAAATGCTTTACTGCATTATCACCAAATAGTTTGTTTTTAGATCTTACTTTACATTACGACGAAAGCGTTTTCGCGTGCCCTGAACACAGTAGATTCTTATCCCCAAAATATACATTCCATGCGACTCAACTTACCAAAACTAAATTTCACAGAGATGGAAATGAAACTCTGAAACAACACGTAAGAAATCGAAAGCCGAGTATTGACAGATTAGATTAGTTGTAAGTTTAAGCCTCCCTAACTGCTAAAAAAGCGGTCAGAAGAGAGGAAGGAGAAAGACACCATTTAGTATGGAGATAAGGGAACGCGGAATCTATGCAGAAGGGGCATAGAAACCGTATATTCAGAAAAAGGTTTATGAATTTACTGTTTCTATGTTCAGCTCGGGCCCTCACATGTTCTCCCTGAGCGCGCTAATTCCCATAGATACAATAGTTGTATCCCTCTGAGAGGCTGAGTAAGGACAGCTTAGAAATTAGAAGCCACTTCCAAACCTTCCTGCCAACACATGCAACATCGGCGTCTTCTTCGCATGTCACGTAGAATTGAAATAAGGGATGGACTAAGTATAATTAACTTTGAGACGGAATATTGATTCAATCAAAGAAAAACAGTGTGAAAGTCTTGCGATTTTTGCTAGTATCGAATGATGAAACACTTGTCGGCTAATACACAGGACAATTACAGCGAGTTAATCCTTGCGTGTTAAGAAAATATGAAGAGCAAAAAGGAGCAGAATCGTGTTACTGAGTTCAGGCGTCTAAAGTTTGATTCTACCAGGCCGTGTTCAATCTAATAAAATTTAACGCTGTCGAGTCTGTGTGCAGACGGATAAATCAAGGTACTGCGATCGCGTCAGATGAGGCTACATAGAACAGTTATGGTGCAAATTGGCAGGTTTTCCACCTACTGGGTTTAGTCAATGCTTCTATTCGATGATCTGGTTTGCAACATATGATAAAAAACCGAAGTACAGTATAATAAGCCATTTGTTTCTACTGTGTATGTAGGACACAAAGGTCTAGAGCTAAGACGTGTTGGGCCTTCTCCATGTTTAGAGAGTAATGAACTACTTCACTCTATGGAGGTGACGCTGAATTTGTTTTCTCACTCAACTGTGTAGCTCAGCAATGTTTGCAGAGCTTGGACTTAATATTCGATAGAACACGCAGGTTGTCATGGCAATATATTAAAAGTAAAAAACTATTTGAATGTTGTCGGATTTTGTGGGATGGCATACATGCATTGACTCGTTGATCCACACGTTGCAGTGAGTGATAAGGCGCTAAAAATAACGACTTTCAGATTGAATGATGAAACGAGTACTCAGAGACATGCATTGCTACTAATGGAGGTAAAAAAACATGAAGTGACCACGAGGCATTTCGCTTCAGGCAAAATTGAAGAGGAGGGTGAAATATGATGGAAAAGAGTTGTTTCGGAGCGCGAGTATTTGGACTGCTACCTATTATCGTAGGGTTCGAGAATAGACAATCGGGCAAAAAGAGGATGTGTACTTAACATTAAAAATGTTGCAATTAATGAAAACGCTTGAATGGAAACATCAGATGTGAAGGAGTAAAAAAGCTAGTGGACGGTGTTAATGGATGTTGCCTCTAGTTTCTGTACCACCTAGTAGCATTAAATTTACTACGATGTGCATCTTTCCACAGGAATCAGACCCAAAGTATACCAAAAAATAAAATGATATACAACCAGAAAAAGACATGAAAAGGCGACGGCCCTTAAAAGAGACGAGAAGATATAGGTGAACCACTCGGCCAAGTTGCATCAAAAGTATTATAATTTTCCTCGGGCTCACCTCACTCGTAATCAAGAGGAGACATCTTCCTCTTAGTTCAAGGATCCAACACGGTAAAAACAAGAAAAAACAAGCAATCTCTTATTCGGTTTGAAAATGTAACAACTGGATCACACGACTGGACGCACAAATAGCCAAAGTATTCTTTAGGTTAAGTATGTTTCCTACGGAAGCTTTGATAAGCATTTGTTTGTTCAACTTCACATGCAATAATGATGAAACATGACACTTCTCATTTATGAGACAGTCAATTTCCGGAATAAGAAGTGCGGCATCACTTCATGACTGTACCACGTCGAGAAACAATAGCCAATTAAAATCTCGCCAGGAAACATAAGGCACAAAGGCAAATTTGTGCATTCCGTCCAAATTTCATTCAAGACGGCAAGGAAAACATAATATAACTGAACTAACTTGGCCGGCTGTTCAGGTTCCGATTCTGGCTCAGCAATATCCTTTTCCTCATCTTGCTCCTCCCTTTTCCTCTTGACGGCCTTGTCCTCGTCACGCTTGGAGGTCTCGTTCTCGTGGCGCTTGACAAGACCCTCGTAATATTTGACAATGGGCAGGTCAGGCTCCTGTTTAAGCGCGATCTGCAGCAAAGGAGCAATGGAGACATTTATGACCAGACTAGTTCACACTTTTGCTTAACATGTTCATTTCGTACAGAAATGGTATAATTATTTACCATGGTATTTTCCCTCTATGCAATAGAACAGCTGTCACGTAGAAGAATGTGTGACATGAAAATACCTACGAAGAAACTGAAAAAGGGGTTCATCAAAATGAATTTCATTACCCAGAGCTGTGATATGCTTCAGAAAAAACAAAAAATACTTTTAAAAGCAAGTTATGTGACCTTAAGACTCCATTACGTGGGCAGCAGAAAGTCATCAATGATGCTCAACCCAGAATATCATACACAAAATACCCCATAGCTGAGTTAACGGATGAGAGAAAAACATGACCAAGATACATAAATTAGAGATAAAGTTATAAGGTAAACGTGAAAAACTCCAAAACACGTTCACAACTCTGATGGTAAACAGAACGCATGAGGAACACTCGTGAATTTCCCGAATCTGAAGCACTTTCCTCACCTCAAATTCTCGAACTTTCTTGGCCTCCTTAAGCTGAAATTCAACGTTTTGTCGCCTGCTCTCGATGAGGTCCGAGTGATCTTTGATTCTGGCGAGCAGCTGCCTGATCTGACCCACGCACAGCGAGTCCTTCCTTTGGCTGTATTTCTTCAGCTGTGGGACCACGCACCACAATATGACAGAGAAGTTGTTATAGTAGCAATGGCAACATAGGTTTGCAAGCACTTCAGAAGCTCAGACTAAACATATGGCTAACAAGAAGGTATGCAAACAAGCGCTTTATATCCGAAATTCATAATATTTCAACACATTTCATGAGCACTGTGAAAATATGTGAATGCTATGTTACAAATATAAAACTTTTGTCTGCGTCAGTTACGTTTGTAAGCAATAAAAAGCGTAGAATTATCAACTATTTTGAAGAGAAATTTTGTAACGATTCAGAAAAGCGACTGAAGGCTAATGGAAAACAAACAATCCGTAGTATTGATTGATGCGCAAGCACAATAACATTTCACAAAACTTTCCATAAAACACACCGTAGACGCAGCAGAAACTGACCATAATAACGGCGGGGACGACGAGCTCAGGGAAGGCAATATTGTGCGCCTCAGCAGCGAGGTAGCGCGTGATCTGCAGGAGGCAGCCCTCGATGAGGCTGCGTGCGATGACTCTCTTGCCCAGCTCGCCCTCAGACAGCTTTAGCGCGCACTGCCAGTTGGGCAGCGAGGCCTCGGCAGCCTGGGCGCCGCCCTCTTGTTTGTTGTTGGTGTTCCTGTTGGGAAGCTCCTTGTTCCACTTGCTGCCCTTCAGCTGCGTCACCACCTGCCGTGCGAAGGTTCCAGCATTAATCCAATACACGTGTACTAGACAACCGTCACCAAAAACGAATGTTTCAGCAAATGTACTTCAACGATTTCTACAACGCTGGTGTTCGGTGTATAAGTTCAAATAGTTTGTGTCCATTAAAATGTTGCAGAATACTAATCAAACTGCATTTACCCTACCAAGTCTCTAGTATATATCAACATATTCCCGAAAAAAACACTACAGACCCCATTGGTGACCCTCACTAATGAGCCACAGTACGTTACATTGATATCCGCTCTCATTAGTAAATCGATGAGAAACACAGGCTTGTCAAGTTCTAAGTTAAATTGTTTCAGAGTCTTTTTTTTAGTTACGGAATTTACAGAACTAAATTGCCATGGAAGCTTAGAAAGCATTTCAAATAGTGAAACTCAGTCCCAGTTGTCTCTGATATACAAGGTATGGCATAGAAACTTGACTATTTTTCTCATGCTTAGTGGAAAAAACACAAAACCAATAATAACGGAATAATGTGACAGTGAAATTATACAAAAAAAATAAACTTGCAGCCAACAACTTGTATTGAGAATCAGGAAAGAGCAGCTCACGTTGACCAGGTGAGGCAGGACAGGAATGAAGACCGAGGTGGCGGCGGCGAGGTCGGTGAGCATTGCACAGACGTGCAGCGTCAGCGGATAAAAGCGGGGGCTCTCCTGCAGTTTCATGGTGCCGAATGCGAGCTGCCAAGTGGGGGTATATGTATGGTGAACAACAGTCTTGAGGGCGATTGTAACACGAACACTTGGCTTATTTCTCTGAATGAATATAAGGGCGTTTGAATGAATTTTATAATTATTGCAAAACAAATGATCAACTCCCATAAAAAAATGAGCTCAACATGTTAAGAACTTTATAGTTGTTAAAATGAGTAAGTCTATTAAGATTGAAGTCACAAGTCAAGTTCTAAGCTGAACAATACGACTCTTGGCACAGAAACATACACTTGAGACAGAAAGTAGTGTATCATAATACTTGGACGAGGGGTAATTTTAATCATAAAAATGAAACAAACCTGGACTACAGGGTAGATGAGAGGCTCCAACACAGCGCTGGGATGTGTGTGGCCGAGCACTGTGCACCAGAGGTGCAGGCAGTGCACAAACTGCCAGTTGTAAACCAACTGCATCTTTTCCTGTCAGGAAAAAATATAAAATGCTCACATTTCAGCCAAAATATTGAGACTAAACTTGAAGTGAACATGATGTGAAACAAAGCAATTGCTTTAATACCACAATTCAAGTAGACCATATATAGTCACTAAACTCGCCAAACTTATCGCTTGCAATACTCTCATCACATGCCTGAACTTCTCGAAGTAGGTAGTGTTCAACAATTTCGAGTCTTTTCAGCCGCTGAATTTTAAGAACGTGGCAACAGGAAAAAGTAAAAATTCGTGGATGGGAAAGTCTACAAAAATTTATTCATAATCTACAACTTTTTGGTGAAACATCTACAATTTCAATGCAAGTATAGCCTCTGCAACGGGCGGCTAATATATTTGCTCCAGTAAAAAAGATAGTGGGCTATCAAAAGGAGGAAGGAAACGGCAAGCGAATAAGGTCCCAAATATTTGCGAGTTCATCTCCCAAAGATCAACGCGCAGCTCAACTTTTATTGTTGAAAGCATAAATCAACAGCAATGTCAGCCTTTTTGATACTCTTAGTGTATATATGTTACATAAATATTGATCATAATTAGGCACAAAATTGTCTGGTGTAATAAAGTGTATATAGTTGCTGACAAATTACTTTGATTAAAATTTACGCATTTTATGAAATGCAAAAGACAGTGTTTTCCTGAATTGGTAATGATTTCTAGTTTTATTCCTAATTATTGCATTAATAAAATTCTTCCTAACTCTATTTACTGTGGTCTGCTGAGACACGCATGTCCCAGAAAGGTACAATAATGGCTGGAAAACTAGTGATCAATTCTGATGACAGATATATGAAATTATTGCATGAACTAATTTTCTAAGAGAAAGCGAATTAAATACATTTATTCAAACTTTTTTAAGACATAAATAAATTTTTTGATTTCCAACTCGAAGGGGTTAAAGGTAACAACATTTTGCGTGTGAAGGACGCATTCAGGGGTGTTAGAGTGAAAGATAATTTAAGAGATTAATGAAAAATAGGACACACAAAAAAACAATTGGTCTTAGAAATAGAAAATACCTAAAACTAGCAAGGAGTGAAAGATTTGAAGACCACTCACTTTTTTGTTGGCAATAATTGCATTCCTGAGATGGAAGGCCATTTGTCTGACATACACAAACGCATGTCTGTAAGCCAAGGCGTGATTGAGGGAGTAAAGTTCAGTGAGGGAGACTCTCATGAACCAAATCACCCCCAGGGACGTAGGCGAGGTGAAGCGGCAGTTCTGAACATAGGCCATGTACATCATCTGCACAAATGAACAATACACATTAGAGCTTAGCATCCCTCAGCACCAAACTTAACATTCAAACTAAATTTGAATCGCGAAAGGCTGAGTGAATGGAGACCAGGCTGACAGGTACAAAAATCTCGAAATACAGTATTTGAAAAAAATACAAGGAACATTTTTTTCCTCAGCTATTTTACTTCGAAGGTAATAAAAAATTATGAGTTAAGGCTGACCACATTTCATTAAAATGTTTTTCAAGTCTTTCTTTGCAATTACTACTGTAGAAAAATTACAATTTGTATCTTCTCCGCCAGAGCAGTGACAATATCACCCCACTCTCCCTGGATCTCCTCAACGCAGGGTTCGATCAATAGCAAGCTCTAAGAAGTTCACTCGAGCAGCAGTCACCATTAGTCAACAAACATTTGAAACTAACAAGATAAGACCTACCCAAATCGGCGTGTATTGTTAGGCACATTTTTAAATATTTATTCTGCACAACTGAAACCTGAAAAAACGACACAACCGTTAATTATAGCTATTAAAAATAATTTTTAAACACATTTAAAAAATTTCTGTAAAGTACGAGTCTCTAGGCCTAATATACATTCGCTCAATGCTTAAGAGTCATACTGTTCCTTTCCTATCACCCTTGGTACCAATTCTCACCACATCAGCATTCTACTAACCAAACATGAGTGCTAATCTAAATATGAAGATACACACTATACTCAATGACAAACGACGTTAACGCACTTCACAACGAGGGTACTCGAAAATTGGCAGCAGCACAGGGAAGTACGAGCCTTGTCTATCAAGAATTACAAGCGCCTGAGCAGTTGAACGCAACTAACACCTCAGCAGATACACTCTGGGAACACGTTCAAGAACTAGGAACTATAAAGGAGCCAACCTTGAGAGTGTAGTCATAGATGTCAGCCTCACTGATCCTGACGACCCTGAGGAGCGCCAGGAAGGCCAGCACGCGCGTCTTGTGGTGCCCTGACGACCACACCGCCACCAAGTCCTTCACGAACTTCTTGCACTGCTTCGGCAGGTCTCGGAACACGGAGATGAGCGGCAGCACGCCGCGCCTCAGAATTACTTCCTTCAGCGTTGGCTCTGTTGTGCTCTCAAATAACTGCAACACAAATCGCAATTTTAATACAAATGAGTGATGCCATAAAATGGTCATTTGCATGAAATTTTGCAGGATGAGTAGTTTTAGCCTGTTAAAAAACTATCAAGCTTGTATGCACGCACATTCATAACAATTTGCCTGATGGAGAAGTCTGAAGATATTAAAGAAACCAAAAATCCTTAGAAAAGCACTGGTCTTACTCCATACCATAAAATTTCAGTAGCAATAATGGGCCTATTAATAGCAAATTAACATGTGAAAGTTATAGACTATACCTAATGAAGATTGAATTGAGAAACAGGATCAAAAAATAATTAAAATAGCAAAAGAACTATAATATTTCAATAATGTATTTGTAATATACATTCGACATTAATTTTTTTAGCTACTGAATGGCACAAGAAACGATTCTGATAACAAAAAAGTTTTAATAAAACGCAGGTATATCATTCAATTAAATAAAATAACTGTCTTGCAAAAGATTAAATGACAGATTAGATTAGATGTTACATTAAGCCTCCCTAACCACAACAAAAACGTTCCAAAAAAAGAAGCAGGAAGGCACCATTTAGCATGGACATTTGGGAATGCAGAATCTATGCACATTTGCATGGAAACAGTAAATTGAGAAAGAAGTTCATGAAACAAGATAAAAGTTGAAGAAGAAAGTAGAAGGCGCTGAAAAACAGGACAGCAATGAACCGAAAAGAAATGCTACAAAGCATTACAAAAAAAATAATTCATTTCCACAAAAAGAAGTCCTACTTAATTCTCAGCTCGAGACCTTACATTTATCCCCTAGGAGTTATTTCAATAGTTACAATAGTTGTATCCGTCTGAAGGGAAGATAAAATAACAGAACAAATAGTTAATCTATTTTAAACTGACACTGAAAAGATAAAGAGAAATCAGGATTAACGAGTGTTGGGTGTCCTTCAGTGACAATTACAAATGAGATAATTCAATTTTTCAAAAATATTTAGATATGAGATTATTTAGAATATTTTTCAAGCCAATCAAAGGAAAGCAGTTGGGTAAACTTTCTAGAAGAAAAGTACGTAGTTTTTAGGTTATATCCAAAATGACTAAATTTATATTTTCTGCACAAAAATTTAGTGACGACATAAACACTAAGTGTTGATTATCTATTTCCGTTCTCTGAGCCTCTACACATTTTTTCTGCAGACGAGCTTAAGCCTGACACGTTTCCTCAAAAGCTTTGACGGAAGCCTTGCTTGAAGCTGTTGCATATTCTCAAAACATCATCCGACAAAAAATGGGCTAGATCTACTTCGGAACAGTAGGGTGGCTACACAGCGTCGAAATGTTGTACTTTACCAGGGAATAACGGTTACATGGGAACGCATAAGAGACATCCATAATGATGCAACAACGGTTTTCGGAATATTCAAAGTTTCAATAGACAACCAAGCACTCATTCCTTAATCACATTCTGTAAACCATGCACACGAGTCACATTTCCAATGATTTGACTCGTTTGCAATCCAGAGCGAAGGTCATTGTCTACTTCTCTGCGGTCCTCCTAAAACTTCTTCACAAACCTTATAAACTGTAGGTACGACAAAGCTTGCTAATGGAATTCAGGAGTCTTTGCTGCCTTTTTCCAATTTAGAGAACTTAACCATTCAACGCTGTTGAAAAGTGTTTGCCATCGTGCATCGTAAGCGGTCTAAAACATGGATGAACTAAATATCCAATTCTGACATCACCGATGCACAGAACCATCAAACTTCTGATACGCCGTGACGCCAAGGATCCTTCCTGTCCCCATACTCACACACTTAACCCAACCAGTCAGCATGCGCAGCAACAAGTACGAGCAAGAAAAAAAAAAGAACAATTCATTACTTATGGGATGCACCTCATTTCTACACAAGTTCCATAAAGTGACTAAAAAATCTCACCTTGATCATGTTGAGGAGGAAATTTTTGATCATGGGAACATAGCGCTTGAACTTCTTACAGGTGTGCATTTGTGCAAGGTTGTCCACGTGCAGCATCTGGCGGAGGGCCGGTCCCATGTCCTGCAGCGCCACGTGCACCAGCTGGTTGTATACTGCACCAAACAGCACAAGAATAAAAACCACCCTCAAGGAGCACCTAGCTCTCACTTTACCCTGAGCATCTCATCACATGGTTAGCAGTGATTTCAATATGCTATAAATTAAGAATTAAGAACCAACCTCAAATAGAATATAACTTCCACTTCAAAATGGGTATTACCATCTGAAGATTTGCACATCTTTTGGTTGTCATCCTCAGGGTTTGGGGATCACTGCATGAAAGTTGTGCTGCCATTTTGTGTATTGGGCTTTTTAACATAAATTTATTGAACAGAGAGTGAGCTTTTACCAAATCATTAGAAAACAATAACATGGTTAGTATTTGCAATGAACTGCGGAGGCAATGATGTACAGCACACTGTTAAATGACTCAGCAGATAAATTTAAACAATCATATATATTATAACTAATATTTCCAATGCCAACAAGAAGCTGATCCCTCCTTAACGAAAACACAATAGAATAAATTTTAGTACTAATAATTTGAACCCACCTACTATTTTTCTAATAGGAGCAGTGTAGGCTATGCAGAATAAAGTTAGTACATTCCCAGAAGCAAATTGCAGGAATCATTTCATCTATACGCTAACAGCCCCAAAGAAATACAGGAAAGAAAATTAAAACTACAATATGTTTCAGTGACAATACTACCTATTCAGCAGCAGGATATATTTTCAAGGTAGTATAACAGCAACATGCTCAGATGATCAAATGCAATCCACACACACTACAAACAGGTTTATTTTTGAGGATAGAAATTGAACCAAGTCAGAAAGAAGAAATAATTCTGTGCCCTGCTGAAACCCTTTTTCAGTAAATTTTTAAGCACAACAAGTTGATGGCTAAAGCACAAAATTGAAATAGTATTTAAGTGTGAAATTCAAGAAAAATCTCAAGTTCATTACAGTGAATGCAAATAAATAGTTTGTTGGTTCCTTAAACCTGGTCAAGAAGTCATCAGACCTGACATGAACCTGGTTCATCAAGTTCATGAACTACCATGGCAATTTGAGAACACAAAGATTTAGATAGGGCAGCAGAACAGCCACTGCAGCACCATAACTCACTGTTGGGAGCCTTTACAATGAACTTGGTTGTGGTGGAGCCTGAGCAGTCTATGCTCTCAATGGCAGCCAGGAGAGCGTCTGACACATTGCGGAAAGCTTCATCTGGCCTGCAAGGAAAAAAATTTTCTTTAGTGCTAACCAGGCTTGAAATAAACGCACAAAAATTTTTATGCAATGTTTGTTACATTAAACATCAGCTTGCAGCAGCTCTTACAAGCACATTCCTTAATACTCTTAGACTGACAAAACAGAACAACAGCATTTTTTATATGAGATGTTCCCAACACCCAGATTTTTTTAAATGAAAGACAGGCAGTAAACTAATGAACATATGTAAAAGCTTTTTTAAATGACCTCCTTTTAAGAATTTCATTGAGTAATCACAGTGATTCGATTTGCATTAAAGTTTACGATTAAATTTAAATTTCAAATATCACAAATGTTATTTCTGATCTAAGGTTTTTGACAGTTCTTTTCTATTACCAATTCAATAAAACACTGCCATGCGCGCTCATTAGAAAAGTCACTAAAAATTATGGTGAATTTAAAGGGCTGAAATATGAAGTTGAAAATTTATCAACATGACAGCCCAGCGAAACTTGGGGGTAAATTTCAAAACAAGTGTATGTTCTTACTTTTTCTTGCTGAGTGCAGCTTTCCATTTCTTGACAAGAGATGTGGTGACTTCTGTCCTTTTGCCTTGGTAAGGCAGAGCACCACCATCCTGTGCTGCCTGCTCTTCATCTGAGTCTTCCTCAGCAAACACATCTTCACCTTCATCATCCTCCTCATCCTGCAACAAAATGTACATTATTTTAACAACACAATAGGTAATTAACAAGACAATGGGTAATTATTTTGTTCAAACTAGTAGCCTAGACATGCATGGTATGAATGACAAATAATTTTTCTATTTTATATCCAAACAATTGTTAGAAAAATAAGTAGATTCACTTACATTGGCTGCACCAGCTTATGAAAAGCCGATTCTGATGGAAAATTGTAAACGAAGAAGTCCTAAAACACTTCGTACTTTAGAACAACACATAGAATATACAGCAGTATTTGGCCACAATAGATATCAAAGTAGTAACAGAAGAAATACTCACTTGATCTGCTTTCACTCTGTTAGCCTCAGAAATGTGCTCGCCTTCAAATTCATCATCCTCATCTGACAGAGGGCCAAACTCTGGGCCATCAGAAGACTTCTTTTTCTTGGCTTTGGGAACATCATCTAGTTCTTTATCAACAAAATCATCCGGCAAATCAAGCAAACCCTTGGTTGTAATAATAGTTCGGTAGAAGTCTGGATCCTCTTTTTTTAGCTGAGCTAAGTATTTTGCCCTGGTGGACATTTCACTCTCCGCCATCTTGAGAATCAACAATTACACCTAACAATAACCTGAAAGGTGAAGGAAAATCATAACAAAATTACACTACCAGTCAAAAATCATCACTAGTTTTAACCCATGCTGTATCATCCACATGAGATTAATTTAAAATATCATTCCCTATAATTAGAAGCACCACCACCTAATTCTTACCATTAAGGCTAGAAGACAAACAACCTAACATGTACTGTTTTCACCCCTCTAACAGGTGTAAGCCTGAATCAACTATAATGAGACAAGCAAAAACAGAACGTAATATGCTATTTAGCAATGCAGAATATTTTACATACATTGCACCACACCATGCCAAAATGTTTGTTGTACCCAATTATAAATCTAGTAATATAATTGCTGAAAATTTCATTCATTTTATCCATTGAAGGTTAGCATTACACACCAAATCTAGTTGAGACCATACAGTGCAAAGTAGGACAGAGCATCTAGCATTGCTAATACCTCTGGGTGAAAAATTCCAGATTTTGAACAAATACTTGTACTATATGGGATCTCTTTTGCAGTAATAATTGGGCATTTTTAAACAAAATTTGTGTACTCTTATGTCAAACTAGGCAACAAATAGAGTTGAAGTTGCCATATCACACAAGTATGGAAAAATCCTGAAAACTAAGTGACCTACCATACCTTGCAGACTTAAAGACAAGTTTAATGTATCAAGAATTCTAGATGGACAGTTCAACAGAATTGGCATATAAAAGTCTAAAAATAAACCCAAAAAAACTGTCAGAGAGGGTTTTTCATTTTTTTCTCAATGCTGCTTCGAATTCTTTTAAATGCTGTTCCCCAGACACTACGCACTGGCAGAGAAGCAGCAATACCCTAAGAAATTGCATTGCAACTTCTCTTGCACTGCAAGAATATCATAGAAACTTTACTTTAATTAAAGGAAGAAATCACACACATATTTTTGAAGCCTTATCATTGTCCACACAAAGATGCAGCCCTATACACACTGCCAATAAATATTGATAAACATAAATATTCTACAGAATTTGCAGTCATAGATTTATGGCTTGTCAGGATCCATGAAATTATCATAGAAATGACAAGCTCACTATAAACACAGGCAAACTTCACATTAGTTGAACTGGTAATTTTTTGGGTTAAATGTCAGGAGGATAACTTTATATATTTTTCTGCATACCAATGTTTTTTTGCTGTGTTTCAAATTTTGCCACTTTTTTATTCAAACTCTAACCTCCATTTGTCACTCAGTTATGGCAACTACATTTCAGAGATAAACTCAGCAAAGTTTCAGCTCAATCCCATGAAGACATCAAATTTGGCACAGCATGTAATGCTGTTAAATGAAGAATAAGTTTATTCCATAGATGAAGAGGAGAAACAAGAAAACTGAAGATACTGTTGCAGAAAGTTGGTTCACAGTGTACCAGCTGTAACCACAAAAGAGTAATAGAAGATAATGTAAATATATATCTTGCACCACTGCAAATCAATTCATTACTATTTTCATTTTTTAGTAAGTTTGAGACTTCTTAGCCACATTAGAGGGAATTTCAAAAAAGGGGAATCAAAGCACGTTGAGTAGTCCTACTCAGAATACCCTGCATATCAAAACATCAAGCTAGGAAAAAAGAAAAAGATTAATAACAGCAAAAATGGCATGAAAACTGAAAGAAGCAAAGTGAGCACAAAAAATAGAAGTCCTAAAGTCCTTTCAACAACTGAGGTAATCTAACAGAATTCCTCCTGTCACCTGTTACACTGGATCCAACAGCATTCGACTGACAAACCTAAACCTATTTCATGGTACCTCATAAGCTCATGGCAAGGCAAATCTGAACAAAGAGATATTTTTACATAATTATTTTCAAATGCAATGTCAGAATTGCCTACCATAGAGAAGCACACATTTTCTAAAGTGCACAAAAAATAATAGATCATGCTTGAGAGGTTATTAACTTGCCTGTGCAAAATAAGTGTGAAATTAAATTTTTTTTTGTATTTGATAACTTACAGAAAAAAATACAAAAGTTACACTCCTAAAATTAAAATATAATTGTGCCTATACCATTACTAGAATCTGCCCATATCTATCTCATACAAGGATAGATTTGTACATTTCACTCATTTTTATTCAAAGCTTAGAATTTTTTTGACTCGGCTAGCAAAATACGTCATGAGGAAAGGCCTGTGTCAACTGTAACAAAGGCATTTCAAAGAGAGAAAGGAGGAAGACACCATTTGGTAAACAAGTAAACATTCCAATAAACAAGTGTAATGACTTCTTTGCAAATTGGTGATTAGCAAGTCAGTTAAAATGGTGACATTTTTGTACCTTCATTTGTGCTAAATTCTGTATTTTAATGCAGAAAATATTACTCTTAAACTTGAACATTACTTTAAATAGGTTAAAAAAGTATACAAGCACATAACTTTTGAAGTCAATGCAGATTATTTATTGACCATCTTAGAGTTATCCATTATTAATTTAGGCCATGAGTTTTGAATGTCACTAGCATTACTGCATAACAATTTTCAGATGTTTACAGAAAAATGCATAACAAGCAACCTAAAGTGTAAGAAAAGCTAAATTTTGCACCATCATAACATGCCTTGCTACTAATTTTTTATTGCACTAGAATTTTAAGCTTTGGAAAAGACAGAGCTAATTTCCCTGTCCCCTACCAGATTTGATCTTAGCTCACTATTTTCTATTTCTCCAGCATGAAAATTTAGCAGGAATTTAAAAAAAATTGTACACAACTCTAAGCCATCATGAAAAAAATTAATAGTGTATAAAAGCACTGTGTTGACACATAAAGGAAATGCTGTAAAATTTTAAATTTCAGCAGCAAATGTAGATCTGTTGCAGGTTCTTTGGAGACAAACAATTGTCAAGTTTCAAATACAGTTACAGATGATCTGATACAAAAACTTGAACATAACAGAACCTGCATGCCTGGTACAAAAGAAGGGAAACAGATGATAAATGAAAAATCTATAAAAAAAAATTTTACATACATTTTTAATCATGTTAGTATTACCTTCTATGCCATTCTATTTATGACATCTATCACTCTCTCAGCATGCTTACAAATCTCTTCCACTCCCTTCCCTCTCATGCTCGTGCATCCACTACTGTCATTCATCCTTACAAACCTATCCACATTCATTACCATACTATCTCCACATATTCTAATCATAGGTCTCACTCTCCCTTTCATACTACTCTTTCTTTCAATTCTTTCACTCACTTCATTCTTTCCATCCATCTTCCTTTCATTCACTTCCTCTAAGGTGTATGCACCTCAAGTGGCACATTAACAGGTTGCTCATTCACTCTCTTTTCATTTATAATTCTTTCATCATGCTCATTCATTTTTCTACTCTCATCTGTTACATTTGCACCACCATTTGCCTCATCTTTCACTGCATTTGTACTCCTTACATCATTCTCATTCATTCTTTCTTTTAGCTTCCTTTTATCCTCTAAATCACCCTTTAAAACAGCCATCAGAATTCAGAGCTGTTAACTTCTCTACCTCTTCTTTCAACTTTTCTCTCTTATCAATCAGGCATTTCCAGCATGCAAACTTATACTTCCTCAGCTCTCTTTTAATCATCCTTTTAAAGCCTCTGCATGCATCCATATCAATCCAATCTGAACAGGTCTCACACTGAATCAACTCCTTACATTCTGCACCTCCAACCCTAACACCACTTTCCCCATTACATGCCATTCTTAACCACAAACTTCTATCTCAGCACAGACTTATAGGCAACGTAGAATATCAGGAAACTTTATTATGACCGAACACAATGGCACTTCGAAACTATAAGTAGCAGTCAAACGAATTTTTGTGAACTATTTCTATCGTACCTCAAAATCTCAATCGGCACCCTAGTTTCGATCAATAATGACCAGAAATAGGTTATTAACATGTTAAAATACAGAACAAATCACGAAAATGCTAATTTTATGTAGCTTTCTCATGTGAAGTGAAAGAATGAACTATGATAAGACAGAGCGTCACCAAGCTACTCAGATGACGTTTTGGAGGTAACTGAATTGCCGTGACTCTGTCGAAAGAAACGTGAAAGGAACTTACTCTCGTTCAAATGATTACACATCGTATTAAAATATAATTTTACACCATGACTTTTTCAGTATTTGGATGTAAATTAACGTCATTGGAAAGAAAAAACTTTCAGCTTTCAGAAGAGGTAATTTTTTTATGGAAACAAGTTTTATAGTTCCAGTAATTTGTTATTGTTTCCCACACACCAAAGCAGAAAGAATAAACTCCAGTCTTCTCAAAGGAAGAAATTAGCATTCCGATCAAGTTCCAGGCAGAAAAACCACTTGCTGGATGGAAATGAACTACGGAGTGCGGAGAAGTTCCTCTGACCTCATTCCGATGTTTCTATCCTGCAGCAACAATTTGGCAGTATGTATGCAGTGTAACGTACTGATATTAAATTAAAGATATGATGATGTGTTGCAATGTGATGAGACATTTAAAATTTTAATCCTATAAACAGAGCGCGAAATAGTTGAAATGTAAATCTCTTTTTTTCCTCATATTGCTCGTAAAATCACATAACATTTTTGTTTCCATTGAAGTGCTTAGATTAAGAATATTTACCTATGAATAAGAATTTGAAAGTTATTTCAAATTAATGATAATCAAGATTTTTCCAGCCAAATGAATGATTTTGTTTAAACATTATTCATCTAGAATAAAAATGTAATAAGTTTGATTGATGATTTATTCATCTAAAATTGCAGCAAGAGTCTCTAAAAGCTAATTAGGAATCATTAAATTTTTGTGCTTACATTTGTGAATAAAATACTTTAACTTTCTGATGACAAAAGCACAAAAAGGACAATGTCATCTATGCTATATTTCCCACGGGCAACTGCATCCGCTTAAGATAAAGTCCAATAAAATGAAATGATCATTTTGTGATAAATATGACTACCTGTTAAAAAATTTTGGCTAGATGTTTATTCATTAAATTTAAAAGAATAAGTTTACAAGATATTTTATACTAAAAGAATCATAATTCATTATAAAATATAAATTATTGACTTGACAACCATATTTTAATCAAATTCACTTGATACACTTCAATGAAAAAATATATAGCTTGGCTATTTCATTTCTCCAAATCGTTTATATGCATATTTGATCCGTAGGAGTAAAAGATGTCGAATGATGGCCTCATACTCAAATGCAGAATTTTTAAATCCATATTCTATTTTCAATATTAATCCCTGATATCATAAGTTTCTAAGCTCATATTTCAACGTAGGTGCGCACTAATGTAAGTGTTGTCGACAACGCATCGTCACTGGTGTTGTGTTTTTTTAATTTGTATTATACGAATTATGAAATCTTAATTACCACATCAAAGCATAAGCCTTTTCATTGTTTTCTCTCAATAATTTGTTTCGACTATTGAAATGAGTATTACGATACCAAGCATGCCTATCTACTAAGTATCTTTATCTCATATTTTAAAAACAAGTGACCATTTTGTACTATTTTTTAAAGCAAACTGCTCAGAATTTTTTCTTCATTTTTTTCTTTCTTACGTTATATTCATAAGTTACAAAAATATAAGCGTGGCTCGCAACTAACGGCCTGTAAATAATATTTTCTTTGCCCACTTTTTGTTTTTTATGATCGGAAATAACTTTTCAAATGACGCTTTCCAATTTCATTTAGTATATTAGTATACATATGAATAAATGAAAATTTATGTTCAAAGCGTGATACTTTTCAGCATGCTTTACACGTTCACCCAACAAAATTACGTTCGAAGACTTTTATGACATTACAGAAACAATTGAAGATTTGTGTTGAGTCCATCAAAACTAACGGCAATGAATATTCCAATAGTTAGACAAAGAATGAAGAAATTTTAATTAGTGGAAGATAACATATAGCATATCTTTCTGAACAATCATAT
This sequence comes from Platorchestia sp. MABIK, assembly GCA_014220935.1. Classification (NCBI taxonomy): domain Eukaryota; kingdom Metazoa; phylum Arthropoda; class Malacostraca; order Amphipoda; family Talitridae; genus Platorchestia; species Platorchestia sp. MABIK. The sequence goes on along the minus strand of JACJUY010000530.1, from coordinate 148,518 downwards.
TCCACAATGAGCATGTAATACCTATTTGCAATACAGGATGCACCACCTTTTCAATTTACCCTTCTAGATCTTTTGTGTGCCTACAAAAAATCAATATTTCTATTACAATAATACCTTCATCCTTCAATATACTTCAAACAGTAAGGTTATAAAATTTTTGGTTAATGTGTAGCGTTTGCCAATAATTGAATTTTGAATGCCGAAACATAGTTAATTAGATCAAAAGAAACAAGTTTTCTTTTATGCACTTTCCGTCGCAAATGAATATTCAACGAGTTATAGCGGTAGGTTTAGTTTTGTCTATGATGACGAATGCTCTCGGTTAAACAGCTACTCATCTATTTTTGAATTTTTGTTGCTTGAATCACGGTTATAACATCAAAATAAACTACTTTTCTTCTATACACTTTTTGCGACAAATGAGTATTTTACGAGTTAGAGCGGTAGGTTTTATTTTTAGCGTGATTGAGCTGTTAAAGTACGTTTAAGCACTTTGTAATTTATTACTTGCCGGCCCCACGGAGCCTGAACCCACTTCTAGAATCTTTTAGTTAATAACATAATAGAAATCATCACCAAAAAACGAGTTATAGCAGTATCAGCCAGTATGTTAACTTTCGTCTTAGATGGCGGGAACGGGCTCGATCATTCAAGCGCGTTGGAAGGAAGCGTCCACTGCAGTGTTGCCATACGACGCACTCGAATTACTTTCCGCTTCGAACACTAGAGTTGCGGTAACTAATTTACCGTCATAACTCGTAAAATACTCATTTGCGACGGAAAGTGTATAGAAAAAAACTTGTTTATTTTGATTTTATTAAGTATGTTTCGGCACCAAAAATTCGAAATTCTATTATTAGCAAACGCTACACATTAACCAAATTTTTTTTTCTACACTCATTAGTACTATAACCGGTACCTAAGGAAAATAATATTTTAGCTATTTGGCCTCAGCAAAAATGGATGTCTCTATTCTATTGATGAAAGTTAAGTGCATGTACAATGTTATGAACACTATAGCAAAATATTTCAAATAGCATGCATGTATAAAATTGAGTTAGAAGCAACACTATGACAGAAATATTGTATTTTTGGCACACTTTTCTTCTGAAATGCACGCTTTTTTACAGGTTATTGTATTAAGAAATACCAAAAAATGTAAAACAAAAGTATTCCACCCATATTTTCAATCCCTGCAAGTTGTTCAACTTCATTGCTTCACTTGGTAATTTACTCAATACTCATATCTATTATTGTCTGGAATTGATACCCCCTCTGGATCATCATTCTTTGAGTGATGATTCAAAGTGGATAATGTTATGCATCAATCCGATCTCAAAAGTTACGAGGCGCAAAGGCCAGTAATAAAGGCCCTGACGGCTGACCCTGTCGGCCCTCAAATTCAAGTTCAAGCGATTGAGCTTGCAATGGTTTTTCAAGATTTGCGTTGTGATTCACTAGGTTTTTCACTGCTTATATTTTATATTCATATATGTGAGGTATAGTTAAATGATGCAACAACTCAGAGAAATGCTATTAAACTCAGGGCAAGGATATTTAAAATGTCCTTTGTATGATTAAGGCTTAGTTTTACTTCAAAGGTAACGTAATTTGGTTTATCCAAAGAAAATCATTAAAAGACAAGAATGTTGAATATTATAGAGAGAAATAAGCACTTAATGTTTAACGTTTAAAAACTCAAGCACTAAGCTGAATTAAATTTTTGAAAAGGGGTAAAAATCCTTGATTATTTACTGATCATTTGTCTTAAAATTCATCAAATGACAATGAAAACATTTATCAAATCACAATGAAAAAATGTTAAACATGTTAAGACTCAAAATATGGTTAATGTGTAGCATTTGGTAAAAATCGAATTTTCAATTTTGGGTGCCTAAACATAGTTTATTAGATGTAAATAAGTAATTTTTTTCTATGCACTTTCCGTCGCAAATGAGTATTTATTAAGTTATAGCGGTAGGTTTAGTATTGTCATTGATGATGAATGCGCTCGATTAAACGGCTACTCATCTATTTTTGAATTTATGTTGCTTGAATCATGGTAATAACATCAAAATAAACTACTTATCTTCTATACACTTGTTGCGGCAAATGAGTATTTTACGAGTTAGAGCGTTAGGTTTCATTTTTGGCGCGATTGAGCTGTTAAAGTACGTTTAAGTACTTTGTAATTTATTATTTGCCAGCCCTGCAGAGCCTGAACCCACTTCTAAGATCTTTTAGTTAATAACACAATGGAAATTATCACCAAAAAATAACGAATTATAGCAATATGTTAACTTTCGTCTAATATGGTGGGAACGCGCTCGATCATTCGAGCTTTTTGGAAGGGAGCATCCATTGCAGTGATGCCATATGACGCACTCGATGAATTACTTTCCACTTCAAACACTAGAGTTGCAGTAACTAATTTACCGCTATAACTTTTAAAATACTCATTTCCAAAGGAGAGTGAATAGAAAAAACTTGTTTATTTTGGTCTAATTTACTGCGTTTAGGCACTGAAAAGCGGAAAATCGATTACTACCAAACGCTACACATTTACAAAAATTTATTGAATCATGTGAACCTTCCATCATAAAATGAGGAGAAAAAGTGAACTATTTTCAGTCATTCACAAAAATATTGGAACTTTTTTCTAATTTGGGTCCTCCAATCCTAAATTGAGTTTTCAATTACTTTCCATATCATGGAAAGTAATTGAAAACTCAATTGACATTTAGGTAGATATTCACTGTATTACTATTTAATGCACATTTAAATAAACAGTAGAAGTCTATTTTTGAAAGTGATTTGCAAATTAAATACTTCCCAAAATTTACTGACAGGTACTACCTATTCTCCATACAAAAACTGAAAACGAAACAATAAAATAGATTCAGTGAACAATGAGTTTTCAGTTCATGTTTTATTGTAGTAACCATTATACTATTTTCAAAACTATTCGCTAGGTTGATCCAGAAACGCTGAAAATTTGTCGAATTTTTCCCTGATAACCACAGTTAAACGAAACTGAGTAATAACGCACAACGGCTAACAGCCAAACACACAGTAAATGTTCCTGAATAAAACTGAAAGCTTGGGACTATCATTTAGCAATTTCAAAGTAACCCAACCAAAAATGTATCTGAAGTGAGTTCTAGTGACGTGAATTTCATGAAACAGTTTTATGAAAGATTACATGTTATTAATTTTATTATGCTTAAAAATTTACAAAAACTATTGATTCTATAGTTCAATAACTTTGCAAGTATACTAAGTTTCAACTTAAAAGGTATCTTACTTTACACAAACGAATTAATTCACACACACATTCATTTGCTTGATTTATAAACTGCATCTTGAAGAGCTGCGGTGTCTTCGACAAAAAAAAAACTTTGGACGCACATCATTTATTTGAGGTAGTGTTAGTGGACAAACCACTTCCGTATAAATCTGTAAATCATCTGTGAGTGAAAAATATTTTATGTCTAATATGGTGAAATCGGGATATAGGGTTTGAAATAAAAAATTTAGCAGGAATGACTTAAGAATGCTTATAGGGCGATTCTTAGGGAATCTAACTCTCAAAATAAAAGGAAGAATCAACTTTTTGAGAATATTTATTAAAGGAAACGCACACCTCAGCATACCGCAGATTAGGAAGTTGGGGCTAAAAATAATTTTGTTGAGCTGAAATCGTTGTTTTGTAGTGTACGCTTAGCACACACACGAGCTTGAATTTCACAAATTAATAAATTCGAAATGGGAGAAGCTTATTCGAAGAACATGTGAAGTTTGGTTATATTGAGGTGATGAGAGTGTACGTCAATTAGAATACTTAAAAGGGTCACCAGACGCCTAGGAAGCGTCAATTATCAACTAGTAAGAATTAGCTGAGGGCAGCATAGTTGTCACGATTGAAGGTTGGTTAAAATTAGAATGTATTCAGAATTATTATGGCCACTAAGATCAAAAGGATCGGGGTTCGAGTA
>JACJUY010000530.1:36645-138145 GCA_014220935.1 Platorchestia sp. MABIK | reverse complement strand
AGGAATGGCAGAGCTATTGTCTGGAGTTTTCGGAGTTGAAGGACTACGAGTTTCCTAGGATGACTTTGACAGAGTCTAAAACTACTCAACTTATTGTATTTTGTGATGCTAGTGCTAGCGCCTTTGGTACCTGTATTTATGGCGTCCAAGAGGAACGCAGCGCATTACTTTTCTCTAAAGTGAAAGTTTTGCCTTCGCGCCAGCGAACTCTTCCTTCCCTTGAGCTCTTGGCAGTGTTTCTTGCCTATCAGTGTCTTGTATTTCTTCTGAGTGATATGAACTTTCCTTATAAAGTTTCTAATGTAACTATTCTAACAGATTCGCAAGTAACCCTAGCTTGGCTCTTAAGTGGTAAGCCTCCTCGTAAGAATATATTTGTAAGCAATAGACTAGAAGACATAGAAGCTATGCGCAGGCAACTAGAAGGTAAGACTTTGGCTGCCTTCAGCTATGAGTACGTACCAACGATGTTTAACGTAGCAGATATGCTTACACGTGGTGTCAAGGTGTCTAAATTTCTAGAGTGTAAACCGTTATGGCTAGAAGGTCCTTCTTGGATAAGAGACAGTAGAGATAGGTGGCCTAAGGGTCACTTAGGATGTATTCCACAGCAGTTCATTTCTAATACGTGTATCGCAGTTAATGTCGCTCCCCCAGGTGAAGCTTCTTTTGTAGCGCTTGAGCGCTTTTCCTCCTACCCCAGACTATTAGGTGTGGTAGAGAAGGTATTTAGAGCTGTAGCAATCGGGAAGCGCGCAGATCCGGGAGAGGCTAAAATGCGAGCATTTCTTTATCTCATTTCCTCTATGCAAAGAGAGCATTTCGCCAGCGAGATAGAGGCCTTGAAAACCAAGAATCCTCGTCCGCCTTTGCTTGTTAGATCTTTCAACTTATTTCTAGACTCTCGTAATTTAATCAGATCTAGCAGCCGCATAATTATGGCAGATGAATTAGACTACAATACTAGAAACCCTATTCTATTGTCTAGTTCTTCTCATCTAACCTATCTACTGATTTTGCATACGCATAAATCTCTAAATCACCTAGGTGTTGAAGCTACCGTGCTGAAACTAAAGTTGGACGGTTATTTAATACCGCGCTGTAGGCGTACCGTTCGCAGCATACTGTCCAAGTGCACAGTTTGCAAGCGGGTCAACGCTAAAGCCTTTTCCTATCCCGACCCGCCTGCGTTGCCAGACAGTCGGACTTATTTTGTAAGACCATTCGCCACCACGGGAATGGACTTTTCAGCTCATTTCTGGGTGTTAGACCCATTTGGACATAAACAAAAAGTATATCTATTATAATTTACGTGTTTCCAAACTAGAGCAATTCATATAGAGCTTCTTCCTTCCATGACGTTGGAGGAATTCTGTTTTGCTTTTATTCGCTTCACGAATGAAAAGGGTGTTCCTAACACCGTATATTCAGACATTGCCAAAACTTTCTTAGCAGCTCCTGACCTTTAGTCAGAAATTTTAACTTCATCCTTGTATGAAGAACGTTTCAGAACCTTTAACGTTAAATTTAAAACTATCCCGATCTATAGTCCACAATTTGGTGCGATCTGGGAACGTCTATTCAAATCTTAAAGAAAGTCTGTATAAGCTCTTTGGCCGGAGCACTTATCCTTATTCAACCTTTTCCACTGCAATTTCTGATATCACTCTTAATCTTAATCGACGTCCTCTTTCCTACACAGAGACGGGGGACACTATTTTGCCTATTATGCCTGTACAATTCCTTCAACTTTATCCTACTTCTAACTCTCTAATTCTTTCCGATGAGGTCCCTGACTTGGAAACCGAAGACGCCGAACGGCGAGAGAGTTTGCTCTCCGCGCTTGAAAGGCGCGACGTAATGGTGGCCAGGTTCAGGGAACTCTGGTACTCCCAATATTTAATCAGTCTAAGAGGTCCATATCCTCTGAAATCTCTGCCTCTTAACAATAAATTTCTATCCGTAGGCCAGGTAGTCTTATTAAGGCATCCCATAAAACCTGGGCCGTTTTGGACTTTGGTCCGTATCATCGCGCTATTACCTGGACACGATGGTAAGGTCCGAGTTGTTAGAATTATTAAAGATGATATCTCTGAGTCTGCCGTCAAAATTTCTCTACTTTACTCCCTGGAGTTAGCTGCTTCTGATACTGCTTCAGAGGAGGGATGGGAAAGCGCAGAAGGGAGCTCCAATGAGGAGTTAAATCCTTATTTCGAGCCTCCAGAGAGTTCCATTTCTCATGAGGGTAGTTCTCTCTCTATTGAACACCCTAGAAATCAGCAGACTTCTTCTGAAAGCGATTCTTCTGAATCTTCCGAAGAACTTAATCTTGAGGCAGCTGCCCGTCCTTAACGGCAGGCGGCTCGCCAACAGCGTAGCAAACTTGCTGACTTAATTACCCAGCATCTCGGGAGCAGCGACAACACGCATGGGGAACTGGTGGGAGGCATTAGATCGGGGGATTGGGGTTTTTTTGAAGAGGCGGGGAGGGAGAGAGGGCGTTGCCCAGGGGAAGGCACCCTCCGTCTAAACCCAGCTTTAGGAAAGGTCATCTTTAATTTCCTTTTCTACTTTGTCTTGATATATTGAAATTCTATGTGCGCATAAGTGAAGTGATTGTACTTTCTATGTTTCGCTGGAAAGTACTACAAATGTGTAAAATGTTTTGTATTTAAAAATATATGTAACGGAAATTTCTAAATGAAAGCTCTGTTTTTTCTTTTGCCGGGATTGTGTCAAAATTCCAGCCATTGCTCAAAGCTGAGGTCCTTTGCGAACTTAGTAAGGCAATATTTAAAGGCCTTCCGCAGTGAAGGGTCTTGTTTACTAAAGGGTCTTGGGCTGCAGTCCAATTAATCAGCCTGAGATCATTAAAGCAAATAATTTACGACTAAGCGGAGCAATGGTGAGGGTTCCTCACATCTTCTGTTGTAGACGTTTTGAAAACTCTAAACGTTCGTCTACACTTCTTGTTCCGAGTCCCAAGTCACAGCAACGGATTCGGACAAGTTGACGTCGGCGGTCGCTAGCGCCTGCCACGTCAGACAGACATCAGCCGTGGCCCCGAGCACTTCAAATGTTTACGCTCCGGTGGTCGTCGGTTAAAACTCCTCGCTACCACAGGACCTTGAGGCTCTTGGACAGCCGGCTTTATTGAGAAGAGTTCTCCTGAACATTATTTTCGAACAGGTGAGAACCCTTTCTTGATACCATGCTCTGCTTAGCGTATTTATTATCTTTAAATAAATCGTTACCAACCCTAGTCTGGGTTAGGCAAATTATGTGACTTTGTGCCCGTTAAAATCGGGGGTTTGTGTCCACTTAGCCGGGTGGCATCACAATGTATATGTATGATATTCAAATAAGTAGAAACTATCTCATAATAATTAAAAATCTCGCAATTTAATATAATTTGTTAAAATATAAATTATTATTGCCCAAACATTGGGGGATATCGTAAGCCAATAATACGGAGTAATTTGTATAAAATGTACCAATTAAGTAAATGAATAGTTATTTCAGTCATTAATGAGTGCAGATATATTTGACAGAAATCAAGAAATCTGAATACGTTACAATAATATGTAAATTCAGAATTAGTGTTATCACAGGTTCACAGTTCTTGTTTTTTCAGTCGTCCAATGAGTTTCGAAGGTTTAGTGTTTTCAAAAAAATTTGCTAAAGTCGTTTGTCATATGTTACTATGGCAATAAATGTCTATATATTGAACAATTACGCATACATGACGGGATCAAATTGCATGTACAGGTTGCCCGTTCACCTTGTATTTTTCTAAGGAACACCTTGTAGTGACATACCTTAGTTTCCCCTCAAACCTCAATTTTAGTCTATTCATGTTCAGTAATGATGATATTTCATAATGTAAATTTTATCAACTTCAACTTCCAACTTCTCTTCTGCGTATCACCGAAACGTAATGGGGTGGGAAGCACAAGCAACGCCGCCACTTCACGCCGAAAAACGGAACCTAATGGCTGAAGCTGCATCACCTGGTCTTGTAACCTCGATATCAAGTCCATAGTGACAGAATAAGTAGCTGATATTGGATTAGTGAAAATGACATTATCGGGACAATTTTGTTTGACCAAAATCAACCTTATATCAGGAAAAAAAACATCGGCATCTTAGGATGCTTTATTTCTAATCAAGCCTGATACATTTGATCTTAAGCATTGGTTTTTCAAATGTCTTATAACTAACACTATATATAGGACATCATGACGGTTCCCCCGTGAAGCCGGTACCCATTTCCGACACCTGGGTTGAGTGGGGTATTGTGCTTGAGCTCTCCCTTATACCCAACGGAGAAAATCGCCGCGCCAGTGCCGGGATACGAACCCTCGTCTCCAATATGCAAGGCCGATCCCTTAACCACTGTACCACTCCAATACCACTGTACCACTGCGAGGAATTGAGTACTAAGCCAATGTTATTGTAGGGAACACCTCACTATCAATTCAATATTGACACAATAATTAGTTGATATTGGGTTGATGATAATATTGTTATTGGGCGAATATAAATTTCCAATATCAACCGAATATTCCAAAATAAGGTATTTTCCCAATCTTCATTTTGAATATCCAGTCAATATTGAGACTGTATATTGGCTCAATATTAGATCAATAAATTTTGCCACCTGGGTTGTAAAGGATAGAAAAAATTGACATTTTGAAAGGGTTATTGATTTGGAGAACGGCTTAAGACTAATACTACTTTGAAATTTTACATAATTTTTGAATTAAGTTTGCCATGTTACATGTTCAGGGGAATTTATTTAACCAGCTAGCCGTTTATAAGACACTAAGTTAGACACTCCAATAGACAATCCAAATTACTCGGAAAATTATGGTAATTCCTAAATCATGAGACGTACAAACTTGAAATTGGGACTAAATTAATGCTCGTGACGGGTACAACATTTTTATGTACGTTACAAATTTCTTACGCCCCCGTGAGGGGCAAGGAGCGAGGTTCCCATGGCCCCTCAATCCTCCGCCGATTTTCACCTCAAATCCCATTTTGCACCAATACTAATTTCTAAACTATGGCACCCATAGACTTCAAATTAGTTTCAATTCAAACATAGAATCATTTTCCACGGGAAAATGTACAACACAACTTTCTTACGCTTCCTGGAGGAGAGCAGGGAGCGAGGTCCTCGTGGCCCCTCAATCCTCGTTTGATTGTCTCGTGAAATCACGTTTTGCGCCTTTACTTATTTCCAGTGGTGGGCAGCGATAAAGCGATAACAATAAAGCTAGAATTTTTTGTTAAGTCCTATAACGATAAAGCTATAAATTTCCAAGATACCTTAAAAAGATAAGAGATAAATCCTGCGATATATACAAAAATACTCTATTTTTGCTCCTTATGCATTTAAAAACCTCTTTTTTACACATAAAACACCATATATTACCCAATACATGACTAAAGAGCTAAAATTAACATTTTATTACATTATAACAACACTTAACGAAAACAAATTAACAAAAGTATAACAGCAAAACACCACAAACACAAATACAACAATTTAAAACATCTCCTCATCCTCCTCTTCCATCCCCCTTGGTACCTTGAACATCTGTTTGAGGAGGTGGAGGCTTCCCTTCAGAAACATCATGTGCTCAAAGTTGTCCTCACTGAAGCACGCCCTATTTGGCCTCAGAACATCCCCTGCTGTCCTAAATAATTGCTCCACTGCTGCTGAGCTAGCGATCCCATTGTTGTACTTGATGAAGAGGGGCACCCACTGGTCTCGGTACTTTGCTAAAAGTGCGATATCTTCACTGTCCCTGCAGCAATTATAAAGATTTAATTTATATTATCGTAATATTACATTTGCTTGTGGAATTATCGCATCCTTATTACCTCCTTGCTCCTCTTCCAAGCCAGCAGTTCCTTCTTGATGTCCTTTTCTAGGTCGTCCTCTTAGTTAGCCTGGGTTGTGTCACACAGCTCTGCAAAAGGGGCCACGCTGACCTCATCATGCTTATCCATTACCTCCATGTCGTGGTTGTTGTCTCTCTCTTCTGTCTCTTGCCTGATGAGCGGCGCCTCCGTCTCCTTCACAATCCTCTGGTTGATTTCTTCCTTCATGGGGGCAACAGAGTTGAATATGGTCATGCCATAGTTGGAGTGCAGGGCAGATGCCATCAGCAGGTCCAGATCATTGAACATGACGTTGAACCTGTAACGCAAAGTAATAGTTAAAGTTTGGTTTAAAGATTAAACTTTTAGCGCAACAGCAAAAATTAAACAAAGACTTAATTTTTTTAATGTCACAGGTTAGGTTGTTCGTACTTGTTTATCGTGATCCTTCCTCGCTGTTAGCTCTTTGATCTTATTCGTAAGTCATTTATTTCCGATGACGTATCTTTCAGTATATTTCTGATGTTATAGGGTAAATAATTACAAGGGATTAAATAAACAGGCTTCCAAATTAGTAATTTAATATTAAAATGATGACTTGAAATAATGACGTCTTCTGATTCAAAATAGTTAACACAATCGATGGACAGGAATTTATTTATAATAACCTCATATCGAGGTGAGGCCTCGTTACTGAATCAGTCAGCGAAACAGATTATATAATACATAATGTGAAATTACGCCGCACACATCCTAGGTGCAGAATAATGCTTCGTACACTGAAGGCGAATTACAAGTAGCCTAGACGTGAAATAGCAAGATATGAAATGATAATAGTGGATACATGAAGGATTGATACTCATCTGCACTCAAATTCCAGATTGGCGATTAAACCAAATTAGCCAAAACATGACTACAATGATAGTCGTCTCGCATACCAGCGAGTGTAGCGGACGGAAACACCACCTCTACTTCACAACGCTGCCTCAGTAATAATGTGAAGTAGCCTCCCAGACGTGGCAGCTGCGGCGTCTCTGTTACGCCTGAGAACAAACATGTCCTCGTTTACAATCCTTTACGTTAATAGTTTATCGGAAATAGCAAGTGTCGTCAGATAATCAGATTAGATTAAGTTTGCATATTAATTAACAAGTTATTTATATAGAATGGACGGGACTCTAAGTGTCTACGGAAAGAGTTGAATTATATGAAGAGAGATGGAAGTGTTCGGCAGCACAGCTCCCTTCAGACGTGGGTGACGCGGTACTCCCAGAGTGGGGGTGTCGGGGTGAGTTAGCTTTCAAACGACGCTTCTCGATGTACTGTAGTAACCGTTGGCTGCGAGGTCCTGGGCGATGTTCGTAGAACTAAGCATATGCTGTGCTTATCGACGAGAATATATTTCGTGAATACGGATCTTTTCCGAAGGTGATCGTTGGCCAAACGAACCCTTCTTCGTAAAGTTTATTTAAACACGACGGAGGGTAGCTGAAGCGTAAACCACAACAGTTAAATCCTCCCTTGTTGCCCTTCTGTTGCACGAGGACGCACACCAATGGCTTGCCGTAGGTGAGAGCCTGGTCCTCTCGAGCTTCCTCCATGTGCTCCAGCGCTACTCTCATTAGGGTGAGGGTGGGCAGCAATACTCCCAGGTATGCGTTCTCCTCAGCCTGTGGCGGTCCAGGCAGTTGGCGAGTGGCTTCATGACCATGCAGTACTCCTGCAGTACCTGATGGCAAAAGAAAGTGTCAAAAAAGGCAAAAATGGTAACGCTAATGCTTAAAGCCTAAAGCAACGCTCAAAGATACAAAACTGTATATAAAAAAAAAGAGTTAAAAGTTCGCATCTAACTGCTTTGCGACTTTACCTATTTGTCCTGGTCATCGAAGCCATAGTAGGAGTTTTGTTCCTGTTGGTGCCACCTTCATTCCCTAAAACCTCGTTCACTACTTCCAAGCGGGCGTCGTCGTCCATGACGCACTGCAGCAGCACACTGCGGGCGTTACACAATGAGTTTCACCTGTTGGGCAAAGTGAGCAACATGAAGTACAAGGACAAAAAGTACACAAACAGACCAAGAAGTAGTTATGTCTTGTTACTTTTGTTAAAATATTTAAACAAAAGTATGAAATATTTCAAATTAATTTATCAAAACATTTCAAAAAATTTCAACAAAAATGTCTTTTGGCGCATCTTGTGACCACAGGTGTAGGAAGCTTTCTCCCTACCACTTGTTTGATAGTGTTGGCTGATGTGGAGGACCTAGCTGTTCTGTAGGTTTCCACAGGCCCAGGGCCCTGGCTAGGGTCTTCTTGAAGGGGGTGGCAGCCCTTCCATTGTTCCAGTGGTGAACTTGGGAGACATCAATAGACGCCAGCAAGTTGAGATTGTGCGAGCTGAAATAAAAGTTTTAGTGAATTAAAAAACAAAAATACATTTTAATTGTTTGTTAGTTAGCATGACAATCTAAATCTTTAAATAAACTTTGATTTTACTTGCCTGCATCTTTGATGCTTGGGCAGCCTGGGTGAGTCCTGCTCTGCAGCTTCTGCAGCAAGGGCCATGGTGGCGCTGATGATGTCAAGGCCCTTCCTTTCCTGCTCCTCCTCCTGGTCTTCTGGGCTGTTGATCACCTCCTCGACGTCAGGGTTTGTGTGTGGCGTCCACGTGGTGGCGTCCTCTGCCTCGCCAGTCCCTGTGCTATAATTGCTGAAAGCCGCGACGTAGTTCGTCCCGTTGTCCGTGGTGGTGAGGACAACCTTCCGCGAGATGTTGAAGGCGCGGTTGACCTGGTCCAGCTTGGTGGTGATGGTGCCCTTGTTCTGGCTAACTTGATACATTATAAGACAACTTGATAACATATAGTACCATTAACATTCAAGTTCATTATATTAATTAAAGGAATTAAAGTGGGAGATGCATGATATAATAAATACAAATTAATATTTATTAGTTTCAGTTTTTCTTATTTTAATGTATTTAATAGTACTATACAGTATATTTTCTTAAAATTAGTTCTGACGCAATTGTCAACTTTTATGTTCTAAATTTGACTCACCTTGATCTCCTTGATCGCTAGGGTGACCATCTTCCTGGACAAGTAAGTGGGGTCGATCCAGCGGACTGTCGACCCAATGAAGGACCTGCATATATGTTTATATGTGTGTAATGTGTGCCTTTTACTCAGATTACATAGAAAAACAACAAATATTAACATTTAATTCCAACATTTTAAGAATTTTCTAAAATGGGTTACCTGTTGTGGGCCGTCCAGCTGTCCGCTGTTGTCGCAACATGCGGCAGGTCCTTGATCTTCTCTCTTGCCTCCTCCCCCATCGCCTTGATGTCGCGAGTCAGGGTGCGGCGGCTGGGCACCCTGAACCCAGGCTGGAAGACTTGGAACATCGCCCTGGTGGCTGGGTGGTCTATGATGCTGAGGGGGATGAGGCACCTCGCGAACCACTTAGTCATAGCCTCCATACCCTTGTTTTGCACTACAAAGGAAAAAATTAAAAGTTACCTTGTCTATAACATTTTGTAACAAGTGTAGCAATTAATAGAATTTTAAGTAAAATGTTCAACTTAACAAGTAAAATTATAAATTTTAAAAATGCGATAAATTATAAATTTAGCGCATTACAATTATTGCTTTAGCAAAAAAATTATCGCAGACTTTTTTATAAAAAATCTTTACCGGCGTAAATCTTGTTTCCTGGCCAAAACTTTCCTTTAAGGAGAGCTGGTGGCACTGCAGCTGATCATCTCCAGTAGGGTGTTTGAGGCCGCGCCTGCTGGTCCTGCGGATGGCTGCCTTCAGCTCAGACAAGTTATGAGTGTGCTGCAAGAATAAGAGTGCTTTCATTTTCATTAAACTAACAGTTTGGCTATGAGCTCATTTTGTTATCTAGCCATTTGAAAACAGAATAGTTCTAAATAGTACCTTGTTCTTGTAGTACGAGATCAGGTTGCCAGTGGTATTGCTCCAGAAAGACACCTCCGCGAAGCACTTTCGGCACTTGACCTTCAAGTTGTAGACCTTGATTGTCTTTCCCAGGACCTTGGAAGAAGTGTCTGGTGCGCTCTTAGACTTGATCCCGTGGGACAACTTGTAATAGTTTGTTAGAGCGGCCATCTTGTCTTTGATGGTCTGCAGCTCATGGCTCGAAATACTGCAGCCACCCGTAATCATAACGTCTCCCTGGTCACTGGCCTGGCTGCGAGGGCGACTGTCCTCTGGCTCACTGCCCAGGGACATGAGATAGCTCGAATGGGAGATGGTGGGAATGTCCACGGATCACGAACTCGCTGAAAAGTTCCGCTCCCTTTCCTGAGTCACATCACTGCTGCTGGCCTTCAAGCGGAAAAAGTCCTCCACTGTCCTCTTGCCTGACATCTCGAAACTCACTAATCACTAAATTCACTATTCTCGAACACTGAAGGACGCCCGTCGCGACACTTTTAATAACGCAGTACTTAACGCAAAAACCTAAACGATTTCCTGAACAGGAAAAGTTAAAACACAAATCACGCGACGTTTGTACGAACGGGAGGCACGCACAAGGCGAGCCTCAAAACGCAAAAAAACATATAAAACTAATCTATATTAATTAGATATTTAGTTAAAAAACAATATACAATAATAATTAGGTAAAGATAAGTTAAAACACACAAAGGTTTGGATCGCTGGTAGCATTATGGAATACAGAGCTGAGATCAGATGAGTCCAGTTGGGGGCTATTCAAAGAAGCAGTGACAACCAAGGTTGTCAAATTAAAATTTCCAAAATAAACCAACTAAATTCCCCAAAAGCCAGAATTTTTGACGCCAGTTAGACTGAAAAAAGTCAATCTGGCATCCCTGGCGACAACAGCAGCGCGGGCCGCCAGGCGCCTGGCCGCATCAGTTTGCCGCGTAACAAGGAGTCTGTCACCTCCAGCCGTAACGATTTTTCGTCTTCTACTTTATCGCTGGATTTATCGCGGGGAATTTGAAAGCGATAAATATAAGCGATACGTTTTTTCAGTCTTGCGATAAACGACAAGCAATAAATTTTCGGCCAAAGTATAATGATCGAACATCGCTGCTACCATTTATAATGATTGTTCCACCGTTGCCGTCATTATTAATCGTATTCATAAGTCATTTATCGTCATTTAGTTCTGATGACGTATCTTTCAGTAAATTCCTGATGTTCGGACAATCATTAATATTTTCAGATGACATATATTTTCTGATGACTAACGGGTAAATAATTGCAAGGGATTAAATAAACAGGCTTCCAAATTAGTAATTTAATATTGAAATGATGACGTCTTCTGATTCAAATTCGTTGACACAACCGATGGACAGGAATTTATTTATAATAAGCTCATATCGAGGTGAGGCCTCGTTACTGGATCAGTCAGCGAAACAGATTATGTAATACATTAAGTGAATTTACGCACACACCCTAGGTACAGAATATTACTTCCTACGTTGAAAGCGAATGCCGATCACCTACACGTGAAACAACAAGATATGAATGATAATAGTGGATGACATGTAGGATAGATACTTAGCTGCACTTGAATTCCAGATCGGCGATTAAACTAAATAAGTCAATACGTGACTTCAATAAATCGTCGCCTCGCATACCCGCGAGGGTAGCGGACGAAAGCACGACCTCTACTTCACACGGCTCAGTAGCTAATGTCCCGCAGCCACCCAGAAAGGGGCAGCTTCGGCGTCTCTGTTACGAGTCAGAACAAATGCGTATTCATTCACGATACTTAACGTTAATAATTTACCGGAAATACCAAGTGTCGTCAGATAATTAGATTGAATTAAGTTTACATTTTAATTAACAAGTAATTTACATGGAATGAATAAGATCTTAAGTATCTACGGAAAGAGTTGAAATATATGAAGAGAAATGGAAGTGTCCGGCAGTACAGCTTTCTTCAGACGCTGGTGACGTGTCACTCCCAAAGTGGGGTATCAGGGTGGGTGTAGCTTTCAAACGACGCTCGTCGACGTCGTAACCGTGGGCTGCGATGATCTGGGCGATGTTCGTAGAGCTAAGCATATGCTGTGCTTATCGACGAGAATATATTTTGTTAATACGGATCTTTTCATAAGGTGATCGTTAGCCAAACGAACCCTTCTTCGTAACGTTTATTTAAACACGACGTAGGGTAGCTGAAGCGTGAAACACGACAAAAGCGATATTATCGCTTTATCGCTTCACTTATCGCAAAGCCGACGACTGCTAATTTCTAAACTATTGCAGCTACAAACTTCAAATTGGTTTTACTTTAGACATCGAATCATTCTTCTTTATATAACAAAATAAAAATAAAAATAATTCAGCGTGTTGTATACATTTCATGTAAAAATGTTTTTTAAAGAAATAAGCGATTTTTCTTTCTTTCTCTCTCTACGACTAGTTAATACTAAATTCCAAATCAGAAATAACTTTACATTTCTGTAAACAAAATCAGTTCATTAGCCCACTGTTTTAGTCTATGGGGCAAAATTTTGTAGGCATTTGGGTACTCATAGGTGATGTGCGGCTATTACCGTGTCTCTATTTTATCCCATGTACCCATGTCCGAATGTTGATGAAGGAGAATACCGAGAGGATGAGAAACCTGTCATGGTTTTTCTTGTTGTTCCTAAACTTGATTTCCCTCAAAATTCTGTTAGAAAAAAAGAAAATGATTCCTTTTAAGTTTCTCGAAATCCTATTTATTTTTATTTTCCACAATTATTTATTTCTGTAGATTACACCGAGCAATAAAGCCGGTACTTTGATGTAGTTGGAGGAAAGTATTCTTTATTTGTGTCATTTAATATATGTATACACAAATATGGGTGTTTGTATACGTATGCATATGTATTTGTGTGTGTATATATATATACATCCAGTCTGATGTTTCCGGCTGTCGCGTTTTACAAACGCGAGAATATCAGCTCTCACTTCAGCAACATCGCCGCGATCCGCCTGTGCACATCTGCAAAGCTAGCGCGGCCTGCTTTTTGCTGAAGTGGCCGTGCTGTGATGTTCTTCTGGGATAATCTTAAGTTTGTTTGTGGTGGTGTTAGAAAAATTGTTGCCCGCTTTGACATTGTCATGCCCTCTTACTTAGCGATTTTGCGTCTTACGCGATTATTTGAATGTTTGATAATGGTGCACGATCGGTTCCTGACACATCTTGTAATGTTGCCGGGAATTGCCTCACCACCCATAGCTGGCCAAACTTGTGTTGACTTCTGGTGCTCCCTTCAGTAAGTATGTGCTGCATTTGAGTACTGGAAATTCAGTATTAATTCCTTTTCCATGAGCTAACCTATGTAAGCTATCACAGTCAGTAGGTTTAAAAGCCTGGAGTTGAAGTGAGTGGCATTTGCATTTCATTTTACTTTTCCATGAGTGCCAGTCGTTTTCAACTCAGTAATCTAAGCCTTAATGTGTTTCTGAATAAGTTCTTTGTAGGTTTTGGACCCAAGGCAAGCACTAATAATTGTGCACTTGTCAATCAGTGCACAATTCAGCTCAATTTACAATTTATTCGAAGTATATACTAGTGCTATGGCCAGTAAAGGCTGAGAATGTCATGCAGCAGAGCAAGCCGCTATGCCTGCATGCAAATTAAGTTGAGACCAGTCTGCTATGCCTGGTGTAATGAAGATGGGTGCTTGACGGAGCTGGTGGGAGCTATATAGTTAGGCATTAGCCCCATAGTAAAGTCTTACTCACTAAGCACCCATTTATGAGTTACCCAGTAGGGCTCAATAGTCTGACGGCTCACCCTCAGCACCCGCGGCCTTAACTATTGCAGTAAATATTTAAGTGGTGATGTGATCCGCAGAGTGATATCATTATGTTCTACATCTATTGAGTTTCAACATCTTTCCAACAGGTAAAGTACAAATTAGTCTCTTGACAAATTAGTCTTTTAATTAGAACTTTAAGTAACTACAACAGAGCAGCGTAACGAATAAGATTTAATTGAGGTAATCGCCTTCGCAGCGCAGAGTATGCATTTTAATTTTCTTTAAGATTTTACATTTAAAAGATTAAGGGTAAACATTTATTTATGAATTTAAAACGTGCGTAATCGCACAGTTAAAATTGACAGCCAGAGTAAAATTCCGTTTGACCACATAGGCAAGGTAGAGCTGAAATCAAGCGCATCGGAGATAAGTACTCGTCACGAACATCAATGTGGTACTAATTTCAAGTTTGTACGTCTTATGATTCAGGAATTTATCGTAAATAAACTGTTGTTTTTGTGCTTGCTATAGCAAATGTACAGCACAAACCGGAATACAAACCGGTGACAGACTTTTTTTTCATCAGAATGAAAATCGTGTGAAAAATGGAGTTGGAATCTAGGGCTAGGATGTCGATTTCTCCCTTTTAGAAAAGGAAGTTGTAACAATTCCCACTCGACCCAAGTTTATGAAGGTGTCGGCTCGAAAGGAGACTTAGCGTTATTTTTTTCAGATTTATTGAACGATATGGAAAAGCCTTCGTTAGGTGTGACATACACCAACTTGATAAAAATAAAAATAATTTTAAATGAGGCTATGTGTTACTTTATGTCATCAGTAGTTAGCGAACAGCCATCAAAGGTAATGTATGCCGTTATTTTCAATGGAGGAGGATGAATGCAACAACATCTTTGTTGAAATGAAAAAAAATGTCATGAAAATTTATGAACGAGTGATCTTCAAAAAGGTGTCGGCGAATAAAGCAAAAGCGATCAATTTTCACACTCGTATGATGCTTTAACTTACAGACATCAGTGAAAACTAATGTTTCAGCGATATCTGAAATCACCGTGGCCTAGCAGTTAGAGCGATCGTCTATCGCGTGAAATGGCAGATCTTATGGCTGCAGTACGAGCGCGGTATTTTTCACTCATTAAAAGGAGGAACAGTTATTATACTTCCCCATCCGATCCTTGTACGAAATACGCAAGGGCTCGACCAAGGTATCCGTCATTGGGTCCCGGCATTAACTGAGAACCCATGTTTGATAAAATATGCCTCCGCTGCAGTGGACTTGGACGTTCTTTTTTCTGAGATGCCTAAGTCAGGGATCCGAGGGACGTGTCGTGCAGTCGGAGTTTAATGCATGCAGTGTTGCCAATGTTCGGTCGTTTCAACTACCGAGAGTGGAGAACACAGGCACGCACCTCTCTGAGCAGTAGGTATGCTTTTCATCGTTTTCAAAGGTTATCTGCTTAACTACTAACGTGATTATTTACGCTAACTGGTAACACTTTCCGCTCGTCAAAAATGTAAGATGCATTTGACTCAGCCGCACAGAGAATTGAGTGGATAATGGGAAAATAACTCATTTTAAAATTTTATCTTCTTTGTAACCGAGTTGTTACACAGACATAATGAGTATCGTAAATCTGAGGAATAAGAAATGCTCTTTTTTGGAATGAAGGTGACAATTTTTTTACAGGACAAGATTTTTCCATCATCTGCTTCAAGTAAATAAAATAGCCATATTTAAAAAAAATGTATATTCGTAGGTAAGAATAATAAAAGGTTATTTTATTGATATAACTGAAATCAGTTTTACAAGTTTCAACAGCTAAAGATTCAAGCAAAATCATGTTAGACGCCTCCTGTACTACAATGCCCGGTTATTCAGTTCAGTCGGACAGTAAAAACAAGGTTAAAACTACACATTATCACAATGTAGACCCTAATGAGATGATGACTTGAATACATATGCAGTAACTTCTAATTAGGCAGGTGTGCAGGCTGGACATCGAATTATGTACTTCACCCTTCATTTCAGTATACGATCAACGTTATGGATTAGTTTTCTAAACATTTCACAGTTTGTACACCTACTGCTGATTAAGATGCTGAAGGAACAACGGACATTTCTCAGAATGGCCTAAAGTCCTCATTCAAACCCAGGCGAAAATCTGAAATAAAACCAAGCTCGTCGTGACCATATAGTTTCTACAGATAAAAGCGAAAGTATTGTGCATCGTTTAGCAATAAGAACTTACAGCAGAATGTCCTATGTTCGCAGAAATGTTGAACAAAATTGATAGGTGTAAGAGATATATTCGAAGAAATGAACTTTATAACAGACAGTGACCGAGTGTCAGTGAAACTCGCACTTTCAGGGTGTAGCACTGCAACATTCCAATAGAAATGACATAGTCTTTTGTCACACATTGACACAGTGTAGCACGTTCGTCATTAGGGACCGGGTTCTCAAATTCTAAAACATATTTTACTTGTCGGTAAAAACCTCAGCCGTAGTAGCTAGCAATGCACGACAGTATCTTGATAGCACTACCTAAACTGACGCAACGAAGGAAAGCATCAGTGATGATGACTGAAGATGACAATAGACTCTGTGCGAGATCTGTGTTCTGTACCATGAGCACTCGCTTAGGATATCCCGTGATGTGGATGTTTTCGAACTAAACATGAAATTGGATAAGACTAAAAATGACTCATCACGAAACTCCTCACTGACTCCGAGTCAACCACAGATTTTAGTCAAGACTAAAATAGCTTCAACAGAACAAACTATATTTTACGACTCTCCGAAGACCAATTAAGTCTTAAAGGTAGAAGAGATCACCAGATGTGCATCCTAGCTCTGTTACAGAGCTATACTCTCTAAATAATGGAAGACAATTTCATGAAGCACGTGTGACATGCATGAAAAATAATTCTCAATGATACGAGAAAAAGAAACCTACGTATCATAAATTAAAATGGTTTGAGTGAAATACGGCAAGAGGCAGGTAAACTGATTTCTTCCATACACTAGATATCCAGAGTTTATTTATACCACTGAAAGTAAAATGAAGTCCAGTTAGCGATATAATGTTGCCATGAAAAATGGAAAATTTCTCAAGATTATTTAATTGATCAGAATCAAGAAAGTCATCTTGATTGTAAGTAGTTTCAAACGCAAATTTGAACGAAAATGTATGTAACATAAAAAAGCGTTGTACATATTCACGTTGAAAAGTGGGTCGAAACATTGAAAGCTTAAAGTTAGCACCTCGGCGGCGTCGTATGACGCCATCGTATGACGCGATGAGTGTCGCTAGCTCTGCACACCTGCCGCGTTCCGTTATTGCCATCGTCTGCCATAGAAGTTCTCGATATACAATCACCAGGGTTCTGACTCTTACAAAATGTCTTTAACATAAAACAACAAGCATACATACAAGTTTTGATTTTATACAACAATTCAACATTACACGCTCGGCGGCGTTCCCTGGAAAACAATACTCGGATTTTGTCACTTGCAAGGAAGGAGTTTATGAACATAAGGAAAGTTCACTGATAATAAACCTCGCGGGCGTTGCCTGAAAAGTAAACGTTTTCAAGCTGGAGAAAGGCAAAAATTGCGTGTGAGCAAAATTCGAAACTTGAAACATGCCGAGGTAAAAATACATATATACATAAAATAATAGGCCAAGATAACATACATTTGCGGTGGATGACAGAGTTAGTTAAGCAATAAAATGAGAAGCGAACGCTATCAAATATACGACGTAGGAATTCCATTCTCCGGCGACGGAGTCTTCTTATTCTCTATATTTCTTTTATCAGCGGCTTCCGCAGAGTCTTGGCTCTTTTGTTGTGGTTTGTGCCCCGGAGGCAGCAGGGAAGCAGTGGGAAGCTCCTTGTCTTCTTCCCAGTATCCTGAGGACTCGTTGCCGGCGCCTGCGCTGCTGCTGCTGCGGTCGATGCTAGCGTACCAGTGGTGCTGAGGGTCGTCATTGTACAGCCAGTCTGCCGAGAGCAGCTGCAAGTGCGGCTGAGGGTTTGTGGGCGCGCCAGACACAGCAGGTGAGGGGAGGCGCATCCCGCTAGACTGCTGGAGGCCAGGCGGCACGTGAGGCGGGTACTTATAGTGGTGTAAGAAGTGAGGTCCCATGCTGGTGTGCAGGGGAGATACATGAGGGGAGACTGAGGGAATGGGACGCGTCGGAGGAGGTGGCGGGAAGTCGACGATGTGAGGAGAATGATTGTTCGTCACGGGAGTTGGGTTCTCGGAAAGACGAGACTGGGTTGGAGTTGAGGCCGGGGTTCTTAAGAGGGGCCGAAGAGCAGGAGACTGTCTCATACAAGGACAGTCGGAAGGGCACGAATGAAGAGGTTGTCGAGGGGAGGGGTAAATGAATTGCACTGGCGGTGCTGAGGCCGAGTAATACCCAGGTGATGAGTAAACCTGCATATGGGGCAATTCAGAATTGAGGGGAGAGTTGAAATCCCTATGTCTAGTTCGTTCAGGATTGGCCT
Organism: Platorchestia sp. MABIK; assembly: GCA_014220935.1. Lineage (NCBI taxonomy): Eukaryota > Metazoa > Arthropoda > Malacostraca > Amphipoda > Talitridae > Platorchestia > Platorchestia sp. MABIK. Next base: position 119,965 of record JACJUY010000530.1, on the reverse strand, counting down.
CCACAGTGAATTGCAAAGTCTTATCAGCGGGCTGTGATGCGGTGGCCTGGTTGCGCCGCCACCTGCACGCCAAGAAGGCCAGGATTGTGATGAGCCCTGCCAGGGCCACTCCCACGCAGCCTGCGATAGTCCAAGAGCCAACGAATGAACCACACGCGCCCGAGCCCAGCTCTCTCAGAGGCACACCTGGTGACAATAATTAGTGTTATTGAAACGGAAATTCAGAGGATGAGGATTAAAGAAATTACCTTTAAAGAAATTGACAGGGACTCTGAGCTTTGTCGTAAAATTTTGGGTAATTAAAATCTGAGTAATTCACAGGATTTTCCAATCCACCAATAACAGAGATGCAGATTATAATAGGGATAGATACTAGATGTCAAATGAGCAGACTAACCCAGGTACACATCTATTCATCTTTTCAGCACACGACTCCTGATCGGCAGTGAGTTGAGACCGAAGGGACATCAACGTTGGTAGAAAAAACAATACGAAATAAAAATGGATCACTTAAGAAAAATTTCCATAAAACAAGATTATCCATTCAAACAATTGCAGAAAATTCTAACTGTAGCTCAAAATGCAACATAACTTCTAAGCAACAAAATAGAAATCTTTTTTAATTTTGTAGAATAGTTTACTGACTGCTTCGTTTTCGGGTTGTTTTCATTACCGAAACTTCTCAATTTTCGATCATTATTGGCATTTTCTAAATAGTTAATTAGAACATTTTGCATGCTCCCTTCATGTGAAAAGCTGAGTTCAAATCCAGCTTTCCGACGAAAGTATTTCTGCACGCTGATAAAAAGAAGTCAGACATAATTGTCCACTCGAGCCAGGTTTACAAATTGGGGGACCATTCTATGCCCTGGCCTTAAATAAATCATTTCAAAAACCGATATAAAATTTCTTAGGAGTAAAATATGTATCCTAATTGGATTAGTCAGTCACTAGAGTGGCTCCGTGCGTATGTATTCTACGTTCACCTCAGAATGCTGGCAAGTTACACTTGTACTTACCACAATCTTGCGAGTTTGGTAAATTTAACGATAATCGGGTTTAACTTATTTGGCTCATAATAACTCTGATGAAGCACATTTAATAATTAATCCACGTAATATGATAGCACAAGCATGAATGAAAAATACATGCCAGTTCTTTGTGACATTCGAAAAAAAAAATATATTATTGTGATTACATAGTATCCTCCGAAAAACCTATTCACTATTTTAATTAAATCTCTGTCATAACGTATTGTTTTCTCCCTCAAATATAATTCGTATTAATAGATAATATCTCTCAGTCTGGTTCTCTGAAAATAGATGCTGAAAATTAGCATCTAAGATATTGTTTGCTAAATGATCAAAAAAACATATCAGCTGTTCAAGTTGCAAGAAACATTCGAATGGCCAATGGAATCAATGTTTGCAATGATCGAAAGTGCATTCGTTGCGTTTTTACTTCTTCATGCGAAGATTTTGGTATTAAAGATCGTCCATGCTCGGGAAAACCAAAGCCAATCAATAATGAAGCGCTTAAAACTGCATCAGAGGTCGGTCAAAAGTTTCTCACCTGAGAACTAGCTTAAATTTAGTGCAATTCACACCCGAAGATGTTGCACCATCGTAAATCAGGGCAATCCCAAAACCTTGGCATGAGGCTCTCCGGGATTTGAATGATGCTCAACGAATTCGAAGATTTGTTGTCTACACATCAATGTTTTCAAAGACTATTTAGATCTTGTTTTATTTTGGAAGAAGTTTTACCGCATCATTCTCATTTACCTGATATTACACCATCCGGTGCTCATTTTTTTATGTCCTGAAGGCATTACTTAAGCAATGCTATTTCCAAAAATGATTATCAAACTGAAAAATGACTTTTTTTTCAAAGTTGAGAACTTTTTTAAAGCAGGTATCAAAAAGATGGTAAACTTTGGAGACAGGCTTTTGAAATAGATGAAGCTAGAGATGGGATTAGAAATTAATAACCTGTGATTTTTGAGATGAAATCTTTTTTTTTCTGTAAAGGATGGCATTACTTTCTTCCCTCCTTTTATAAAGTTGATGTTAAAGTATCAGGGCGTATCATAAATTCTGTTTGTTTCATACTAGTATGATTAGGAGAGTTAAAACATATCAAGTAACATTCATACATTCAACAACATATTTTCCATCGTTAGTAACAACTTCTGACCACCCACTAACCAATTTTTTAATGGCATAGAAATCTATGGTTTTTTAATCAAAAAAGACCTGCAATTCATTTTCAATATTGTCTTAGTCTTTCAAAGTTTTTCCCCTTAAATGATTGTCTAGACTGCTGAAAAGATGGAAGTCTGAAGGAGCAATATCTGGAGAATGGGGCGAATGCATCAATGTTTCCCATTTCAGCGTTTCAATTGTGTCCAAAGTCATTCGTGCTGTGTGCGGACGCGCATTGTCTCGCTGAAGGATGACACCCTATCGATTGATCAAAGCTGGGCGGTTCTTTTTCAAAGCAGTATTTAGTCTTTGCAACTGTTGACAGTACAGTTCTGCAGTGATTGTTTGGTTGTTTCCAAGAAGCTCGTGGTGAATAATTCCTCTCACATCCCACCAAAAACACAACAAAAATATTTTCGGATGGAGTCCTGGCTTTGATTGTGATTGTGGTTTTGCACGTCGATCTAGCCATTGACGTTGACGTTTAACATTGCTGAATATAATCCACTTTTTATCTCCGGTAACAACTTTATCCAGAAAAGGTTCTTGCAGGAACGCAAGAATGGGAACGCAAAGATGCACAGACATTCACGCGCTGCTGACAGGAAAGAGGTCATAAGGAACCCACTTCCCTAATTTGGGTTTCTTTCCCAGCTTCTTCATGTGACGTTGAATTGTCATTGCACTCACATGAAGCTTAGAGCTCAATTGCCCTATGGAGACTGCAGGATTAGCTTCAAACTGGTTACAACATGAAAACTGACAGGACGTATGATACGACCTGATATTCAGTTTCTACGGAATTAATTAAATATTCCAGCTAACAATTTCAGTTACAATGGGTTAAGAAAATAGCACAAGGATACTTAACACGTCCGCACCATCACAACTATAGACTGCATATTTGATCTTAATGGGTTTAAATTGAATTAACTAAATTTCGACTATTATTAGTGCGTCCAAACAATAAACGTAAGAAAACTACTTTTCTTTACCCATTCCATCATAAATGCGCCAGGTAAAAATACGCACAATACTCATCGTTGTTAACTAGCTTATGCATTCTATTCTGTTTGATGCTTCACTATAATAGGAAGCCTTACCAGAAATGTTTTTGTTTTCTCACCTACTAGAAAGTGAAGATTTGCGCCAATCGATCAAGTCTGCTGGGAAGCCATAAATAATTTTGATATGCCCGATATAATACCGGAATTTGTATCACCATCCACCTACATGTAATGAATAATATCTATGCTAGAGCTCAATAGATGACAACAGTCTTGAGAGATCAGCCTCTTCCCGAAGAAATTAAATAGTGAAAAAGAGCAAGGCGAGTTCCGATGAGAGGAAGGTTGCCAATCAGATCACCGGCAAGTCGGTCATGCCCTTTAGTCTACCGTAGTCACGACTATCAAGAAACACGTGTTCACTTTTCAACTTGCTTCTCATTGGATCAATGATCCGTACGACTGAAATCTACTCGAATGGTGCTGGATCCAAGACTAACAGAAGCCTCGCGCAGCAGCCAAGGAGCCGACTGCTACAAGTAAGAACTGAATTGACTAATCTTCTACGCTTAGCAAAAGTGGAGGTTTCCTATGCCGCTTATTACTCCCCCCCATAGAGCAAGGCTTCAATTGAAGTGACGTGAATGATTCATTACGCTCATGTATTTCACGCGAGTCACGTATTCCTCACGCACTGTCACCGGTCTTTAGCACATACTCTTGTGTTCTCTGCCGGTATGTTCCTTTTGTAGCGTTCGTTGTACCTTGTTCATGGTTTGCAATACGTCCAGTACACCTTTTTTTTATTGGTAATTTTTCGCTTTTTGTGCCCCCTTAACTTGCCCTGTATTTTCTTTCATACGAACAAGTTAATTGAACATTCTATCCCGCCCACAACTCGCATACATCTCTTCCCTCTTCATTTACTCTTATTAGTTCGTCACAGTACCAACTCGGGCTATTCTTATTTTGGCAAACTTAAAATACCGTTGAAGTTAGAAATTTAGTCATCACAATTATGGGCACAGTAAAAATGACTGTATAACGTTCAGCAATACAAAAAAGTCTGCAATTATTAGTAACCAAAAAAGATCACCCATAACCTAACATTAAATTTAGAGCAGTGCGTACTCACATTTGGAAAATAAAAGAAAATGCAAGCTACACCCCGAATGGAAGAGCAGGAAGTGAAATCCTGCGAGCTCGTACCGTAGAGTGGTGGCGGCGCTGCGCAGGTCGGGGAGCCGGGCGCCAGCGTGCGGTTGGACGCAACCTGCGCGAGCCACACCAGCGAGCAGTTGCAGTGCAGCGGGTTGCCGGACACGTCTAGTACTTGCAGGTCTCGCATAGGCACCTGCACGTGGGAGAAAACGACAGATTCAAGTTTATGCATGAATGTAAAGCAAACTCATTAAAATATAAATTTAAGACAAGTAGGTCACAATAACAAACTGGTTACCAATGCCATAACAACTTCATCATTATTATTGAGGCTGGAACTAAATTTCTTCATTCATTCCTCCTATCACAATCGTGGCAAATATATTAGAATGCATGAACCCTCAGTCACCTGAGTAGGCTGGAGTGCCTCCAGTCCGCAAGACGAGAGGTCCAGTGTTTTGAGAGCCAGTAGAGGAGCGAGAGCAGCAGGAGGCAGGAGTCTGAGGCGTGTATTCTGCTTCAAGGAGAGCTCCTGCAGCAGCCAGCCACTCACGAACGCATCTTGACTAACGCTCTGCAGTCTCGGGCATCTTTCAATCTTGAGGGACACCAGGGATGGCAAATTGCCCAGGAAGTCCCGCGGAAGAGCGCTGAACATGTTGCCGCTCAGGTCTAGGCTGGATACTTGCGAGAGTGGGTAGAAGGAGCTTGTTGGCACGGATGTTAGTCTGTTGTCAAGTAAGCTTAAGTTTCTAAGCTTTTCTAGCCCAACGAAAGAGTCAGGAAGTATGGAGCTAATGTTATTTTTATTCAAGTTAAGATGAGTTAAGTTGGCAAGGTGTTGGAAGGCACGTTCAGGTACGATAGAGATTTGATTATCACATAAGTCAAGCTCGTGGAGAGAAGCCAAATTATTTAGGCTCGATATGGGCACTCTGTGGAGTCTGTTCCTAGCCAAATTTAATCTTTTCAAGCTACTTAAAAATTCAAAGCCTAAACTGTCAACATCTTTTATTTTATTATTAACTAATTCTAAATATTCTAAAGACTCTAATCCGCTGAAAATGTTTGGGTTTATTTTAGTCAACTGATTATGATTTAACGTCAACTTCCTGAGGTTGGCCAGCCCCTGGAAGCTCCCCTCGAGCAGCAAACTGAGACTGTTGTTGTCGAGGTTTAATGTTCTGAGGATGGCCAGTCCTTGAAATTTATTGGTAGCTAACGATGTGAGTTGGTTGCTGGAGAGATCGAGAGTGACGAGGTCTGTGTAGAAGCTGAGGGACTCATCAAGAATCTGGATTCTGTTCCTGGAGAGCGTAATGGCCTCGACTCCAGGATTGAGCATATATGGCACGACTTCGAGTCCCGCTCCAGTGCAGTTGACGTTAACGTCATTGCAGGAACAACCACGAGGGCAGAAAGCATCAGTTCCCGATACGAGTACCGCAAAGGAAAGAAATACTTGCAGCCACACCGCACCTTCTAACCAGTGATACGCGGACTCTTTTCGTCTCCACTCGCATGAAAAATTTATTATCGTAAGTTTTTTTGGGAATGATTCAGTCGAACGATCGCCCATCCTGTCTTAATGAATGGAAATCTTCTGCAACTGAGTCTGATTTTCAAAGGTCAACTTTAAGTGCAGGGTTTTTGTTTCGGCTACTAGCATTTTTTGTGACTAAGTGGAATCTTCAGTAATTCACCTCACAGAACGAGTTATGAGACGATGTTCTGAACCGTGAAAATCATCCAGTGTTCTCACAACAACAACAAAAAAAGTTTTCCTCAGTTGGATAAGCGAACAGCTGAGTACAGAAGTGTGGCCGATGGTTTTGCTTCAATGCATAGAGGAAACAGTCCAGGTCAGGTTCCAAATGCTTCACGCTGGTTGTTGTTGTAGTGTAACAGCATCCCCCGTCATCCTGCAAAAAACAAAGAATGCTAAAAAACATTCTTGTACATCCAGTGCGAATATTTAGTATATCAAAATCACTGCAATTGAAAAAAATTTAGGACAGCTTTTGTGGTCTAGGGAAGTGACTTACATTTCTTCATCGAAGACCGAACATAGTTGCGGGATCAGTAAGGATTTGCTAGAGCACCAAGAATTTCGAACTTATCAGTTACGTATTTTAGCAAACATCTGCAACCTGTTCAAGAAAGGCTGTATTTCGTTCAGGAATTTTCCTGATAGAGCAAGCAAAAGAATGGAAAAGAAATTTGTTCGAAATAATCATTCCGACTCAGACAAACCGAAAGACATTTCTAGTACAACGGGTTGAAAAAACTAGCCCACCAATAAAAACCGAATAGAAGAACTCCAAATAAAGCTTTAAAGATCGCACTGGAGTTTTCGGCGTTTCCAGACAGAAGGGCGTGACAAAACACTCAGGGAAAAGACGAAAACTAAAAGAGATTTAGTGTGTTGATGAGCTCGAAAATGCATAAACCACACACACGAGGGCAGCATTTGGTGCACTCAAGAAGTGTTCTAAAACCAAGCGACTCGCAATAAAAAGGGCCAGAGCTTAAAATTACCATAGAAAGTTTCATTTAGTTTCCCTAAAGTGGCGAGTTGTTGCGATGTCGAGGGCATTTAATACGCTAAAGCGAGCGGGTTTATTAAGAAACGAGTCCATAAGGCGGGCTAGGCTAGAGTTGCTCGCTATAAAAAGACGCTAATAAAAGACTCGGTCGCAGGAGATCAGCTGGGAAAAGCAGGCCACCCTCAGCGCCGGAGCAGCGGTACGTCCTCAGGGCCCTTGCCTGAACTGCGTGAGGCACTTAGCACCTTTTTCCCTGTTTTAATTGGAAAGAAAGGATCACGACCAAAATAACATAAAACAAAGTCTGAAATCCTATTCGTGAAATATCAAGAATGGAATCATAACAGTTTCACTACATTGATTGAGTTTGATAAGAAGAGAAGCTAAAGTATAAATTGCCACATGTTAAACGGTGAGACGCACAAAATTGTCTAAATATAATTCGAAGTAGTGTAACGCAAAACCCAACGTGCGTCAAAACTACAAACTCACTATTCACCGAAATGAAGCTTCGTAGAAATGAAGCTCAGTTTTATGCAAGAAATGGGAGATGAAAGTGAATAAAAAATTTAAAAATCCTCATTATCTTTTACAGCCTTCTACCAGATTTACGAAGAAATATAATCTTGCGTAAACGTTTGATGACAGAAAAGAGGGTCTAATACAACGTACACAACACGATTGAAAGTGTTTGATTTTCAATTTATTAGGAGAAAAACGTGCGAGAGAGGGGAGCAAGCTTGATCACTTGTCTCCTTATACGAGAAATAGTAAAACCAGAGATTCGCATCAGCTTACTTGTGCCGGAATTGGAACCTTGGCTCGTCAAGTGACAGCTGTGGCGCCTCGCTGCGCAAAATCACCGGTGACAACGTCAAGCAAAAGGTGACAGAAGTACGCTGGCGCCCTGGCAAGCCACCTCTCGTACAGAGACATAAAAAACCCTGGTCTCAGATGTTAATTACCTACGCTACGAAACGACAAATATCGAAATATCGATGAATTTTCTAGTTATAGCTCTTTCCTTTTGATCAGTTGTTGCGCCATTCATGAATGCATTCATTTGCGCTCAAGCGGTGTCTTTTGAGTTATTAAATAACAATGTTAGTCTTAAAATTGTTAAAGCATCACGGCGTTTATCACAGAATCGCTCGAAAATGTTTTCAAAAGCTGTAAAACGCTATCTTTTGCGCCAATGAACTCAAGGATTTTATTCTGTTCGCTGGAACTGCGGTCATCTACCCGACGTGGTACTTTCTGTAAGCCCTGATGTTGAAAAACATGAAAAGTTGAAAGAAATAAAATTCTTTCATAGATAAATCATGATTTAGTCCAACTGATATTAGCGACACATCTGCATACACTCGCCATCTTTTCCCTGAAATTCGACTGCAGATAATACGCACTCACGAATACCATACTACGTACGTTCACAATCAACAATTTGCAGTAATTACGCTCTAAACCTTTAAAGATAACAGTTTTTACGTTGTACATTGCATGGGTATTCAGAAATATTAAATAAATACCATTTCGTCATCTAATAAATAGGGAAATTCTCGTTCACTTCTCTTTTAATTCGAACATCGTGTTTAGAACTTAACATATTTCTTAAAGCTAATTATGGACACGTTTTTTCCCCTCAGGAACAGATGTGCTGTTTACAGTAGCAACAATTTTTTTTGCTTATTGGTAGACGCACGAAGTTGAACAACAGAGACGGCGTCTCGAACTTTTGCTTCAAACCATCATAAGCAAGCACGACAGGAACGTAGATTTAGATTTTTATATCATAAATGCCCAGAATGCAATTAATACTTAAGGTTCAAAATAGAGATAATCAGTTTTATGTCTCTTTGGAAAAAACTTCTAAACGGACACCTCAAGTATGCGAGCTGAAATTCTTAGAAACACCGCGTGTCTCAACACTGAACGTCAGCGTCTCAATTCCGCAACATGTTTCCACAAGTTGTACACTGTGTTTATAACAATTTACTCAAGAGATATAGCACTTTGATACAGTTTAAGAAAGCCCTGGACTAGTAGACTTTTCATTTTAAACACAAGCCTTTATACTAGCGGTATTGCGTACATCCTAATTTTTTTTTACATCTGAATTTGGAAACAGAATAAGAATAAATCTGAAATGAAAAATGTTTATGCAAAAGTTTTGCAGAATTGTTGTTGAATTTAAAACAATAACATGGGTTAACAATGCATGAAAGAAATGTAGAGTAAAACAGAAGTGCCTCTTCAGGATTTCATTTAGCTCACTTGACAGCAATGAGAACAACATAACACATTGGTTGTAGGAACATGTGTGATGAGTAGGCAAAGTGATGTCCCTCACTGGCAATTGCTCGAATATTAAATGCAAGCGCAAGGAGAGATTCAGCCAACCCAATACACTACAACGTCGTGTGCCTAAACTTTACTAGAATAGTGAATAGTTGCTAAGACTGTAAATTTTCAGCTGGTTCAGTTACTTTAACTTGCTTATCAGCAATTTAATTCATCGTGAAATTCATTTTTCATCACAAGTTAATTTCTTAAAGGTGAGAATTTTTTCGTGAAGAATTATGGAGGTAAATCTAGTAAATCCCTAATAGGTTTGGAGTGAAGAGTAGACATGGAGCGCATCTGTCCGACGAGATGTAAAAATAAGCAAAGAGGAGCAATGTTAAAACACCACATTAAAAATAAAATTCGTGGAGGAATAATGATTTTTTAGAAAACAATTCTTAAAAGAAAAGTACTCCTGTAAGAGACAAAACGAAACCCATCGTGCTTAGCTGCGCGTTCTGCGTACGCATCGTTAGACGAGCCGAATGATTTGCCATGAGAGCAAAGTTCCAGCTTCCGATACACGACAGACATGTACGTACTCGCGACCGTTGCGTTTCTGAAATGTGTGTGAGGGTAGGCGTATCTCTAGGCGCTTGGCAGGTACATATCTTTCACATGTGTTCTAGGGTGTCTCAGAGAACACATGTGGGCCGATCATGCCTGCGGAGGACGAAGAGGAAGGCATACGTCATACTCGTAAGAAGGCGCATTTGTCAACGGGCGGAGACGAGCAGCAAGCGAAGTCGCGTCCGTAACGCAGGGGAGTACCTTCCCATTGCAATAAAAACTGTGACGGCCCAAGTGATGAACGAGCTCCTGAAAGAAATTACAAACAAGAGTTGCGCTCAAATGAATTAACTCTTAACGCTAAAAGGGTCGAGAGTGGCTACACTCGGAACAAAAAGTTCACTCTCGCGACAGTCGGAGGAACGCACGCGACCAAGCGAAAACTAATACGTACCCTTGGACGAAATGGCATGCGTACAGTCAACACCAAGGACGGCATTTAAAAGTTGAAAAGCCTGTTTCGGGTTTAGGTTAATAATTTTGGCTAGAATCGGTTGATTGACCAAAACTTTGAGTTGCACTCTTTAAAACCAATAATATTCAAAACATCTTTTCTAGCATGCTATTCTCATCCTAAGCAGCATGAAAAATTGCAAAGATTCTAAAGGAATCATGAAGAAATTTCAACAGCTCCTACTAGCCTAGGAAGCATTTTCGTACAAGCTATTATTTTCGAAGGCCATGAATCAAGGAGTTTAATGAGTTACCTAGGAGTGAATTTCCGAATATTTTAGCGAAGAAGTCATCGAACTCATTATGACTGTCAGAAAGTCTCGTCCTCCTGATTTAATATAAAAATTTGTAGCATGTGTTAACATTTTCGCAAAAATTTAATTTAAATTTGAAAAGCTTATTTGAAATTTACTAAAAGAAAACGTTTAATGCGTTACGGAAAAGAGTTGACATTATTTAGGTGTTACGATTACGTGAATTAACAATATCAATATTAAGCCATGCACAGTCGAGACGAATGTGTTGTCTGTGTCTTATAAACAAAACAAATTAATCACAAAACTTCATTTACACCTCTGTTTCCGAGAAGTCAAATTGTTAAAAACTTTTTTCCATTTGCATGGAAAGAAGCATGAAGAATGCAGAAAAGTTAGAATGGCTCGGTGTAGAGTGCATCTTGGTATGAGAAATATGCTGTGAGTGGCTCCGTTCTTTCTGTGATGTAGAGCCTGGGGACGCCGTCGCTCATAAAGCATGAAATATGACCGCCTTCACCACAAGAAGAATGTCAAAGTTCCCCCAAGAGCACTGTCATTCTTGGGATGAGAACTGTCACAGTTAGAAGTAGTTAACATTTTCTAAGGAACGTCACAACACATGGAGATAATTTAACAGTGTTTCTAGGCTCCCCTTCGGCAGCGTGGAGCCCTTCACGAGACTTGTGAAGTAAAAGGATTGCGGAATGACGATGACTTCTTTCGAGAGGACTTGTGTAATTCAAGTAGCACTTGTACGAAGCATGCGTTTCTAAAAAAACATGTAGGACATTTTTTTCATAATTTCTTTGCAGTTTCCATCTTGTATTTTCAATCAAAGGAAGTACACTTATTTTCGACGCATCTATAAAAACATTCAAACACATTAAATTTGCGAAACTTTTTCAACTCGCAAATATCAACGAGTCACTACTACGAATCGTAAATCATACAAATTAATCTATTACAATTCTACTAATCATAAATTGTACTATTCTAAATGGAGATTTAGCACCACGTTACATTAAATTATAGGCAATAGTATTACGGGAGCTTCGTACACTTCTCGGTACACAAACATGCCCAACTTCCAGGATTATTCCACTGAGATTAGGTGCATAATTCTCGCTACCCAAATGAAGGTCACGAAAAAAGACAAAAGCTGATGGGCGATGCTGCACAATATATGCTAAAGCAGCATCAAATGCGCCAAAAGATTAAATTAAAACATCAGTTAGCTTTAGCCTCTCTATCCAAAATCAAGGCATTCCCAAGAAGAGAAGGAGGAAGACACAATTGAGTATGAAATTAATGGAATGGGAAATCCATGCACAAGTTGTGTCCCACGCCCTGCCCGTAGGAACAAGATTGGAAGCCTCTCATGATATGAGATAAAACTAGAAGAAGAAAATGAAAGGTACTGAAAAAAGACAGCAATGAAAGGAGAAAAGTATACTCCGTAACAAAATAAAAAATCCATTACTTTTCAACAAAAGGAAGGCATACCAAATCCTCAGCTCGGAACCTCTTAACTTCCTTTTGGGAGAGCTAAATTCGACACAAAAGTTGTAGAACAAAATGAGGTCGATCTTAATTGAAAAGGAGAATTAAACGAAGCATTTGTAAACCAAAGAATTTCTCTCTAACTCAATCTCATTAACTGATTTCTTTCTGAAACATAGGCACACACGAAACAATGAATATAACAAAGAATTCGCAGCTGTTGTAAGCACGAACTCAAAGTTAGTCTGGCAGAATTTCATGAAGTTAACACAGGCCGTTCACGCAAAAAGAAAAATGTATGCCTTAGGTCATGAATTTACAAATTATTTCAGCAAGCTCGAAAGAAGTAATTTTCTGAATAAATTCTCACGTGAATCGTACAGATGATGCTCTTTTGGAGTAGAGAACACAGCCACGTGGACAAGCACACAAATAAACGTGACGACGGGGCAGGCAAGAAAGGCAATGCCATTCACGTGTCCTGCCGAGGAGCACCCCTCTACAAGCGCATTTGTTGTCCCTCACTAAACACGACGACGACCCCTCCGTACAAGCGGCGCAATCCCACCATCCTCGGCAGAGGCACTTAAGCTTTTAGTCGACACCGTTTTTACTTCCTCCCTCTCTCCTTACCGCTGCACCTCACGATTTATGTTTCCCTTTGCGTACAGCACGATATTCAATACTATCAGCTCTAGCGAAAGTTATTCATACTAATGTTAAGGTTCATTCAAATTAGAGAGAACGAAAAACATTTTCCATGGATTAGCTACGTACTGAAGGTTAAACGTTCCAAATTAGCCAAATAATTGGTAGTAGAACATTATATTGCGGAAAAAATCCCATCTAGCGTTTATAATTTCATTGTAATGAAATTACTCATTTTATTTTCATAACATAAAATTACGTGAATATTTTGTACTTCACACATTTTCTACAATAAACAAACGAGTAATTACAACGCAGCGCACACATACTGCACAGGTTATTTCAATACAGATTCTAAGATGTGAAACATGTGACAATGTTTTGTATTCTTATAATTTTCGTCTTTCCACAGCAATAATGCTTAGGATTAGAGTACGATATGAGCTGCAGTGATTAATAACACAATAAAAATTTTTAATTAAACCAAGCTAGTACTCACGCATCTCCGTCTATAGAAAATGCATATTTTCAAATTAAAGGGAAAAATAGAAGCGCCTTTCTATAAGTACTGTGCGCAGTGCAACGATTCAATAAGGTATTACATATGCAGTATTGTCGAGCGCAGCGACGATACTATTCACACTCATTTCAAAGTAAGCTGTGAGTCAACACAATAGTATACTTGATTATCAACACTCGTACATAACTTCTCTAGCTTTCACCAAAGTTTATACGCAAACAAATGAGGTAATCTCAATCCTGTAGAAAGAATCTTGTGAGTAATATTTTAGGACAAAAAGACGGAGAGGCCATTTACTTCGTGAAATCTGCCTTCGTGCGGTCTAGGACAACTCAAGTAAGGTTACGAAGCGCCTCTGCCTGAATGCAACTCGGACATTGGTGTGAGCACCGATGGACAGCGCAAAGAAGGGCTTTTCACAAACAAAGGGCCCGTCAAATGATGAGCCATAAATTGAGAGCGGTTCATCCCAAGGCAGGGAACTGTTTACTATCGGCAGCGAGAATCAGAAAGACACCCGATCTGCGTCCGCTGTACGAAGTCGATGTGATGCCGTGGGCACTACCGGCGGCGCGCTGCACGACAACAACTCCAGCCGTCTCGATTACAATGCAGCAATGCGAGCTTAGGCAAGGAATGCTGCCTCTGCTACTCAGGTCGTTTGTTCAGAGGGCTACAAATGAAGGAGTTAATGTACAGTAGTTGCTGAACTGCTGGACGCCCCGTGCCGCTTCTTACAGACCACCCATGAAGGCTACACACAATCCTACCGAGACAGACACGCGCACTAACTAGCGTCCTAGCAGACGCTCTCTCGGCCGTGTCTCATGACTTTGGGCTTGTCTGGAAGCTTAGCAAATCTGACAAAAGAGGTTAACTTGCTTCAATGCTTGTAGTAATTTTGAGAACACGCATTTACCTCCAGGAAGTACTTGTGTACACAAATAATGAGAACTTAGTAATACATGTACGATTCAGGGGTGTTTTATTTAAATTCAACATGAAAGTTAAATGTTAAACGGAAATATTGTGGTGTACATCACTTTCATTTTTACAGTCGATGAGAAGTAAAGAAGATATTTCGTTCCTAGAATTTTTAAAGTCTAAGAGAATAGATTATTGTAAATTTACCGCGAATATTGATAAATTTTTTCACATATTGCAAAACTCATCATCACTGGAAATGAGTTACAAAAAATAGGACACCCTTGAAACGAGCGATGACATTTCGCAACCATGACCAGTAGACTGAGTCCGGTCTCCGTCATAATGCTTGGTTATCTTTGAGTCGTGTACGCACGCCTTCCAATTTACAAAGCCCTAAAGGACAGACTGGCTCTGTAATTTGGTGAGGAGGGTTCATCAGGCGCTCAAGTGAGCTCCTTTTGTGACAAAGAAAAGCAGTTTTGAGGTAAAGTGGAGCGGCGTGATGAGAGGTTGTCCAACAGCCGCCGAGAGCCGGCGCACCGCAGGACACCAAAGGTCGGCTGGATAGCGCATCGAGCGTCGCTCCGATTCGCCGCCTCTTGCAATTTCTGCCTTTAAATGCGGTACTCATTTCGCCACAGTTCTCAGTGAAAAACTACACATCAGCTAGGGATACTTTGAGTTATCAAAAGAAATTTAGAATGAATTTGACGTTTAAAATAGCTCAAGAAAGATATTTTAAGAGAGCGAAGAAAATGTAAAGTTAATGCAACGCTGATGAATGAGTTCACGAAAAAATGTGGAACCAAAAATCAGAAAAATTGAAAAAGGCTAAGCGCGTACAACCATGATTTGACAAACAATTGCAGTTCAAATAATCGGGTTGAAATAAGATTTTTATAAAAGAAAATAAATTAGCAGAGGGATGCTACAAAGCACAGCAGCTGAACCATGAACGACATCTACACAGAGAGAACATGGCTGCTGAAGTTAGGAGGGTTGCAAAAGTCAACATAGTGCGCAACATGTGCAGTGATCGCGTACACTTGTAGGCGTTAATGGAAGACCGGACGAAGATAGAGCGAGGCTCGTTCGAGGCCCGCAAACAAGACACAAGCGAAGAAACTCGTCGTTGTTTGGTGCCCTGTCGCCGCTGATGGATTGCCTCTTAATTTTTTGCAGTCTTTCTTGGAGTCGACAAGACCACGCGCAGCAGCGGCACGTCCTGCAATGCGGACCAGCTATCTGGCCGCGTTATTGCAAGACCCCTCACTGTCGAGTCAAAGTTTGAGTTTACTCTGTCGAGGTGCAGTGCAGACTTTGTGCAACAACGCTCATTGTTAAGCCAGGGTCTTGTACTTGTAATTTTAAGTTAATGCAGGTGTGCAGGCGTTGATTTGCGAAACATGATGTCGGAACCCTGGATTGGGGTTTGTGCCTATGCCACTGAAATACTGAGCTAACGTAGCAAGTCTTTTGGCAGTATGTCGTTTTATCAAAGAATTGCAGTATGAAAGATGAGTGGTCGATGAATTTTTGTTCCTTTTGTTATACATAGCCATTTCAAAAACATCGACTGACAAGAGCCACGTTTGTAAGCATGCACTGATAAGTTAAAACACTAGTTCTATTTGTATTGAGTTTAGGGCTTGTTGCAAAGTACTAAGTAACAGCAAGAACGCTGACCGATGAAAGTAAAGGGCTGCACAAAGAGAATTCTTGCACTCAACCCCGTAACTGACTGCTGTGATTCCATCACTCGAAGTATGGACGCAGCTAGCTTGTCACATCATCCAACTAAAAACAAATTACAAGATTTACTGAGCTGACACTCATGTGACGGATTTCACTGAGTAAAATTAACAATCACATCGAAATATATTCCCTGCATTTTGGTAGCTCAGTGTTCAACACCCTAAGACCAAATGAACAGCATGGAAATAGTGATTAAAGAGCGCATAAGTAAATAGAAAAACAAAAACGCTAAAGAATGAGAAAGTAGTAAACACCGTACAGAAGAAATAAAAATCAAGTTAGGAAGGAACTGATCGCTACCAAAGAACACTATTGATACAATAACACAAAAATGCATTTTTGAAATGGAATAAATTTACTAAAACCTAAACAAGTAATGTCGTTGCCTACTCAAATATCGTGAGGTAAATACAAAATTCAAGATTAGAGCAAGATACATTTGGAAAAGTTTAGTTAGTTTAAGCTAAGTTAGGACAGGCTATGTTATGGTAAGATAGGATAGGTTGGGGTAAAATAGGATAGGTTGGGGTAAAATAGGATAGGTTGGGGTAAAATAGGATAGGTTGGGGTAAAATAGGATAGGTTGGGGTAAAATAGGATAGGTTGGGGTAAAATAGGATAGGCCAAATTACGATCGAATACCCAAATATATTGGTGATGTAAATGAAGGAATGAAAATATTTATTAATGAAAAGTCAGCTTATGAATAGCGAATTCAGTTTAACACTTTTCTCTCAGAGAAAGCAAAAACTTGCGATAGCTCATATTTAAACATTCTCATTTGACAATTTGACTGCCTATTGGGGCATAAGAGTACCACTAGGTGAAAAATTACGTATCGGTGTGAATGAATAGCCTTTTTATTATTTTAACATCTTTTTTCGGCGAGATTTAAGCATATGAGGTGAAATAACAAAATGCAATTACATTTTCACACTTCTTAGGAGAAATAAATTTTTTTCGAGCATTAAAGTCGTTTTTTAAACTTTGCTACTTACAACCTTATCTTTCAGGAAATGCCGGAGGCCGCCATTTGGCAGCCTTGGCAGTGAACGTGTTGAACGCAAAATGACTAAAAAGATTTTAGCACTGAAATCGAACCGAGAAATATTAATGCGAAACAGGTATTGATTACTGCATAAGGTGTATGACATTTAAGTGCTTGAAGGTTAATTTGCTGACATTTGTTCACAAACACATTGAATGTAAGGAGAAAGTAAAATAAGTGAAGTATTTGCACTCTGGACTTAAGGAAAATATACGGGACCTCGGAAAAATGCTACACCATTTTAGTTTTCTAAAACTCATACAAGCGCACGAAAACAATGGAAAATGAGTATCAGGCGTAAAATGGGCATGCAACCAACTTTTTTTCAACACTTCAAGTTATACAGGCTAAAGAAGAAACAATTTATTTATTAAACACTCTTCTTTAAAGGCATAAATTACAAACGAAAAAGAAAACGGCGAATTCGCTCTCCTAAACCACAACAAGACGGTGTCCAGCAACAGAATTGTGATGCAGAATGGATGACGTACTAACTGAAAGCCTGAAAGGAGCTTAAAGTTGCCAAGTCTAAGTTAAGCTTAGTACGTCTGCTTCAATATTTTGAGTTCATTTGGCATTTTAGGCCGGCGCACAAAGCAAACAGCCTACAGGGGCACGTGGACACGGCGCAAATGTGCCCATGAGGAGCTGCGTCGAGTGGCTGGTGACCGAACCGAGGGTCACGAGCACGAGGGTAAGGAGGTCGCTGCAAGGTCACATGACAGCGGCGAGACCAGCCATCACATGCGAAACTAGCACAACAACGATTTACAGGGTACACAAAACGAATGATTGTCAGATTATTAGCGACTTGTCCTAATAATAAAATAATAAAATTGCACTTATAATTATGTAAAATTAAAAAACTGACTTGAAGAACAAAGCCAAAACATATTGAATTAGTTCCTAAACTGGTCCGCACACGCGGCGCCCTGCGGCAGCCACAACAGCGGGGGCGGCGGTGACAGAGGACCCGCCGCTGGGGTAGGCCATACAGGCCGCGACGTTGACACGACAGCACACCCCGTGGGGCGCCCATCCGGGTCATGATGGGTCCTCTCCCGCAGTGTTCACAGGGAATTTATTCTGACGTTCTTTAATCAGTGCTGTAATGCGCGGTCGTGTTTGCGTATGAAAAAACGTGTTTTCATCAAAACAGGTTTCACTGATCTACTCTGAGCTGAAGATTGGTAGACATTAAACGCTGTCTCAGAACACGGTTCCCGTAAATTATAATTAAGTTAAATTTTTTCAGGTACGATAAGCAAAAATTCAAGTCAATGATCATATTAAATTAGATAATTTCATTCAATAATAATCATAATAATGAGAGGTGTTGATACAATCAACATTAAAGCACGGATGCGGGTCCTTTACTGCTCCCCTCTACGCATGTCGTCTGCGACCATAAGATCAATTTAACAGTTTATCATTAAAGGTAAGTCAATTGCAAAAACAAAGTTACTGAGACATTTAAATTAGGTCGTAAGCAGTGTTTCGTTGCGTTTCGTTGAGTTTCGTTGAGTTTCGTTGAGTTTCGTTGATTTTCGTTGCGTTTCGTGGAGTTTCGTTGTGTTTCGTTGTGTTTCGTTGTGTTTCGCTGAGTTTCGTTGAGTTTCGTTGCGTTTCGTTGAGTTTCGTTGCGTTTCGTTGAGTTTCGTTGCGTTTCGTTGAGTTTCGTTGCGTTTCGTTGCGTTAACCGTTAGCTCGGGTCCTCACATTTGCCCCCTGGGAGCGCTAGTTCCCATAGATACAATAGTTGTCTCCCCCTGAGGGGATCATTCAAGCCTCCCTAACCATAACAAAGGTGTTCCAAGGCGAGGAAGACATCATTTAGTGTGCATGGAGTTAAGGGAACGGGGTATTTAAGACGGGGTATTCCCACACAGAAGATCTCCTGCGCATCGAAAAAGTAAGTTAAGTATGAAGTTTATAAAACAAGATAGAAGTTGAAGAAGGAAGTATTAGATGCTGAAGACGATAGTGTTTAATGAAGCCAGAAACCTATTCCATCTTTGCAAAAGGAAGGCCTACCGAATCTTCAGTTCCAGACCTCGCATTTTCCCCAGGGAGAGCTAATTCCTCTCGCTACAATAGTTGTATTCTCCTAAGAGGGAACTGGAAATTTATCTGCAACCTTCTGAAGAAACAAAAGGATGGTACATGGTAACAAATTAGCAGGTCATCGATAGTAAAATTCACTTTTCAAGAGGCGTCTAATTTCCAAGAGGTCATGAATTTTTCAAGATGACAATGCTTGCTTCCACTCAGCTCGTACCGCTATAAAGTGGTTTAATGAGCGTAAGACATCATTTAATTACATCAAGTGGTTTCACAATCTCCAGGTCTAAATCCTGTTGGTAACGCAAAGGACGAACATAAGGAGAGAACTTCAAGCGTCATTCGTTCTTCCTACAGCAGTGTATCTGTGTCAAAAGCTACTAAAAATGTAGACAAAATGAAGAATATAACTGCAACATTTTGTTTCTCTTATTCCTCCATTCATGAAAACAATGATTTTCCGCGAGAAGAATAGTCCAATTCTTAAAATGAATAATTTTCCCGATCACCTAATGTGCACGACCACAGCAGCTCTGGATCTCGTCACTAAATTCGAAACTTCCACTTGGTCGTCCAATTGAGGATTTAATTTTATGATTATCTATCCGATTCTATCGTGTGCAATAAGGCACCGAGTACAACTTAGCATCATTAGCTAATTTTTGCGGCTTTGCAATTCAAAGCTTCGGCCAACGTTCAGTGCCCGTATTTTCACGTGAAGTAAATGCAACGCTAAAATCATTTTTGGCAATCTTTCAATAACAATAAAGTAAAGTAGTTGAAATGGTCGGAACGGATGCTTCTCAGCATTATAAACTAACATTCATATACAATAACAGAAACAACATTCAGTGTCATTTTAACTTCACAAAACAGGCAATCATAAATCTATAATCAAAGCTAACAAAGAGAGTACTTACAATGAGCGCATCTAAATTCGAAAAGATAGAGGATCCTACATTTCGAATTATCACCCACAGTGTAGGCGAGGAGTCAAGAATGCAATACATGGAGTCTGCACACGTCGAAATTGATTAAAGAATGTCTTGATGCACTCGCGGTTAGGCTTCACGGGGCTCGTAAATTTAAAATCAAATTTTTACTCACCTCATTTTCATAACTGTTGTTATTATTTTTAGTTCGTTTGAGATTCCCTCGTCAAAAAATGCGATTTCAAGAGAGCGAAGAGAAAGGACCATTTAGTATCGACTGTAGAAAACGGGGAACCAATGTACACAGTGTGTTCCCACAGAGGGGACTCTGCGGATTGAAAAGCCATGTTAAAAATGAAGCGAAAGAAAGGGCGGATAGGAGAGCGAAAAAGATATAGACACAAAATGAAACAAAGTTCACACGAAAGAGTTTTAGATCCTTTCTATAGCTGAGGTAACATAACGTCGTCCCTCCAGAGGAATTGGACAGGAAAACGTTTTGAGTTGCATAGCTCTACCTTCACGTACGAAGCGGCGCTCAACACCTTCATGTAGAAGTTGGCGGCTTTTACTCTGCTTTGTATGCCATAGCCTTAGTGTACACACTTCCGTGAGGGCGTACACACACTCATTCATAGGCTTAGACATTTGTGTTTCTTACATGATGGAGTTGTGTATGCTATTTAGCTCAAAGTGTTACATAATGTGGGGATAACGCTGTAGACTATTGTGTACATTGCATGTGGTAAACGTGTGAGCATGTTCGCTGTTCTCGCTTTGTAAAAGATCCATCACTGACAAATAATGGCTCAAAGTTTTTGCATAGATACAGAAGGAATAAAATAGAATTGACTACGGGACGTCGATATCGATTTAATTCAAGAAATGCTTCTTCAGTAGGTAAGTGCGTCAATTTAGACTGACACTGAATTCCTAAACAGATAGATTTCAAAGTGAACTGAACGATGCAGAAATGAGAAATATTCCAACGCTGTCTCTGGTTATGAGTTTTCCGTTCAATATGATGTTCTTTTAAATCAGTAGCACTAAAAATTGTCTTTCATTGTAACAAAAATCACTATCAATCGGTACATCTTGACGGGTTGCGAAAAAGTGCCTTCAATTAACTTTTTGCGTTTTGGCTCGTATCAGAACTTTTAGGGAGCAGACTCGCAGGCGAAATATGAGCTGAAAGCCATATTAATGAAGGAAAAAGTGTTTCGCTTCTTGATGTTCGTTTCATGATCAACAAATAAAACTTGAGCTATTAACTTGAGGACAAAAAAAATCTGACTCAGTCGATATAAAAAGTAGTTACTTGTATAAAAATTAAAATTAATTCCCCTCGACCTAATTAGCAGAAGTAAAGTAGAGGAAGTATAATAAAAAACTCATGTTCCGGGGCACGCCATTGCCTTTTGCCCACACTTCAATATAAAATGCCGCATAGAAAAAAAGTTCCCGAGCAAATAAATTGGTGAAGGGCGAGACTGATGTTCCTTTGAAGTTAAAGCGCAACTCATGATTAATGTGGGAGAGCGCTCTAATGGAACTTAGCTATTCTTCAGCTATTCCATACAACCTAAAAGTTGAGACCATTCGGCCTTAGTATAAATCAGTTTCATTTCGCAAAATGTATTACAGTGCAGGTCTTCTTCCACTTAGTCGGCCTTCTTAGTCCTTCTCTGGAGTTAATTTTGCCAATATGTACCACGGATGTTCTTTCTGATGCACCTGACGGCTTAATTTTATTTCATCAAGTGAAACACACTTTACCCTGTGTCTTTTAACAAGGGTTTTGTTGAAAACTTGTTAAGGAAGAAGAGTTATGCCTATCAAGCCGTTGGATTGGATTAGATTTTAGCTTAAGCCTTCCTAACCGCAACAAAGGTGTTCCAAAGAGATTAGATTATATGTTAGTTTGGACTTCTCTAACTGCAACAAAGGACTTCCAAAGAGAGGAAGGAAGAAGGCACCATTTAGTATGGAGTTAAGGGAACGAGGAATCTATGGGCAAGGTGCACAGACACAGTAAGTTATGAAAGAAATTCATGAAACAAGATAAAAGTTGAAAAAGAAAGTAGTAGGTGCTGAAGAATAGGATACCAGTGAATTGAAAAAATATGGCCCTTAATAAAACAAAACAAAAAACACATTATATTTCAACAAAAAGAAGGCCTACCTAACTCTCAGCTCGGGACCTCACAGTCCCGAATTTTAAGTAATGAAATTATTTACATTGATAAAATTCTTCATATTCACACATATTATGAACCTGAAACATGTATCACAACAATAAGGTATTCACATCTTGAAGGCGTTTGATAGTGATACAGGAACCAAACAAAGTATGTACGTACGGTAAAAAAATCGGGCATCAGTGATTTTTTCGTGGGAAACACTAATTCTAGGTCAGGGGTCAGGGATCTAGGCAGGGTTAATGTGGCATATTAGTTGAAATGTAGCACAGGAGAATGTGTGTTTACCAATAACTATGACTGAGGCATAACTAGAATGATTGTTAAGCAACGATGAAATGCTTGCCATGGTTAGCTTTACATCCTAAATCATTTTTGCAATCATCACAGTTCTAAGCCTTTTAATTAATGATCATCTTTATTTAAATGGCAAATACGATATAATGAGTATAACAAAATTAAATTTGCTCAACGCATTCATAATTCAAACCCTAATGAAAATACAGGATTTTTCTGCTCTAAAATTATCGAACAGAACTGTAGTTTGAACGATTAGAACATTAGTTTTCGCTAACCATTTTCTCTCGAACTCTGATCGACATCACTAATTGTGTAGATTGCAGCGCAATTTAACAAATTTTGTTTTTAGACTACGTTCATGAATCATGCACTACTATAATGTCAAATGTAATTTTAATAATATTTTTACCTTCGTTCAAGGAGTATTATTCTTATGTACCGTTTAAGCGTGATAATGATAGTGATACTGAAACTTTGCACATTACATACTGACACAGTTTTGTTTCAACACATTTTTTACGTATTTAAATTTTCACATTGGAATCAATCCGTCAATCAATGCGTACGGCATTGAGATTGGTTTTAGTAAGATAAACGTGATACGAACAGCAACTTAAGCATGCAATTGATCTTCAAAAAATGCGGTATTGTAAATATTTCTGTGATCAGAAGCTCGAAGAATGTTACCAGCAAGCGAAACTAATCGGTAAATACACGAGGGTACGAAACTTTACATTCGTTCAAATAAAACAAAAAATTAGTGATCGAGGGATCCCAATTTTGACGCATCCATGGATACAGCATACATTTGAACGGAGTCACGAAATTGCTGGAGGTTCCGAAATGGGAAGCCAAAGACCTCGTACAGTTCTTCATTTGATTCCGATAAGAAGCTAGAGTGGAAATTTAACATGTGTTGCGGGCAATTACTTCACGTTTATTTTAATACAACTTCCCACATTCAAAGAAATTGGAGTAACAAAAAGGCACGCTCAAAGGGTGGTAAGTTTTCAAGTCACAATAACCTTGAACAATTTAATCAATTGAAGCGTCGTCATGTACGCGGCCCACAAAATAATGAGACGTCAATTGGAGTTATGAAGTCAGCGAGATAAGGTCTTTCAATCACAAAATAAAACCGAGTTAGAAAAACCGAACGTTTCAGAATCTTTTACTCTATGGTCCTACACAAAAAGACGCACAACACATTAATTAACGACAACTCGTTTTCTAAATCAATAGCAGTCAAATGACGAACAGACAATTAAGAGTCACCTAATTTAAACAATGTAAAATGAATGTTTGTAATAAAACACTGCTGATGAACCCAATCAAAGCGGAATGACTATGCAGTACGTTTTGAAATAAAGGTAGTAAAAACTATAAGGCGAAAGTATTAAATACCTTCATACGCGTAAAATTCATTCGTGTAATATTTCTGCATAGATTTTTATTTTACGAGAAGAAATGTTTTATTAATACAGCTAAAAAAGTTTAAATGATACGATAATATTCGCACCTTTCACACATAAAATTCAATGCGCCTCTCAAAGAAAAGTGTGATAACTCCTATGAAGAACTTCCTTATCTCCAATGAGTTCTACTTTAGCAAGATGTTGGGTCTGTTTTGAGCCGAAGTCATTTCTCTCGAGTCACTCGTTAGCTCTCGAGCTCATTTCAGGTCAATCGTTGATGAGTTGCTAGCCGCGCATAACAGGCAGCGACTTCGAGCTCCAAACGTCATTAAAAGGAATATAGGGCGACAGTGGCGAGATAAAGCTTCCTTCTCTGTCTCCCTAATTAATTACTCGAAAACATCGGACAGATTTATGCTCGGATAAAGCAAGGCAAAAACACCATAATGAGCAGCACAGGGCGCCTAAACTCGACAGACACAGTCTCGCCCAAATGCGGCTGGTCAACCTTAACAATCTTACTGTAATTTTTCCGATCCCATGACAGAAATATGGGAGCGTAATCAGATAGGAAACAAATACAGAATAGTATTGCAACACCCGAGATGTGAATTTTGGCATTAAAGTCCTGGCATTTATTTTCATACAACCAGAGACCTATAGTATTACTTCCTCGAAAATAAAAATAAAACAATGTGGCTAAATAAAGTTAAACACGAGAAAACGCATTCAAACTGGCAATAACAAATTTCTCAAATTCATTAAAATAAAATTTTACAGACGTTGATAGCGATGATAAAGTATACTTTACAAAAATCACCATCAGTATTTGTGCAGATAAACGCAGTACCGCCCGCGTTGCAGCGCAGTTCAGCGCAGTAACATTCGCGTCAGCGCAAATTGTCGCAAATGGCGACCGAGGCTGCCATGAGAGCCTCATCCCTTCACAATGAAGCTTCACGTATGATACATCGCTTCACGTATGATATTTGCGCTGGAGGCAGATACACCGTCAATTGGACCTTTTTGCGCAGCTTCTGCGCCGCGCAGTGTTACCAGCAATGTAAATGTTACGTTGATTCACAATGACATGTTCCGATCACGGCTGCGATTTTATATAGGGATAAAAGACCAATAATTTCGGAAAATTTTGTCTCTTATTCGACTTCTAAGATGTTGCTGTTGAGTACGTTAATGCCATGCAGATTCAGTATAAGATAGCTTATCCAGACAGCAACTAACTGAATAGCATTGTCTTGCATGCATGATTTTTTCACCACCCAAACGAAGTTGAACTATGATCATGGCTTGCTGGACTATATTACCTGCAAGCAGCGTTC
Source organism: Platorchestia sp. MABIK (assembly GCA_014220935.1). Taxonomy (NCBI): domain Eukaryota; kingdom Metazoa; phylum Arthropoda; class Malacostraca; order Amphipoda; family Talitridae; genus Platorchestia; species Platorchestia sp. MABIK. Next base: position 94,780 of record JACJUY010000530.1, on the reverse strand, counting down.
TCTATATATTGATATGGTTGCAATCTCTAAATGATTCCGCTACTTGGAAACATTCTCTGCAATTCTATTGATAGAGGAATAATTTCGCACCTCATCAATTTCGCACACAAATTTTATACGCAAAAACTAAAACATATTAATAGAAGATATTAATCGAAGAGATACCCCTTCATGATATTTGTTTCACAAGGAGTAATATTTTGCCATGTCTATGTGATTGGTGATTGTAAGAAAATTTCAGCCTCCTTTTACCACAACAAAGACATTCAAAGAGAAGAAGGATGAAGGCACCATTTAGTATGGAGTTAAGGGAACGCGGAATCTACGCACAAGGTGCATAAAAACAGTAGGCTAAGAAAAAAAGTTCAAGATAAAAGCTGTAGAAGAAAGTAATAGGTGCCGAAAAACCGGACAGCAGTGAACCGAAAAAAAATGGTCCGTAACAAAACAAAAAACCTATTCAATTTCAACAAAAAGAAGGCCTACCTAACCTTTAACTCGGGACCTTACACAATCCCCTCGGGAGTGCTAATTCCTGGATAAATACAATTGTCTCCTCCTGAGGGCCCATGTCTACGTGTTAATGATCGAAATACATTAGATTGAGCTGACATGCAGTATGAATTTTTAGAACAAAATTTTAACTTTGAACATGCAGTGCTTCAGATGCTGAGGGCTGTGGGAATCGCCTTGATTTTCATAGAAGTCAATCCCGGGTTGCAAGTCAGGAGCTTTTTCAAAACACAACAGAGGCAAAGAAAAATTTATACGACAGGCACTATAATTATGACGAATTATTTATAATCACGCCCGAGGAAGCTTCACATCAGCTGAGAAAAACATGCAGTACACCTCCACTTGCATCAACAACGCTGGCTTATTGAAAATAACGAATATTTCGACGGTTAACCAATTGTTTGTATCCGAAGTGTTCAATTACTTGTAAAGAGTTTTCGTTCCTCGTGTGTAGATCGCATTTCTCAGATTTCTTGAGCTCTAATAATTATATATTTGTCGTATGCCCCCGGCAGAATCACGATCAAAGGAAATGAGAGGCGAGTTTTTGAGAAGTCCGTTTGTGGTGGAACCATGCGGCGGAGTCTCGCCATATCCGCGGGGCACTTCACAAAAACCCGAGAGTTTGACGATCCCCGCATTTTTGCAGCTCTTTTTCCTCGCTCCACCGGCAAGACTGGGAGCTAAAAACCACTCTGATGATTGGTTTCCGTTCACGAAGTGATTGCAAGTCTTTCCTGGTATTTAGAAATGCACCAACAGGATGATATTCTATTGTTTTCAACACATAAACTTGAATTCAGAATAAAAACAAGAAGATGAGCTGGCTCAGTATAAGAACAGACAACTAATTCAATTATCAAATTGATGAAAATCAAAAGAAAATGGAATTATTCGAAGACGAAATTTCCTATGCAGGTACAGTAGTTGAAGTTAGAGAATATTTTCCCTTGTTGCCAATGCTTTGTTTTAATGTCAGTTTGCCATTGATTAATTTCATTATTTAAATAAAGTATGAGCCTAACATCTTGTCCATCTAAAACGTAGTTATATTATGCTTAAATGGGTCTGAGATAATTGTTAGCGTCATCAGTAATGTAACAAAATATGCTGACATTTGAGCGCATCAGATTATTTGAGCCCTGGTCAGTAAATATTAAATGCTTCATTCTCATTGATATTATCCCCATACGCTCATGTATCTTGATTACCGTATTGGCTCACGACTGTGTAAGAGATAGATACAAAAGTGATGTATTCCATTACATTTAAAAACTCAAATGGCTCATGCAATCCGACGCAAATCAGACAAAACGCGATGAGTCTCGATGAGAAATAGCTGCTAATTAAAAGGAAGACGCTCTGCATGGCTTAAAAGGGTGGCAGGAGGACGCCACAATAAATACTCTATTTTGAAATTTTGAGTTTTGTACTTTGTTTTGGTTAGTACAAGAAAAATTGAGAAGAATACTTGAATCACGCCTCATGAGCTAAGAATTGAACAACGGAACGCAAACAGTTGTAGATTGAATACAGAAACACAATAGTACATCCCAAATAATGCAAAGAACGAAGCGCTCATTTAAACAATTCAGAAGAACCGGTCAATATCGTGTCCGGACGGAAGTGGGGCGATCGTCAACGTCAATAAACTTCAATTCAGAATTGATGGATGATTCTTCCTCACAACGTTAATTATTGTTTGTAGATTGTGCTAGAGAGAAATTTACCCGAGTTTCTTTTCGATTCATACTTGTATCGTATCAGCTAGGTACCCGGAAGAGAAAGAGAGAAATCCTCGGAATACAAGCACCCTCCTATTACAAACAATCTACTAACTTTAGTCAAATATCACGATCGACCGCTCTCTGCTCGCTTTTTCAGTACAAGTTTAACGCCATGGAACAATGAATAAGCAAGCACCACTCGACGAACTCCAAGCCCCTTGAATTGCCCTGAGGATGAGAGAAACACGCATGGCATCTGACAACTGAGCCGGAGATGTTTACTTCATAAGTCGGCTGGAGATCAAAATTTATACATACAGACGATGAGGCTTGTATTTGGCGCTCCTTTGACAGCGCCGTCTTCGTCCATTGAGTGCTATGACGCACTTTAGAATAGACAATTAAGAGAGACATACAAATGTAAATAAGCCTGTTAGAGGAGGTCTAGGATCTTCTACTCCTGCACTCGAGAGGGCCAAACATCTTTTGTCTTGTCGAGACTCGCTCAGGAAATTTGCATATTAACAAAAGCTGTTCAGGGCCCACATGATTAGAGCCATGGGTCGCAGGCGGTTCTCAATATATTCTTTTCTTGAAAGCCAAGCCATTTTAGCGCAATAAGCGCCTAAACCTTACCCTTTTGGAGTGGTTATGGAGTGCGGCTCGAGGAGACGTCTTGTACCACGGATCACCTCAAAGGACCCAAGCAGAAACGACCGCTGCTCGGGCGCTCAGACATGTGCGCTGCAGCGGCGTCGTAATGAGGCGCAGCTTGGCCGCCTCGTTGTGGACACAATGAACGCCTTTTATGATTTACGGCTGCGCAAACTGCCGCAAATTATAATAAGCTCCTCAAAAAAACGCTCGAGAGCTCGAGCACAAGCGGGACTGATGGATCAACTTGCATCGGTTAGCTGCAGTGTTTGAAGGAGGAAAATAATTATTCAAAGCTGCAGTGGGCCATGCTCCGACACACATGTATAAAAATGGTCGATTATGATACTACGCAAATAGCGCAGAGCATCTGTCAGTAGATACATTCATTTGCACAATGAAGATTTTTATAAAATTTATGTTCAATTGAATTCATATAACATCATTACCATATAAATCAAACCTGTTTAGAAATTATAGAAAAAGCGAGAAGGAAACAACGACTCCAGAACTGCACTAAATCATGACCACAATCTGAGTAAATTAGGCTACAGCAAACTTTTCTAATGCGCTGACTCATCCTTGGATTTTCCATTAGCATAACACCATAATAAAGGAGGAACTCCAAAATTTCTCCAAAGCCGACCAATAATTTGTACGATCACGTAGGCTCGAAAAAAACAAAGTGACTAATACTTTGCATAGACTGTGAGACACACAATTGACTTAAGTTACATAGAATTTTAAATTCAAACCGCATATGGTTGCTTAGATACTGCTCATTTATGAAAATCCTTGTCCAGACAAACGTAATCGACTAGCCTGGTCAGATACATTAGATCTTCACACAAGCAAAGTTAAACTTGGAATATTCCTGGCTGGACAGTTCTTTAGTAACGAAGTATATGACAATGGCCGACCTTACTCGATACTAAATGCCTTCATTGACATAAATGTACGAACAAAGAATAAAAGGCGGAAGACAGTAAGCAAACCCACGAGGTAAGAAAACAATTTCACAATTATATCCTCGTCGCATTAAACGTAAAATGATTATCTTGCTGCAGCGTCATCAGTTGGCTTACAAAGATAGAGAATTCAAGAGAATAAATTCTGAAAAGAAAAAAAAGTTTTTTCAACAACGTAAAACGTGAATGCTGGAAAATTCGAGTGTCTAAAAAACCAACTTCATACGCACGAACGTGATTTAATAAGGTTGCTAATTTTTGACGACCTCAGAGACTAAATTGTTGACACGCTCATCAATACTGCAAGCTGCTTAAACTTGGTTCATAACCTGAAGCCGACCCTCCAGTGAACGATCAATATGCTCGCCCTAACGCATCTTGTTCAGAACATCTAAGAGCATTTGGCGTTCATTGCAGTTAGTGAGAAACATCTTCTGTAATGAATAATTTGGCATCATCCTAAGCTCCCATCTAGCGCTCATTGGACTCGATATGCGTGGCATAATACATCGGAAACAGAATACGCAATGCGTTAATTCTACGGTTCAAATTATTGGGATTGATTAAAAATAAATACTGCATGTGCATCTGTAGAGATAAATTTTATTTGCCCTAACCATTTGTACTGTCATTCAGACAAACAGCACAGCACACAGTGATTTCGGATCAAACTGTAAAGGCTTAAGGACGCACACAAAGCAGTGCAGAGCGTGGAACCGAGACACCAATAAGGGCACACCAAGGAGCTCTCAGCGAGTTCTCAAGAGAAGCACACGAATGGCTCTCCTGGTGGTCCCAATAAGCTGCCGATAGCCTAACTTAGCAATTAGTCCTGCATCGAGAAGCCTTTATACAGTCCACTACCCTTCATTGAACGGATATTCCTTCAGCGCAAAGTGTATTGTATAATACCGACCGTCAGGTGGGCAGCCTGAATGAATACATCGAACCCTGCTGGAATGGTATCGAGGATTGGCCATCATGAACCCCACTGAGCGCTCTTCAATGAACTCATTTCAACGTGCAAACACAGATTGATTGGTACCCTCCCGTTTCGGAAGAAATAAGGTCGGCGACTGAGCTTACGTAACAAGAGTTTATAGCAAATATATCTCATGGAAAGAGATGAAATGTATCGGAGAACCCACTCTAAATACATTCACTAGCAATATCGTAATATCAACAGCCTTACAACCAATCACCGAGTTAAACTGGAACGCAGCTGGCCGCTGCGTTGCCATGAAAAGTTAGCTCGCTTTGAACAGTTCAATCGAGACCACAGAGCGTGACGAACTCACTGCCAATGGCTTGACCATACAAGGCGTCACAGGATTTCGTAGGCTTCTTAATGAAAAGCTCGAGCTTTTATTCACGACAAACAGTACACAGTGACACGTATAAACACCTGAAATTAAGAATTGTAAAAATGGAATTTCGATGCATTAATTTTGAGGCAAATAGGATAATCTCTTCTGCCCAAGACATCATTTTTTAATATAAATACTGTTACATTCGAGAATTGATTAATCGATCATAAGCTAATTTCAGCCTCCCTTACCACAACAATGATGTTTAAAGAGAGGAAGCATGAAGGCATCATTTAGTAAGGAGTTAAGGTTACGCGGAATCTACATACATATGCACATGGTGAGTTCTCGTACAGGATCCCGTGCACATTATAACCGTAAGTTGAGAAGGAAGGCTATGAAACACGATAAAAGTTGAAGAAGAAAGTCAGAGGCGCTGAAAAACAGGACACCAGTGAACCGAAAAAAAATGATTCTAAAAAACATTTTAATAAAACAAAAAGAAAGCCTACCTGGAAGGCCTATCTTGCTGTGGTGTCATCATTTGGCATACAGATAGAGAATTCAAGAGAATAAATTCAGAAAAGAAATAAAGTTTTTGTCAACACCATAAAACGTGTATGCTTGAAAATAAGAGTTGATTAAAAATTCGAATATTGGAGCTCGGGACCTTATATTTTCCGCTGAGATTGCAAATTCACATAGATAAAATAGTTATATTCCCTTGAGGATTGCATTAAGGAACCTTGTACATTTATAAATAGGAGTGTTAGAATTGGCGTTCAAAGTCAACAACTTTCAAGGTGAAAACATCAGATAATGAATAAAATAATGCAGAAAAAGACATCCAATGGTGAACACATTTATGAAGGGAATAAACAAAATATTCCGACAACGCTTCCATTCATAGCTTTCCAAAGACACACTTGCAGGACGTGTTTCCGCCATGGGTGCGCTAGGCTTTCCACGCGAGGCTACAGCGAAGCTCTCCGATGAAGTTCAGCGTTATTTCCGCGATGCGATCTTAACAGAAGGATTAATCTTACGGCAGGCAGCTCTAATCAGTCACGGTAGCGGGAACACTACGCCACAGTGACTTGCTCTTCCCGAGCCATCTCTGTGGCAACAGAAAGCTGAGCGACTGAAAGGATCGTTGCTCGTCTAACGCGAAAGTGAGCAGGGCGACAGGAGAGCTGCAAACCTCGCGATGGATCGACACAAATCCGACGTAGAGAGAGGTCTCGTCACGGGCAGTGACTGGATGACCACAAGGTTAAGTCTAAATGGAACTATGATTGGATTTGACGACGTAAACCATCGTAACACCTCATGATGTTGCGGGATTGAAAGCCTTCACAAGCAAATGCAAAACAGAATAATTAAGTAATACAAACGAGAGGAGGGAACCATGCAAGACGATCTTTTACTTTCAGCAAAAAACTACACTAAATTTAGACGGAAAATACAAAATTATAATAAATTAACTAAGCAATTGCTCAGGTATTCAAATTCATGATGAAAATGAAAAATAAATGATTAATTGCATGCGTCCTATTATGTGACAAGCTTGCATCAAATGACACTAAAAGAAGGCACATTCAGTTCAAGTAACACGCAAGTGCAAATAAACAGAGCCTATTTCTCATCTTTTCGCTTAGACTTTACCAGCATTTAGGCTTAAATTGAGCAGCAATAATTGTTTGTACAAAATGTTTACCTTCCTATTTATTTATCACTAACTATTTAGTGCTGAATCAAAGACGATCAATTAAAGTGCAGTGCAAAATGATAACTAAGTTCTTCACGCAAACGCTGTTAAAAACCATCTGGACAAATATGAAGATAATTGAACAAATGCCTATTTCACCAGCACACAAGACGACGTTCACATTTCAAGTAGAAGCAAAAAAGTGTTCTCTGTTGAAGAGGTCATCCCGAGAAGCCCAATAGAGAAAGAAGCAAGAGAGTTAGGAGAGTTATCGTGTTCGGCGAGAGTTCGAGTATCGGTCTTCCTATCGAAGCTCACTAAATTGAGTGTGAAGGCCGGAGCAGCCGTTAGAGCAGCAGCAACACGGCTTCGGATGGAGAGATAAGACTGCCTCAGACACACGACAACCAATAAAGTGCTCCTGCCAGCAAAACCCGCCAAGGGTCTCTTCTTTGTTTAAAGCCACCAAAAGAAAATGAGCATTGAGCAGAACAGGGAGAATATTGACCACATGAATACAGAGAGGATAACTAGACGTGCCCAGTCCATAACTTGAGTCTATCGTTCGCTGGAATGCGGAGCGTAATTTGATGAAATAGAAGCGAACTTGACAAAACCTGCACTGGCCTCTGCAAAAGAAACTAGTTAGTTTCCAAAACTGGACTTCTTTAGAATTTTACCCCATGTGGAAAAATCGTCTTGTAGAAATTAAAACGCACCCGAGAAAGTCCGTCGACTGCACTTGAGTTTAAAATCTGAGATTCACTAAGATTAACTTCGCAGACAGGTGAAGAGAATGCCTTATTACAGAACAAAGCTTCTCCACGCTGATGAAATAATTAGCATATACATCTTCTTGAAGTTTATTCTCCAAGAGAAGTTATTGTCAAGGTTACGTAGTAAATAATATTTAATTAGAAGTATAATGAGAGTAGCATTTCACAGTTTAGTGGTCTATAAAATCGATAATGCAGATGCAATTGCAATTTCAGGCAATTGCAGATGCAAATTGATAATGCAGATGCAATTGCAATTTCCTTCCATTGTATTCATTAAAATGTAGTAATAGATTAAAACTTTAGATAACGCTGGTTCGCATTGGTTCGCTTTGGCTATTTTTGATCGACTTTCTCGCGTCCATCTCCGAATATTTCGACCATCTTATATGACTGTAGCTTTAATTCAGCTCCAAGGCCAATTTTTCTGTTAATAATGAGGTCATTCTCGTTCCGTGACATCTAGGTTAGTATGCACAGAGCTATTTGATCGTCGTGTCTCAACCACAATAAGATGAAAATGAAGGTGTTCCTATAGCGTCAGGTCTACCGCCATATTTCGCCTACCCAAGTGCAGTTTGAGATGTACAAATTAAGTATTTGTCGCTAAATTAAATGTATGGAAATAGGTTACATCCATTAGTCCCCTAACCTAACCTCACGCGATAAGACTAGCATATGCTATAGTGTGGTAGACCTCACGCTATAGCAGCACCAAAATGAATTTTTTGTGACTTTTAGAGACGTACAGAGCGCAAACATGCACACCGTTTTTGGGTTGGACAGCAGGTGAACTGCTGAACCTATGAATATTCACAAGAAAAAGTATCAGATTTGAAAGCAAACTTTTACATACGATGTTTGACGTGAACAAAACTCGAATTTTAGTTAATATTCGTAGCGAGTTTTGTCAAAAAATATCGTCATTAGTCGTTCGGTCGTAAAAGTTTCGAGAGTAACAGAGATATCGTACACAACTCGTACGAAGTGCTCTGATCTTTAAAATACGTTGAAAAATAGTCTTGAGTGCACATTCCAAGCCGTGAAATAATTGGAACACCTTCGAACCAGAAGATGACAAAGTATTTCATTCACTGCAAATGCTTAGTAGAGCAATAAGTTTTGAGAACAACATGAGGTGCACCAAAGACCGCGAGGGAAGTGAGTGTACGGAGAGTCAGGAGCCTGCCGTCGCACTGCGTGAGCCCCCGTGCGGGATCCTGGATGTGCCGAGCTCCCACGGCGGTCGCACTGAAGTGCGTCACGTGTGCATCTCGGCCTTCGACCGTCGACCAAGTGCACGGTTTATTAGCAGCACTCAAGCTAATTGTCAGTATTATAGAAAATTCAGAGAGATAATAATCTTGCTCAGGCTCACGAACATCGGTCGAGTCTCCAATGTTTTGCAACATGAACACGCACATTGTGTGGGGAATGTTGTCGTGTAAGTTCATACGAGTTAAGCGCAAGTCTTTCGTACGTATCAGAAATCCTGATGACACTGATGAAGACATAGGTCATGCAGAATGCCTGACTGTCCGTTTTATACGCTGTAAGATTTAAGTTCACCGAGATCAAAATCAAAAGTAAAATAAACTTAGTGTGAGTAAAGCTTGAGATATTAGCAAGGTCGTACATTTTTAGTCAAATCATAAATTTTATTAAGACACTAACGAGGACGTACTTCTTGCAGAGGCTTCAGCGTTGCTCAGCAAGATAAGCTCTTTTGTTACTGCTGAATGCCTAATTAATCACTGTCAGAACCTTTAAAAAAATGGCTGCACCCGTTGTACTAGAGAGCGCTTCACACTTCTCAGTTAAGTTTCATTGCCAGATTGATTTGAATCGATAAAATATCAGAATAAATTGCATGCGTTTGCATTTTTCGCAGAATGAACTATATAATGGATGGAAGTGATCGTTAATAGCACCAAGTTAGACTGGGTATAGGACTCCCAGGGCTGTTAGCTCATTAATACATTAGCTGCACAGCGCTGATGCTTACATTAACGTTTAAGTGGAGCCAACGCATCCACAGACTGCCGTCACAGGGGAAATTCATTTGACTGAGCATTTCTGAGTGCGGAAACGTTCATTTTAAGCCGTCTTCTTTAGTCAAGCGAAATATTGTTATGTTTTAAAGTTATATTTCATTAGATTTGACCAGAAGCAATTACTTCGATAATGCGTTCCTTTCAGGTGAGAAAGTAAATTTATATCAGACATCAATTTGGATTACCCTACGGCCTCGTTTTTACAATTCTCTTTCAGCTGGATACAAACCTGAATATTTTGAATATGCAGGAGAACATACACTGAATTGAGGTTTACGTCGAGTGAATGTGCAATAAATTATTCTGAAAATTAGAAGCCCACTCCTGTTTTAAATCCATTAAATGCAATGAATGAATCCTTTAACCTACTTTTAATTGATCATCAACGACATAAATAAAAGAATGAAAGTAGCCATAATAAAAAAACTTCGAACATAGGCCTAAATATCAATCGCGTATAGCAGACATAACTTTAGAAATTATTTTAGTAAGAAACAAGATCCTTTTGATATGGCTTAAAATATTCACCAGTAAATATCTGCAGTACTTCTTCGTTAATAACTACATTGAAGCTAAGCGAAGAAGTGTGCTCTGAGGGACTGAGAGCGATGCTGTGTCGTGTAGCTGCGAGTGTGCCGAGGGCGTTCGTGCCTTGAGCTGCTATATATTGAGCATCTTCAAATGCCTTCACATTATATAAACTGAGACTTTATAACTCCATAGTGCATGTGAGAAGCTCTCCATTTGTCAATGGCAATTTTTGAGCTAATTCACAGAGTTTCAAAATGTTACTCTCACATCAAGGGCGGCAGGAGTTGTGAGGTTTTTAGAAAAATTAAGACAAGCCTACGAAAATGTCGATGTCAACGGCAAATTTTTACATCAAGCACCTGAGTCCTCACATGGGCTCGAAAGATTTAATTTTTTTTTGCAATTGTTACTACTCTATTTTATTTGCAATCCTAATGGCCTACCCATTTAATCAGTAAATGGATACTCATGTCTCGAATAAATGTAGATATTAGATTATGACGAGTCTAGAAATAAATACGAAAGAAAAACCATTCAACCTGCAGGAGTGGGCGATTAGAAGAACAGCAGAACACGCTCGGATGACAGATACGACAGTCCACAAGACAGATATAATGGACTACGAATATGCACTCCACTGTGCAGACACGATCCGATAGGCCATACAAGAGGCGACCACGAGACGGTCCCTCTAAAGGGAATGCGTTTATCGTCAAAGCAGTCTAAGCCACGGAGCATGAGAGCTCGCAGCCATAATGCAGGAGCAGGCTCGCCAGATTAGCTCATTTGGTGAGAGAGTTGAGGCGCTGGCCGATAGGGTCAGAACGACATGCGATTTGTATTATCATTTGTAGCGATCATGCAGCCCAAAACGCTGGTCATGCCGACACGCACACACTTGCACTTATCGACGCTCTCGAGGACCAGTCATGCAGCGCAGCTCATAAGCTCAAAACTTATACAGATTAGCTTCATTAAAAAGCTAGAGCTGATGCGCCAAAGGAGACAACCTGATGAATGACAGAAAACAGGTAATTACATGTGAGGTGGACGTTGGGAGGCTGCGAAAGTGGCACACGGAAACCGCGCTCTGACTCACACACACTAGGCAATGCCTCCATAAATTCGTCTCTCTTTTTCTTCAGTTAAGAAACCTTAATGAGGCCATAACTTTTCGATCATTCCGACATCCTGTAAAGAACGGACATGAAAAAAGACACGTTGAAGTACTCACTGAAATGTTGCTTCGGCACGCGAGCAAGCAGCGGATCGTCAAGCACCTTGAAGCACACAACCAACTTTACACGAGGGAACGAATATTTGCAGGTAAATTTTTTCTGTATTTAAACGGTAAGCTGAAAGCAATATTTCACTAAAAAATGGGCTTTTTAAGCTTTAAAGTTAATGCACACACCAAATACACCCAAATAGCGAGTAACTTTGCAGTAGTATTTATACGAGATCTAATCCAATTAGCAAAAAATATTGAGCGAAGATTTCGACACAAACGTATTTAGAAAAAAAATATCGCTACCATGCCGACGAGAGCAGCAGCAACACGTGTGTGCCATCAAGTGTCGTGTGAAGCACAGAAGTCACTTTAGAAAACATTTTGAAGCGCCTTGGTGCAGTTATTCTCGCAACATCGCAAGTTACGAAAGGCAGAACAGCAGAGAACATCGGTGGCATGCGGACGAAAGATTAGCTAACACAGAGCGAAACTTTAGTAATTGGCGGCGCTGTGGAGCGGAGAGCAGGGCTGGGGCTCTGCGACCCCTCACATCTACAGCGCTCTGCTGCTCTCACTTGTGCCCGCATTGCAACGTGCCTCTGTCTTATGCTGAGGTCATATTATACAGATGAAATGTACTCGATTTCAGGTAATCGAGAATCTGGTACTTACAATAAAGGGCTTTTAGCTTAGAGGACCAATAAGACACAACAACAGGAATTAAAAGCATAAATGATAGGAGAGTAAGAGATTTATGATAAATCATTTGAAAATACAAAATGCAAGTATTTTTGCATTTTTTCTACAAGTGATCGAGTTGAAATTAGGTCTTAATGAATGGAATAGATACAACGTGGACGTACAAATTCAGTTCATTCATTTTAGTATTTATTTACATATGTATTTATTTTCTGTTTTTAACACTTTGACTGTGGCGACTAAATATTGAATTCAACGCCAAACTCAAATTCAAAGTCAATCGTAGTAAGCTATTTGGAAAATACTAAGCATAAACTGGATCGTGCTTTCATTTAGCTTTGATTAAATATTTATGAAAATTGAGTTTACGACTACGGTCAGCCGCATTATGAAAATTACCTCCTTGTACCACCGGTGGCGCACGTCGCAGTCAAAGTGTTAAGCTCATCAAAGTTAACGTTATTTAATAGAAAATAATTTTTTCGTTGAAAATGTTTGTGAGCTCCTGAATAATTTCAAAAGATAACAGTTTAACTTCATTTGGAATGAAAAGGCTAACGCAAATGCGGAAATGACGCAGTAAACGTAAATACAATAAAGCCGATTGCAAGCAACAATGAGCGTCTCATGATTCTCAGTGAAACAAAAACCTGAAGAAATAGAATAATTTCTGCCAGCGGATTTTGGGTGGAGCTCCAAACGCCGGCTACCGCAGCACCGGCTGCGTTAACTCATCGCAGAGCCTTGCGCGAAAACTTCCATAGGAGTTCAGTATGGTGAGCTAGATAGACGTGACTAGTAACTTGATATTCCACAGGGTACTCTTTAATAATTAAATGAAGAAAGTAGGACGTATCGCATGTTCAGTATAATTAAGTTGAGGAAAATTGTTGTCTCAAACTTTTGCTGAACCTAATCAGGAGCACAAAAGGATCTTATAATAGGCGATATTTTTCCCAAGCGAGTAAGAAGATGATTACGTGTGGACAATATTGGAGCAAATTCGAGGAGAAAAATGCTCCACCATAGTTTACGGTATAGATCGTTCGAATTTTCAACGAGAAGCGAAAAACATTACCGAGTATGAGATGACCATTGAGATCGTTCCCAGGAATGATAACATGGTCAACAAGGCCCAGAACTGACCGTTTAGGAGACTTGGAGCCGTTAGCTGCTCCAGCAGCAGCCCTGGAACACAGCGCTGGAGACGCGGGAGTCACAAGACGAGCGAGTTAATCCTGCGTGGAGAAAAGATAACATCAATAAACACAAATTTTCTGTTAATTTAACGGAAAACACAGAAAGCAGTCTTGAAATCACTGCGTAGTAATTTATTTTAACAGACCTTTTTAAGATAGGATACAGGAGGTATATGTAATAATATTAATGGCACCAATAAACAGTGTAGATAGTGATTCTCTTTAACATTAATATAGACTTGGATCAGTTCCATTTGGTTTTTTTAACATAGTGCGACCAGTTTCTGTCTTGCAATGGACTAAGGTTTTTTCTGAATGTTTAGTAAGAATGGAAACTTAAGCACAAGATACAGTATAATGTACTTTTTATCAAGGCCCTGAAACTGTGTTTGATTATTAGAAGTTTAATCAAAGTATGACAACAAAATTGAATACTGTTGCCCGAAGTTTTCTTGACTCACACATGACAACTTTTCTTGAAATTTGCACGTATAAAAAGTTGATCGACATTTTCATTCCCCTGAGTTGCACGTAGTTAATAACATTTCTAAAAATTGTTGAGTTACGCTTATCGGAAGATTCAGCGAAAAAAGTTTTTCATTTTGGCTTTTTTATCTTATCTGATCTCAATCTACCGTACTCCAGCTGCTACGGCCAGAAGCTGCCACAGCCCCGGAAAGATGGAAACTACATGTTAGGTTGTTCATCAAGTCGAAAAAATTATATGCTTCGTCGAAGCCCCTCATCGAGAGCAATCAGACTTCGGACTTCTATCTTTTCTTCAGCAAAGTATCCTCAGAAGGAGGTGAAGCCAGAAAACTCTTCAGAACCACAAAAGAACAAGACTTAGCTGTATTGCAATAAGTTTGTGAGGCGAGGTGTCATTCTTTGACTTTTTCCCCTGTAAACTTCGGCAGAAAGATGATCACCGGCGGACAACAAGAATGTAGATGAAAAATGAACAAATATCATAGTAATTGAATCATAATTATTACTAACCTACTTGTTTTAACAATCTTTGCCTGTACACCGGTAGGTCATAAAAATAAAAAACCGAGTGCGCACAAAAACACGCTCTGTTCTTGAATTTTATCGTGAAAATTTGATTGCTTACGCATAGTTATTTCAATTCCGTGTGCCACATAGCTAAATAAAAACATAGCTTTGTGGCTAGTGGAGGCAAAAGTTTAATTATTGTCAGGCCTAATACCCGCGGTTAAAGGTTTTCAGGGCCTGAAATAATGAAAGAAGATTGCCGCTGCGGGACGCTGGTCCTTCAACATCAAAAGTTCGATGTAGATTAGCAATAAAGAGCCTTACAGCGTCCTCCGGAGTACGAACGAGACACATAATTGACGCCAGAAATTTACGCGGGTTTTTCTCCATACGTTGTAAATCACTGTGTCAATATTAACATCTCAAACGCTGGCATAAAGTAAATGAAGTCGACTTTCAAGTGCTCTTTTACACTGACGAGCGGTTCATCGTGCCATACCGGATTTCTTATTCTTCTTAACGCAAGCGTCAAGCACTAAACAAGAACATGTTGTGTATCAAGAGAAGGGTTTTCCAATCCTGCGTTTGTTGTTCTAATACTGATGAAAAACAATAAATATACAAATGTCGAAACTATTTCTATCGATATATCGATTGCTGACAGAACATGTATGCAAAGGAAATAGTACAAGGATTATTCTATCTTGGATTTTTAAAAATTGCGCTCATAAACAAACGAGAAAGCCAAATAAACATGCAAGATGTGCATTTGCATACAATTAAAAAAACGGAAACAGAATCAATGATGTTTTTTCCCCGTTACGTAGTTTGCAGGAGATTTAATGTCATCACTCGGAGCTGAGACATTTAACATATGATCTGTTGAAAAAATCAAGATATAATTCCGCAACTAAGTGGTGGCGAATGAACGCAAACAAACATTTTTGATTAACTAAGGAAATAAATAAATGGTGAAAATATGTATGCTTTTTCTATTACACTAATTTAAACACAGGCAGACCACTATGGATGTCAGGGGCGAAAACGTAGAGATAAGCTAATAAAAACAGTCAAATTCGAATAGCAAAATTTAGAATAGAACATGGCAACAGAAGAGAAGCAAACGGTCCAATCTCGAGTCGCTCCCCCAAGTCCCGCACCGTCAGACACCCATCACGCACAGGCACCAAAGACTCACATTTACACTTATTTCATAGTCAAACGAAAGCTAGGTTTTCCTTAATGATGAATAATACTGATTTAATTTACTGTAGTTTGTGAATCCCATGTGATGCAAGCACACAACAAGAACTCATGGCACAGTGAGGTGCCGCGTGTGACGAGCGGTGACGGGACACATAAGGTGTCAGGCTGTCTGGAAATGCTCCTCACAGGAGCTTCCGAAAATGAACTTTTTAGATGTACACTGAAATGTCGATAAATGACAGCGACCTAGCTAATGACCAATGTACTTATTGTTTTGTTAATCAAGTTTTTTTGCTTATGTTTTATTTTGTTTTGGTGTGTGATATTTTGTTTTGGGTTTATGACCATTGCAATTCCCCCAACGGAGACGAAGTCTGAAGAAGTCCTATAAATTAGTGAGCATCATCAAATATTGTGTTAATGAAAAGGAAGATCTAATAACAATACCTCCCAATGGTTCAATAACTGTAGGCTAACCAAATTAACGATTCGTTTTAAACAGGAAAACAATTCCAACAAATGCAGGGTCAGTGAGGAACGATGAGCAAAATAGCAGTATTGTAGTTCATTTCAACAATTACTTACGTTCACCTGTGATATTGTCGAGGCTACTCACACAATATAGGGACCCTCTAGCCCACGCATCTCTGCATTAAATGTTGACGAGATCTGCACCGACTCGTAATATAGTTTCGTTGAAAATATCCACGCGTTTTATTATGTACTAATTTCTTCTTGTACTTTTGAAAGAGAGAGATAAACGACGGTGAAATGGAGAAAGAGAGATGCTAATCCTAAAATATTTATTAATGAAGTGGAACATGCACGAATAATGATTATCATGAAACATGATGATTTTCATTCAATAGAAACGCTTTCCATAAGAATTATTTGATCTTAGCTATCATTGAGTGCTCGCAATTAGCTTCCAGTATAAAACAGGTGGTAGCAGCTCAAGCTACAGTATCTTATTGAATAAATTCCCACGAAGAACGTCACTCGAGTCTTGGGAAGAAAATATAAGATTGTTAAATGAAAAAAGAGAATTTAAAGGCAGTGTCTACCAATTTTGATGCTCATCTAATATTTCAAATTAGGTAGGGTCAAAATACGTGCACAAAATTTGTCTACACTGTCCCAGACCATATTTTGTATAACCGATTCCATTTCCAGTGAGAGCAGCAATTTTTGGGATCTCGAGCAACGTTTCCCTGCTTGAGCACCTCCATTAGCGAGCCCTTGTAGAGTGCACGCGCTGGAGGCTGAGGCCTGGTGCCTGCAGCGAACGGCGGCCCCCTGTCGAGAGCCTGACGCCCCGCCGTGCCTTCTTTTTTACGCCGACCGACCAGTGGTTCGTCTGCCCGACCACGGATCCTTTTCAGATAATTACATTTTTTGAGGAGTGGAAAGAGGTCCATGGGAGCCTTCCATAACCATTCTCAGGAGGAAATTACCTGTTTTCTCGCGGATATAATTATCTCCGGACGTACTTGGGACACCAAATTTATGGAGAAGTTTGGACACTCTCGTGAAGATGGCGCGTGTAATTATTCGGATCCAAGGAGCGCTGGTCGAGGGTGAAAATTGCGGTCCGGACCGACAGCTTTTGTCGGTCCCACTGAGGAAGTTGTCACGTAACAGCAAAGATCAGTCATGTCAGCTCTCAAAATTTTGTAAAAATTTTAACGTTGAAGTCAGTGTCCTAGGAGTGCCCCATCTCCGACGAAAGGAAGTATAGAGCCCCGAACTTCCAGGATAAAAACGTCCGTAGCCTACCTGGCTGGCTTAGAAATTATCGCATAGGCACACAAATAGTTACAAAATAATGAGCGGACACGCACGCATTCATTTTACTTCCACGAGCGAAACGTGGCCAATATACGAGCACATTGTGGAAACAGTAGGAGAGGTGTAGCGTTTTCGTTATTTTTTATATGAGCATATTTTGGATTTTTGTATTTTTTCCAGTATACGAATATGTTTTGGAAACAGTAAGAGAGGTGTTGCTTTTTCGTCATTTTTTATACGAGCATATTTTGTCTTTTTGTAAATTTTCCAGTATACGAATATATTTTTGGAAACAGAGTAGGAGAGGTATAGCTTTTCCGCTATTTTTTTACGACTTCCTAAATGCCTTTGATTAGATTTGATCAGTTCGTTTAAGCCTACCTAACCACAACGAAGGTTTTCGAAAGAGAAGAAGGCAGAAGGCATCATTTAGTATGGAGTCATGGGAATCTAGAATCTACGCACACGGTGCGTTTCTACACAAAATACCGTGCGCAGAGAAACAGCAAGTTTGAAAGTAAGTTTATGAAACAACATGAAAGTTAAAGAAGAATGTAGTAAATGCTTACTAACAAAACGGCAGCGAATCGAGAAAAAATGGTCCGTAACAATTTTGTTCCAACGAAAGGAAGCCCTACCTAACTTTTAGCTGGGGACCCTACATCTTTCTCCTGGGAGCGCTAATTCTCATAGATAGAATAATCATACAGTGTACACTCCTGAGTGGTCCTAGGTGCTTCGCATCACATATTGTTAG
Organism: Platorchestia sp. MABIK; assembly: GCA_014220935.1. Lineage (NCBI taxonomy): Eukaryota > Metazoa > Arthropoda > Malacostraca > Amphipoda > Talitridae > Platorchestia > Platorchestia sp. MABIK. The sequence continues at coordinate 76,663 of JACJUY010000530.1, read as the reverse complement.
ACCGCGACCAATATTGCGCAACACTGTGAAGTGCGGGAGAGCTAAAAATTGAGAAAAGGAATCAAACTTGACTGACAGTGTCCATGTTGTTTAGGCTTTGGAGCACAGTGAAAGAAAACGCGACGTTCAAGTCAGATCCAATTCACTAAGTAATAGGACAAGTGAGATATACAAGCTATAAAATTCTTTGACGAAGTGCACTCAGTAAAAACAATGTAGAGGTGCATCACTGATGAAAAAACTAAAATGCATCTTACTTTCAGAAGCGAATACTTCAATATGCAGGAAATAAAATATGAATAGGTTAAAAAATTTCCACTGTTACAAAAAATGTATTCATTTCTACATTTGTTGGAAAATGAATCATAGTAAAACTTAGACAACTTCTAAAAGGTTTTCACAGTTCATGTCGCATTCTGCCTCGTCCCTCACTAAACCAGAATAATTAGAAACGCTGCCCCGGCTCTGACAGGAGCAACGAAATTCAGTCGAGATAAACGCAATCTTTACGCCAGTTGAGAAATTGAGGATATCGTTGGTAATAGAGAGACGTTTCATAACTTCAGTCATATTCTAAATGGAGATAATAACCCGAAAAAATTCTTAGCAGTACGAAGCAAGCCTATTTTTGGCAGGTTCAAGTACTTTTTATTATTTCTTCGTAAAAGCATTACATCGCAATGTCCATGTACACACACATTTCATGTGTGTTACAGAAATGGCAAGATTCGTAAAAATCCATCTCTGTAGTAAATATTACACACAATTTGATGCATCCACAAATTTAATGCAACACAGAAGAATAATATTATTATGTCACAAATGACATTTAGGCGCGTATAACGGAAACTGCGTTCAAAACACCCGTGAGCCCCGCAATATAATTGGACTCGGCCGACCAGAGCGCGGATATTCCTGACAGACGGACGTATACCCGGCCTTCGCCTACCATTACGCGTCCAATGTTACTCATTTGCTGGTGATACGAAGTCGACAGGGCGCCGTTTTTGACGCAATTAAGGGTCCTGTGAACGAACACATGCGCCTCTGTGATACAACTCTCGCACCAGCAATTACTAGCACTAAAACTGCTTCAAGCATCGAATCACCTTTCCTAAAATCAATTGATCGTCAATCTATAACGATTAGCAATGGAGTCAAAATGACCCTGAGGACAGAAATTTTCTGGACGCAGTGAACGAACTGCGAGAATCATTTTTTCTACGTAGCCTTCGTCTGGTACAAAAAAAAATTCAAAGTGGACTCTAGAAGTGAAGCTACTCGCAAGACGATCGTTTTTGTCGCACACTGAACTTCTTTTGTTTAGTCATTTGCGTGGTACAAGTGAAACAATCGTATGCGAATCATTGCGTTACAACTGCCACACAAATGAGATGATGTCAGTTATCGGAATCAAATAGAACAGTTCAATTGCCTCATATTTAAACCGCAAAACGTAAGTGAAGCTAAGCTTTAGCTACCGTATTTTCTAAATACATGATGTAATTAGGTAAACCAACTAACTTTGGTGAAATAGTTTGCGTGCCGTCTCGGCGGGGAACATCACATCAATTAAACGTCTTGGGGAAACTCAAACTCGTCCATGATTAATACAAGTTTCATTGTTCAAGTTCTATCAGTAATCCAATCTGTAGTGAAACGAAGGGGCATTAAAGTACAGAGGAATATGATTTTGCATTAGTACATCATTGGGATGAAAACTTTGAAATATATCAAAAAGTGTTGCCTACTTTTCCCCTAAGTGACAAATGCTAATAACTCAAGCGCAAACTTGCAACAATAAAATATCGAATCTAATTGCAACTCCAGCTAAACTTTCTCTCGAAAAATACTGAGGCGGACAGAATAGGACGCAGCCACACGCGCCAGAAGCAGCGCGAACTCTCTCTCAGGCGCATGAATTAGGCACACAAAGAGCATTATGATAAAATCGAACACCCTTCCAGAGTGCTCGGCCGCGATCGGTGATTATACAGCAATAAAGTGAGCACAAAATTGACAGGCGCAACCCTAAGCGCGCAGAACCGCGTCTGGCAGGGCCTAGTTATGAACTTACTGAGCAGATAAAACTTAAATTATGGACAAGTGGTAGCAAAGAATACAATGCAGCCCGTGCCCAAACAAGGAAATGTACGTGTGCAAGTTGGTAGCTAGCGGGGATGCCGGACCGAAGCCTTATCGACCCATGAAATCCACCTAATAAAGCCGTTCATAAAATTGCACCTACATTTTAATTTTAGATTTTATAAATCGTTGGTGAAAATTCGATCTTCGCCAATAATGGAAGTTTTTAGGGGATGGAGAAAGTGTGGCAGGGACGAAAAGTTGGGCTCACAACACAGCAGTGCGTTGGAACAGTCGTTGAGTTCAGTGGCGCTAACGCTGACGAATAGGGTGGCACCTGCACAACTCGCAGTAAAAAAGGATAAAACTGAATCGAACCTCAAAGCATTTAATTTGGCTCAATAAATTGGAAGCAGAGTCGCCGCTGGCCATCCAGACTCGCTCGTGTGAAAGATGCTCTTTCAATCACAGTCTCGAGCAAGTCTTTTGAAAAGTTGGGTTTCATCAGTAGCGCGGAGGTAATGGTCGTAAATTATCAAATTATTGTAGTCTAAAATGGATAATCTACGCTACAATGGCGATGTATAAGGTCGGCTGTTAAATGTTCAGAAGCAACTAAGCCCCTGGCAAATAAAGATCCGTACACGATCGCTTACTGCTGCTGCGGCAGTGAGCGATCGTGTACGGATCTTTACATGCCAGGGGCTTAGTTGTTCCTGAACATTTCACAGCCGACCTTAATGTTTCATTGTTTATATATATATATATATATCATGACAATCGCACAGCCACGAGACGCACGAGGGAGCACAGCGTTACTGCGCTGCGCTCTGTAGTTTGCTGTGTACAAAATGTGATGTACAAAAATAATTTCCAATATACTGATGTCTCAAAACGTAAATATCTATAACCAAATGGAAATGTGATTGTTATTATTTTTCCTCTGCTCTTATTTTGGTGCCAAAGCAATAATGGTGTCTAACCATATCGGACTTGGGTAGCAGCCCGATAATGGAGCACTTAGCTCGTTTTAGTAGCTACATTCTATTATATTCTGTCGTGAGAACACAAAATTAAAATGAAAAACCTTTTTTATTCAGTCACTACATATCGTGCTTTAAATTTTCCCTTAAATACTGTGTACACAGCAGGTATAAATTTCAGTCCTAAGCTGATCATTGTTCAAGGTTTGCTTACAGGTTGATATTACGTTTTTAAGAGAAAGTCGATCATTACGAACCATGTAAAAGAAAGCTTCAAACTATATTATTTAGGGAAACAGCGAGGAATTCATTATCACGCAAACATGACTAAAATTCCACAAGAACACTTAAGAAATTAGTAAAATTTTCTTCTCGTCTTCTTCGGTTACATTAGCGCTAAATTCAACCCAAGCAAATGAGTTCATGAGCAGGAAAAAATGAGAGCGTTAAGAGCTCCACTTCAAGACAGAGCTGTAATTAAATGGGAGCTTAGGTGGTCTGAATAGCCGTCGGATCAGCTTTACGACATGACACGTGCAATATTTCCAGTTTTCAATCCAAGACGACTACCAAGATCCAGAAACGCGCTGTTAATACTTCCAGAGACTTAAGTTCTTCAATCAGTTCAATCACAAAACTTCTCCAAATTTTTCAAATTTCGAAACCACACGCGGAAAGTTACAGTTCAAAATTATGTTCGGTTTTACTCGAACAGAATATCATTGCCTCAACAGAAGTAGCTAGCATCTCAGCGGGCTGAAAAATTTACCAGCGGTGTCGTAAATGCACTCTACTACCTCTAGTGTTCTTACCTCTCTAGGAAGAAAACTGCGTCAATAAACCCATCAATTTTGGGAACGAGTTTTGGTAAACTTCGTCGCATTTGTGTTTCTGTCCAGCGGTGCAAATTTCACGTGTTTATTGAATGAAAAGAACTTCATTGTTCTTTGGGTGCATAGGAGGGAGGTAATTTAAAAAGCGTTGGCGATTCCTGTAACAAAATTATACAACTATTTAAAATCGAGTTCTACAGACAAGATTTAAATTATACTTTCCAATTAAACGAATTGTGCAATTTAGTAAACTTTGAATTCAAGCAACATTAAAACCTATCTAACACATTCAATCGGTTGAGAAATTACTGCACGTTATAAAGTAAGCTACAAAGGACCTACATAAACGAAGTCAACAATTTCACCGAATCATTAGCCCCTATTGTGTGCACTCTTCCGTGCAATGGCATCAAGTGAGAAAACAGGTGCGCGTTCCGACTTCAGTATTGAGCTACAACACGCTTGCCGCACACGCAGGAGCTCTGCTACACCCTCGTGCATTATCCATCAATAAGCCCGGAAGCACGGGAACTGAGTTAATTTTTAGCTCAATTAACTAAGTAAAAGATTCAAAGCAGCAAGAGTTGAAAAATTCATCTTAAATTTAATGAAAATTTTCAAAAATCAGATGAAAATTTGACACAGATGTCAGTAAGAGAAAAGTCTCTTCGATTCACAGTATCCAAAAATCCTAACGCGTAATGTTATTATTCGAGAACGTTGAGTTTCAACACCATGACAGCAATTTACTATCGTATAAAGCACTTATTTTTTACTTTGTTTAAACTCCAATACACTAACACTGAGCATTTTATCATCCAATAGAGCACAGCGATCAAATAATGTACAGCGCACATTTCAATTTATTTCCTACATGAACTCCTCGACAAACCAATGATGCTTTTACCTAATTTAGGCATTGAGCGTACTAACAATAATACTATGCATTCTCAGTTACACAATTCATTCAGCAAAGCGCATATTTTCAACACCTCTGAAAAAAAAAAACTCTGAAAAATTTTGAATCGACAGTGCGGAAATGAGAAGAGCGCCACACAAAAAGTGAGCGGAAGATGAGCACTTTAAAATTGAACAGCCGATATACATTCGACACGCTCGTGTTTTATGAGGGAATGAATATCAACAAAATATGGTGTGCAACCATAGCAACTTGCTCCAGCGCCTCTTGTTTCAACGACAAAGCGCGACAGGTGAGAAGCTCCAAATAAAAACAGAACAAATAACACATAACCCTGTATCGCACATCGCAAACGCAACCATTCCATTTCATTCCATCTCATAAAGATGCAAGAGCTGATCGAATGCCCCGCCAAACAAATCTCAGCTAATAAGATCAGTTGGAACAAGTTCGTAAAAGGCTTTGGAGGCCATTAACTTGAGGGTATTCGCTTCAAGTTAGCCATTACAGCAACACTTGCGGAGCATCCGCTTCTTTATGGACCAGGAGATGTTATTCGATGCGGATGAAAACGGGATAATGCAGCTCGTCCGCTTCTAGACCACGGCTGCAACCAAACGTGTTATGTTGCAGCTCATCTGCTGCTAGATCACAGAAGTAACCAAACATGCTGAGGCTGTGTTTGTGCTGCTTCATCACGGCAGCAATGGAACGCGCTATGGCAGTACATCTGCTGCTAGATTACTGCGTAATGTTGCAACTTATGCCTTAGTTACGAATTCCTAGCGAAGCCGCCTACAATAAATTTTTCTGCTTTTATACAAACACGGATCATGAATTCACAATTTCCATTGGACTAAATGGCAAAATAAGGACGCATATCGCTCATAAGTATTTTTTGGCCTTGCTCATTCAGCTTCATTGCACAAAATTAGTACAAAAAAATGGAACGTTCTGAACTCATCTTCAAAATGCTGCTTGTTACAAGTTGTAATTAGGCTGAACGACAAGTATCATAGCCCTTGCTCTATATGAGTGCGGGTAAAAGGGAAAAATGAACAAAAATTCGTTGGATGCTCTAGTTTTACATATATTGTTTTAAATATCAAGATAAGCATATTTTTACATATCAAGTATTGCTTTACGTTGTTTCCACGAGTGAAAGAACTGAAAATGCTGAACTACCAGGTATCTAATTTTTCCCAGTAAACTAATTAATAGGTAACACCACAACGTACGTGGTGTACGTTCCAAGTGTTCTCGGAGATTTCAGTTTCAATAACTGATCGATCGATTGCTTTATCACGTTCATTACCGATTTCCCACTACAGTATGTAAATTGCTTATTTACGTATCGGTGTGAATGAACAGCATTTTAATTATTTCAACATCTCTTTTTTAAAAGAGACTTAAACATAAGAGGTAAAACTCAACATGCTATTACATTTTCATACTTCTTAGGAAAGATTCAATTCTTTTTCGAACAGTAAAGTCGTTTTTTAAACTCTGCTACTTACAACCTAACTTAACATGAAACCGCTGGACGAAAATCTGCATCCAGCGGCAGCGAACGTGTAAAACGGGCACCTAAGCACAAGTTAGGTGAGATACAGCGAAACGTGGGAAGTGTTTGGCCCACCATGCAGGGCCTGTCCCCTCGGCAGCCGCGGCCTGCGAGGCGTCAACCAACATTGGGTATAGCGCACCTCACCAACAAACCAAGCCATGATAGTTGGCCAACTTTAAATGAGTTTTGCGAATGCGAGTATAAGCATAGAAATTGCGTTGCTTAATTCCGATCCGGAAGAATGATAGCGCCACGTAGTAAGTGATGCTTGCATGTTGGACTCAAGTACCTTCACGTACTGCAGCGGTTTTCACACAGCAAGTTCTTGGAGTTACGATACCATAGAACTACAATAACTGAGACTACTGAAAAAAAATCTACTCACAAAATTTGGTTCATTCAACGTATACGGTGAAAATTATGTCTCACGATGATAATGTTACGATTGAGAAAGACACTTTGAATAAAACCTCGGAGATCTCAAGCGAACATGCCTCAAGAAGTGTCACCAGAGATAATGTAATCTCTCACCCTCTTCCTTTAGGGTAAAATTAAACACTTCTATTGTATCAAACGGGAAGAAACTTCACATGAAACATTATGTTAACAAAAATAAACGACCAATAAATTTATTGAGACTAAATTATATGAACTGAGATTTTAGCAGCCAAGTGCTCACAAAGCTACCTAAAATCATTGAATACTCGAAAAAAATTTCCGCGTCCTCACAGTTAAAGGGAAGGTGAAATTAAATTGAAATGATATCTGTTAGAGAATTTTTTATGTAGAATCTACGCATTCAGGACAAAATTATGGAAGCGAGCATTAGCCAATAATTCTGATAAAAATCTACACTCAAACGTTAGTAGCAAAACTATCCAGCATTTTTGTTTAATGTTGGTAAGATTAATTAAAGTAGATAAACTAATTTAAAATTAAATACCTTTTGAACGTATAGAAAAATCATACGAAATTGAATCTCATCGTAAAAATCACAATTAAAGACTGAAGAAAAAGGAATTTTACAGCCATGTACTCACGGGAGCCTGCATGTCAATACTGAACGTTCTGGAGTGCATTCCTCACCTGGAATGACGGGAAAACCCCCTGGAGTCCGGACTTATTGTCCACAGATGCCGACACCACCGACACAGAAGTCGGTGACACAGAAGATGCCGACACAGAAGTCACCACAGATGCCGACACCATTACGTACAACAGCAAGACACGAGGTTCTTAGCGTCGCAGGAAAAACGCATCTAGAATCCTAAACATGCTCGAAGCCAACGCCTTCAACGATGTCACTAAAATGAGTGACTGGTTCAATAAAGTATTACAGAAGAAATGAAAACTCTAACCACATCATATGGGAAATACAAAAACCTTAGACAAAAACATGTCAAAGGTAGTAAGATCGCAGGCCAGTCAGTAGATAAAGGGGCATAATGCAGTAGATCATGGGATAGTTTCTGTCTCAAATTTATAACATGCCATATTTTTCTGAAAGCTAATCCTATAAAACTGGAACGCGCATTAACTAGTTCCTAATGACTGCCAGTTATTCATGCTCATTAAACATGTTCTTAAAAAATTAGTTATTTTGCAATACCTCTGTTAACTAAAACGCAAATATTTTTTTAAAATGACGTGAATCTCAAGCCAAACTTTCGAAATTTGACCGCATGAAAACGAGTACTTAAACTTGAGACGCTTCTTAAAAACTTTTATGTTTGTATCATGACCTTATTGAAATGTATTTTGATAACCAATTACGCTATGTAACTAAGGGTACACCAAGAATTGAAATCCACTGTGAACTTGGAAAGAACACTTGACCCACACCTGCAATGATCGTAAAATCTAGCCCCGTAAACAAATATTATCGAGCTTACACGGCTCTACTCTAAGAACCCTGCGCACCATTTTAATGAAATTTCAAAATCAACCTCGAAATTATCTCTCATATAGGCTCTTCGGTCAGAAGATTAAACAATTTATTTACTCTCGTAATTTTAAAGCGCGGACCCAAAGGCCACCATTGAGGTATCTTTAGAACATCGCACAGTTCCAGCAAGCCACGACTGGCGCGTATTTGCATAGTGCATACTGCAACCCACCTCTACCTAAGGTGCCATGCATTAGACGCTGGCACGTCCCCAAACTACCAAACCGAGCGGTTTGGTATGACGATGTCATGACGTCATGCAGCAAAAACGAAACAAGCCCTACTCTATATAAGCATTCATTAGTCATTATTTAACGCATGATGATTTTAATAGAAAATACAAGAACGAGCCGAGTGGGGTGTTCTTAAAACTATCCAAGTTCTATGCCGTCAAACACGCTCAGGCATCCGATTGTCTAGTGTAGAAGAAGCGACTTTTAAGACAGTAAGCAAACATTCGAGTAGTAGTGTAGAAGAGGTAAGTAGAAGGAAGTAAGAAGGTCAAAGAAACATAGGATTACTTCCAACAGTGACCTGTCATCACCATTACTACCATTCTGCCAGAGAAATAAAAAAAGACTGTCAAGAGAGCGTAACAGTTACCCAATACTCATCTTTCACTGGCTCCAGTACGTCCACTTTAACATAAGAAATCGGTCGTTTGGCAAATGTATAGTCTGACGATTGTACAGTCGTTTTTCTGCTTCGTTACTGAAATTAAAATCGTTACATGTTCATTCCTTTCATGCCACTTACAGCTATTTCTAGATGAAGCATAAACTGCCAGAGGGAAATCTATTATGTGCACAAAAAACAGGGTCTGATACTGCTGAGTAAGTTACGCAAGTATGTTTCCCATTTTTCAGCCATTTCTCTCTGGAGTTTCAGTTTAATCGCAAGTTAGGATTTTGGAATACTGAAAGATTCACAGCAAGCAATGGTCAAAAGATTTTTGAATTCGCTCATTGCGCAAACACTACTTTATTTTATGACAGCTAGTTAAAAATTCACACAATTTCAATTGGCAAGAAATTTAGGGTTTGGAGTGTTGAAAATGTTCATGATATTTTTTCGCGATAATTACCAGTTTGGACATGACAGCTAGTGCGGGAAAGTGTCGTTAACTGATATCGATGAAGCGATTAAGATATTTATAGGTCTCGACTAGATGAGCTCCTAACCTTTGTTCCAGGGAAATGAGTCGAAGCCGTAGAAGAAGTATTCCGTTGCTGAGGTTACGGCCTTATATGAAGGAATCAGCGATAGCAACACAAAAGATTTCTTAGTAGCTGTATTGCTTCAGCGCGTATAGTGAATGTCATAAGTTCCAGTGAACATTACTGAGCAGTTGCAGACGTTGAGGCCCAGGTTTCAGTCCATTACAGAAATCGATTGAGGTCTGTTCCAATAGTTAGTTACTCCGCCTTTCTCGGGAAACGCCATGCTGCAATTTTATCCCATCTGCGAACTGGTTAATTTTTCATTGATGATTTCAAAATCCTGGTTTTTGATGTGGATGAGGAAGATGAGCAGGCTTAAAACTTGAGGAGACTTTGTGGTTTGTCGAGTCCAGAGGTAAAATTGCTGTTGATCATGACTCGGTCACTAGAACTAGTGAGTTAATTTCGTGTAAATCGAAAGTATCATAATTCTCCTAAATACCATAGGCAGCCAATAATTTTTTTGTAGAAACCTGATCAAAAGCTACTTAGAAGACGATCATTTGCAAAAGTAAGTAAACGTAGAAGAGGGCAGACAAAGATTAGATGCTAGTTTAAGCCTCCCTAACCACTACAAATATGCGTTCCGAAGAGAGGAAAGAGGAAGGAACCATTTAGTATGGAAATAAGGAAACGCGGAATCTATGCAGAAGGGGCATAGAAACAGCAAGTTCAGGAAGAATTTTATGAAACAAGATAAAAGTTGAAAAAGAAAGTAGTACGTGCAGAAAAACAGGACAGTAATGAACCGAAAAAAAGGTGGTCCTTAACATAAAAAAACGTTTTATTTCAACAAAACGAAGGCCTACCTAACTCTCAGCTCGGGCCCTCACACATATTCTGGGCCGACAAGAGTTACATTTTTTTGTTTAGAGAAAATTGGCAGGAAACAGCGCATTAATTCAAAGAGGAAAATGCTTAGTAGTTGAGTAGGGAAGTCACTTTATTTTGATGAACCTGAGCCCTTTTCCGAAATTTGCAGCATATCCGGCATATCATGCAACAGTTCTCTCAAAAAACTGCAGTTGCGATGCTATTCAATTTGCATTTAAATGTTTTCTTCAAGTGACGGCCACTTCCGGTCCCATGCAATTTAACGTTTTATCGAAACGCAAGTTGAAAACGATAAAATTCTATTAGTTAAGAAAAAACCTCGAGACGAAAACAGTTTCGTTTCAAACAAACACATCGGCGACTGCAGCAAAAATTCAGCAACAAAGGGCCCGATAGCAGCCTCATAAATCGGATTAAATGAAGGCGTCGTTAATAACAGCAATCAACATTGGATATTGCAATGGAGTGCAGCAAGTCGCACGTAAGCAGCATAATAAAATAATAAACTCCACGAGGATCGCCACAACACTTGCATTAGCTACACAACACTGTAATACGATCCAATAAAAATTCCGAGTGCATCAACCGACGGAGGGTAAATTTTGGGATAATGCGCCGCCTGATATCGATGTGGGCTTTCATTTAGCCTTAATATTCTTTTTCTCTGCCCCAAATAAATACGCCAGCAGTAATTACGTAATGTTTAAATGGCTATATTTGCAGTGCAATAAACATTTTATAATTCGTGACGTCAGACAATCCATTTCAATATTCCCTAACTTGTTTGGCGTTCGCTAGCTTAAGCCACAAATTTTCTGAACGTTTTTATGATGAGACCAAAAGTTTGAGTGTATGTTTGTTTAGGAAACATGTGATATTCAGTTCTCAGAACGACAGGTTTAACTCAGAAATACAAAAAAATTCCTCATCAAAGAAATTGACAAAATATTTGCAGGGTATGAACAACAGAGCGTAATGACAATATTAAAAAGCCAATAGCATTTATTTTATGCCAATGACTTACATAAAGTCGAGTTTGATCAAATGCATCACTAGTATTTTTAAATGTGAACATATTTGTGTAGAAAAATTACTCAATCTATAATAGTTCCACGTTCGTATTCTTGAAAGTTTTTCTGGAGCCTTACAATGCATTTGAATTTGAATTTTCATGCCAGATTTTCAAGTGGATTTTTTTCAGGACTTTTTGAAGATCATGGATAAACTGCAATTATATTTTTCTGAAACCGTGCAGCCGCAGATTTAAACAAATGTTTGTAGTCGGTTTCGTACAGGAAATGAAAGTGTTGAACGAGTTTAGGATTTTTCGCCGATAATTTGAGACTTTTACTCAGTATCTTAAAATGTTCGATAAATTTCAGAACCTTTTGGATGGCGGTGTGCTCTTTGGGTCTTTAGGAGAGAAGCCTTTATGTCAAATACCTATATCATACTTCCGAAGAATTCCATTTTTGTTGCAGCACTTCATAAAACTCGTTTCCCAAACGCAATTTTCTTTGTCCAAGAAAGTTTCGGCAAGATTTAAGCGTGCTGGTGGGTGTTGTAACGTATCAAGAGGACTCCGTCGCGGTCTGTGTTTATGAAAGCTATTAGTATTTTAATTTACACCACGTTCAATTTCATGAGCATTTACGTATATTTCCTGCGCATCCAAGTCTGTAGCGCCGTATTTTGAACACAATTCTCGGGTTCACCTTACCCTCGCGACATAGCCCACTTGCATCTCATGGGTGCATTTTCGACGCCTTTCCACGCTATGGAAAAGTAGGTGTAAATCTTTATACTTTTACGAGTTGAAGACTTTAAAACGGAAATTATATACAGCACGAGTTCTTTCGTCAATTTCCAAGTGATGCTCATATCAAGTTTATTGAATTGAATCTACCAGTGCGAGAACAGAACTTCAAGCTTTTTGCACTAAGCGTACGAAGAAGCTACAATTACCCAAACCATTTAATTTTAAGAATGATTAAAAATTATTGAATATTTGAGGGTTTGGGAGCTATTTCATGGCCAGGTGATGGTGGGGTGCAGCGTGCGGTGTGCAGAGCACCAGGCATGCAGGCACAACACAGGAGGTGTGCAGCGTGCGTAGAGAGCCCTAGATATGCGTGATAAGCAGCACTCAGTCCAGCTAAAGCGAGAGCCCAGGTCGGGCTCTGCTGCGGAGCATCGTAATGCCATCCCGAGCCTGCCTGCCTCCCGTGCTTTAGTAACCTCATAACAAGGCCCTAGACGATGCTATCGCAGGCTCCCGCAGCACCTGACGGCTGCATGTGCTGCTCAGATGAGCGGCTACTTTATTTATACACAAAGCTAGCGAATAAATCATAGGCTGGTTCAGTGTACTCGACAAACGCAAGTGCAATAATAACAATTGATTGTCTGCAGCTAATGAGTTCAGTCGAATGTTGATGGATGCATTTGTATGCTCTGCTTGCTCTCGCATGGGCAAAAATGAATATTTTTATTATATTGGAGAACCGGGATGCACCTAGTCTGAAAGTGACGTTCAGACCAATAAAATCAACTTCCAATTATATGAAGAGAGAAGAATACAGGCAAAAACTGCTCGAACAGGAGTTCGCCAACATGAAACGTAAGCCACCTCCTTGAAGGAAGTAGAGAAAATGAAGGCATTGGGTCTGGCTACTCGTGTTTAACTTCAAAACTTAAACTGAAAAAGCTACAGCTATGGTAGAAGCGAAGGTACAGGTTTGCATGTGCAGTAAATACGCTACAGACACAAAGACACAGCACATGTATCGCATGCAACCAAACATTTGCAGTTCGCATCAGGGCAGTTCGGACCCGAGCGTCCGTAGCCTGCTCTGCTCTCTGACATCACCGTAAATTCAAGCCAAAGCTGGCCACACACGCCCATTCGAGAACATGCAGGTTTGTTACATCGATGTAATCAAAAATTTAACTTTAGAATTTGATTACTATTGAAAATGAAATACAAACTTGATTGCGAATTGTGAATTTTGTTAAAAATTTAGAAGTCCGAGCTTAAACGAACACTCGACTCGCTAAACCTTTTGCATGCGATTAAATCCGTTGCGTGAAAGTTCTCAAACTATATAATTATTTGATGTATAATTTTTTACAATGAGACTGCAATAAATTTGTCCAGCACAAAGTTACAAATGCACCCATGAACTGTCGCAAGAGTCGAAACAATGCAGCACGAGGGGACGTAATTAAAATACTTTTATCTGAACCGGAAGTGTTTACGAACATTCATTTACGAAAAGGAATAATTCAATTGATCATCGAGTGCACTAATCAGGCAAAAAACTTTGATTTTAGTGTTTTTTTTCAGGGCAGGACACACAAAGCCTTTTAATTAAAATTTTCAGGTATAAAGCCTAGTTCCAAAGACGATATAAAGCTGAGTCTACTTTCGTGAATGTAAGTCGTCAGAGTAATTAGATGGTGTGATCGGGAACGAGGTGCATTGCTACAGTATTATAGCGAAGGACATGTGTTTTTTATTCGCGTCACTTACTCTTAATTTCAACACTGCGATTCTTATTATTATTATTATTTTTAAATAAGAAAGTTTCAGCCTCCCTCAACCACGACAAAGATGTTCCAAGAGAGGAAGGAGGAAGACACCATTTAGTAGGGAGTTGAACGAACGCGAAATTTATGCACAAGGTGCACAGAAACAGTAAGCTAAGAGAGAAGTTTATAAAACAAGAAACAGTTGAAGAAGAAAATAGTAGGTGCTGAAAAACAGGACAGCGGTGAACCGAAAAAAATGGTCCGTAACAAAACAAAAACCTGTTCTATTTAAGAAAAAGGAAGCCTACCTAACCTTTAGCTCGGGCCCTCGCGTAGTCCCCCTGGGAGCGCTAATTCCCATAGACACAATAGTTGTATCCCCCTGAGGGGACACTGCGATTCTTTAATGATTCAGATGTGATCTGCTAACGATTCTGTACGCAAGTCATGACAACTTTATCCGTGGAGACAAACTAGCTTCGAACACCGACGCAATGACGGTTTGGGTACAGCAATACTTGTTGATTTGATAACTGATTTGATATTCGAATACAACAATAAAAGAAATAATTTCGAGCGAACGAAGGGGCCCAGCTAAAATAAACTCGACTGACGAAGCTTTATTCCTTGTTACAGAAATTCATAATTCGGAGGTCAATGTATTGAAACAACGTATTGAAAGCGTCAGAATCAATTAAGGCGATCGTACATTTCTATTTTGCACACCCTACACAGCTTATCTCATTGAAAATGAGTGCTAAAGAGTTGTTGGTCGAACCAGTGGCTTACGATTGTGTTTAGAAATAAATTTACACTATAACTGGAGACAACAAAGGGTATAATGGCCAGGAAAACGCTTTTTTGTAACTTAGACGTAATTCATTCTTTAAACAATACTGCATTCACTTTACTGCATCTTAATCTTTTGGAGTGAGTGATACTAGAATCAAGCATTGCAAGAAAAGAAATAAAAGTAATGTGCATGATGGGTGCATGGCCCATTTCAAAGTGTTCAGAAATTTCAACTCACTCACGAAACACAAGTGTGTCGTACATACTTTTGAACTGGAGCTATGCTCATGAAGATACCTGGATATTTTCATTAAAAAAAACAGAAAATACGACGTAAACTGTATGTTCATGTTACGTTCAATACTTTGTTTCTGATCAGGGGATGACACCAGCTAAGTAACAAGCACCATCATGTTAAAAAAATCATCGTTACTTAAACATTGAGTCCCCTTCAATGGAAGATATATTGATTCCCCTTTCAGTTCTGTAGTGTAACCAATTAATAACCTCCACTCAAATACGATGTATTGATTCAAATGATTTTGAGGGCAAATGCGCTGAATTAAGTTCTAACAAATAATTTTACATTTAGAAAAGTTGGAACTCGTGCTTCATTGCAAAGGATGGCTTCAATCGGTCTGAGCAATCAAATATCTGTATATGCATTGATGAAACCATTTTCTTGCACTGCCTTCTTATTTCAGGTCTATAATAGCTACCAACACTAAGCATGCTAGATTGAGCCCAGTCTGAGTACGAAACGATGCACGGGTAGTTCTTGCATTCTTACAACCGACATTGTTAACACTATGCAAATTGTACACTAGACTCGAAGAAAGCAATCTTCACTCAAACCCACAAGAAAACAAAACAGCGATGGTGTGTTCTTTGTTCTCATGAAGCGCTATGACCTTCTAAATAAAAGGATTAAAACACTTTTCGCATGGGGACTTTCACCGCGAAAGATTTCGATAGCAGACCCTTCGGTGCGGTTGAGTCACTGCGCTTGATGAGGCCACAGCAGGGCTCGCAAAAAATTCAGATGCAGCGATAACGAGCAGTTGCGACCACAAAATTATGAAACAAGAAGCAGCATATGCGTTGCTGATCAAATGTGTCGCTGAGCTCGCAAATATGAGCAAAGCCGTTGTTCGTCTGTCCTTCCGAAACAAAATCTTTCATCATTTCGAAGCATAAATTGAAATCTTCGAACGAGAAGAATAGTCACATGGGACGAGTTGTTGCAGCTAGATTATTTTAGCCAAATTAGGCACGGTTTCTCATTCATCACACATTGGGAAAAAACGAATATGATCGGTCAAGCGTACTCGGGAGCGATAAATTAGGCTTCCTGAAAGGGCAACTGAACTAAAATGGTGGAGGGTAGCCATTAAAATATGGCATCTTAATTGGCCGTGCAGTTTAGGGCAGCGATTTTCAGCTCAGGGTGCTCTTGCTGGGCGCTGAATTATCGAGGAAATACGTACTTTGCCACTAAAATATGTAAGGTTAAAAGCCTTAAATTTTTGCTAAATTTATCGGAACAATAATTCGTTATTTCTCAGAATTAAAAAATGAGCAAAAGTGCTTATTTAGGAAGAAGCAGTTGACAAAGAGCTTGCAGTAAAATAAAAGCAATAGGAGAGCAGAAAATGGCAATAGCAGACCGTAAATTTTTCCTCGGATTAAATATCCTTGTCCTAAAAAAGTCTTTCTTTCGAAAAAGTGTTTAGAATTTTATTCCATTGCTTCGAAAATTCGGCTTGAAAAACGAGACATTTTCCCAGGCACCTGTTGTGAAGAGAGACCGTGGCGCATGCTCTCGTTGATGAAGTCTCACGGGACAAAAACAGAGCGACTCTCCAGCAAATGTAAACTTATTTCGTGCTTCTTCAAGTAAATATTACCGTGAGCGTTAATGATTTTGAGGATTATCTCACATCTTACCAGATTTTGACGGGAACCCCTATTAACAAGTTACAGGCGAAATGCCCCTCCGCTGCTTTTGGAAAAATACCCAAAATATCTTGTAATTCTCATCGAATTTCTACTCTAATGTGTTCTTTGAAGTTCACGGTGACAGTCTGATGAGAGTACGAGTTTAATGACGGTCTTTATAACGATGTTAATATGAGTAAAAACTTAGACAATAAAGAGGCAACTCCTCAATTTCCCCTTTCTGGGCTCATTAGTTGACGAGAATTTTATCCGACCTTAGCATACCTTGCATTTCAAAAGTTGATGATTACTGTGCATGCGCTCTCCAAATAACAAGATATTTTTTCCTTGTCGTACGGGTGCTGGCATCGCTCCTTCGTTATCGACTTCGCATGACTCGCTTCACGATGAGCGCATTAACGAAAATCGATCATTCACAACGGCCCCATTGCGTCAGATGTTCACTGAGATTTTATGCCCGGAAATTAGTTATTTTTCATTTCTTTCCACACATTTTGCTTTCATCACAGATGTTTTGATGATTTACGGTTTTTCACAGCTATTTTTGTACCTACACAAAATCTCCGCAAAATGATCAAAACTACCATATACATTGCGCACATCAAGACAGGAAAAACGTTTTTTTCGAAATAAGGCAATTGCTACGAGCTTCATAATGTTATTAAACATTACCGAATTTCGCTTCAAATTCGCACCCTGTCAAAAGAGGCAGTGCTCTAGCCATGGCCGTGATCGACAAAGCTATGCAGGATCTCCCTACTTGGCAGTTTCAGACTTCCTGTACAAACGGTGTGATCCGGCAGCTCTTCTCTACAATCACACATCGATTGGTGCCCAGGCTGGAAGCCTTCTCTAAACAACAATGGCGGGCTTTTTGCTGTCGCGACAGAACAGTCAGCCTTCGAGATTTATTGCCAGTTAGTTGATCGCGGTACCAGAAGGCAGAAGCATTTAAAACTCAATGCAGTTCACTAACCGAACATGTTTATTGACTTAAGAACAAAGAAACTGCAAGGTCATGACGATTAAAATGCACTTAAAAAAAGAGTTATTGGAGACTAAATTAATAATTGGTTCCAAGAGAAATTCATAGCCTTTACTTTTTTGTGACTGACGTATAAGTAGAGTTCAAACAATTTTGCTAAAAAGATTCAAACTGCAAAAAGTGGTTAATTAAACAAAACTTTTAAATCCCTCCAAGAGAATTCGTTTCACATCTTGAAGAATAAACCGAACACTTCATGCATGAGAGCTCAAATGAGAGCGTAACATGAGCCAAAAATTAAGTCGCAGCAACCCGAGCGGCTTCTCTGAAATTTTTACGCCTAAATTCTGTGAACCTTTCGTCGCTGCAGTTAATAAGCGAGCACTACACTATCGAGGCGCATGTTGTGTGTATCAAATGCATGGACACCAGGCGTGTGTAACGTAAACTTTATAGAACAATGTCATCGGGGACAGATAAGTCTTTGACCAAGTTTTTGGGAAAAGAAAATATGAATAACCATGAGCTTAAGTATTTTTACTTGTGTCACCGAAATTTTCCCTGCACCTGGGAAGCTCAACTGCGGACCATTTGCCAGTCCAGGATGTAAGAGTAAATAAATCTATAAGAAACGAGGTGAGAAAGGAGAGAGACAAGCTTTCTCCTGGCACCAACCGATGTAAATTTCATGGTGCATGCCTATAAGTGCGCGCTAATAACTGGCACGTCAGGTGAAGAAGAACAATGAGCCCGCCGTTCGAGAAGTTGCATCGCATAATGAACTTAGTAAGAGAGCGTCGCCAGTGACAGTGTGTAATTGACAGGGCATGATTTACAGCAGCACTTGTGACAGGGACAAAAGCTACGCCGGCAACGGTCATTGCTTAATGCACGAAATTAACGACGCAAAATGATCCCCCGCGGGCACCGGTAGACGACCAGAGGACGCTGTGTCTCCTCATTATTTATAGACGCCATTATCCCAAAGAGCTCCTTAATAAAAGCCCTCCAAATTAACTTCGTTGGAGCGACCCAAGAAGCGTCTCATCTTGTGAGGCAGCCCCGAGAAAATGCCTTCTTCGAAATTCGAGAGGCATGGCAGGCTGAAACGAAGCATCTTGTGTTCTGAAAATACTTGCAAACTTGAAAGGTACACCAGACTAGAAAGCACGACCTCATTAACTGAGGGTCCCTCAAAATTAGATGAGGGAGCATGTAAACAATGCCTTCTGTGTAGTGAACTGAAAGGTACAGTACAGTTTTATTCCGGCATCTAGAATTTCTAGCTGGTTTAATCCGATAGTACAATCCCATTTCAAAGCACTGTTTCAAAATTAGAAATCAGTAGTTTAATTAACAAAAGTTAGCCACTGAGCTTATTGCGAATACACAACTCTCTTACAACAGCTAGCTCCATTTCCATTGCTACAAAGTGTGATTCATCATGAAGCTACAATGTTATTTCAAGTGATGGCGCAAAAGTATTTCACATTGGCACTTACGCACGACTCAGGTGAAGAAGTGCGGGTGAGGTTTGAATGGATTAAAAAAATGGGCGAGTAAACGAACGAGCATTGCGGGTTACCGTAAAAATGCTCACTCGTTTGGACCTGCCTTTGTAACTTTGATCGCATTGCCTTTTCTGGAGGCAGTAACTCAAGTAATTCATTTTAGAAACGAGCGAAAATGTTAACTGCCTGAAGAGAGAGAAAGTTGATTAATGCGCATAAATTTACTGAATTAGTGAGCCCAAAGAATGGCTGTACTAGAGACTAACTTAAAAGTGTTTGCTCAAGGCGCCGCTGTGAAGTTACACTCGGGATAACAACTTTTTGCGAATCAACGCAAGTCGCAGAGAAACTTGTGCGGAAGTGCGCACGTGGAGCTGTAAATGATTATTTGTTTAGTCAGCAAAAGTTAATTTCAGCTAATCGACTAATTACTTCTGGCCTTTAAGGTTTTGCCGTATTCTCTTCTCTGAATTCGAATGTAGATCAGTAGGAGCGTCGTGGAAAAGCGTATAAAAGCGTAAAGGGAAGTCTTTTGCAAGAAGGAAACAACAGTGCCTATTTGATGTACTGCTCTCCTTCTATGAACCCATTCTGTGCTTACAGCTATCACAGCAAAGAGTTAGCCACACTAATCAGTCATGTACTACATAAGTCATTTTCCGAAAGAATGGAAACATGATACAAATAAGTCGATGAATTTACTTCATAAAAAATGACAGCGAAGTTGATAATTTCAATTCAACACAAAATTTAAAAAGATTCAAGCTGCTGAGAGAAGGCGGCCAAATCTAATACTAATGTATTGAGCGTTCCTCCATTTTTGGTTCGAAAAACTCGCGGGCTACATTTTCTGTGCGTACACACAGCCATAAGACGCCGAATCAATGTCCTTTCCATGAACCCTGATGAGAGCTAAGTCCAGAAAAAAACGCAAAACGGTTTTTACTGTTGAAGTAAGAAGTGTAAACCGGAAAGCTTATGAAAGACAACAAATCCTGACACAGAAGTGCCAGAAAATGAATACAAAATCTCGAGAGCGGAGGAAATCCTCATAAGAACCTCCAGCCATACATTCTAAGCTTGGCGGGGTGCATTCCAATCTGTCGCTAAAGTTCAGAAAGTTTTTCGACTGTGATAACCTAGGGACACGGATAAACATAGAGACATGAAATAAATAGACTCAGTAGAAACGTAATGGAGCAGCGAGAGGAACAAGCTCACTAGGTCGAAACCGACCACTTATGATGTGATGTTTCAGAATGTGAACTTATTGAGAGTCAACTCGGGTGAGTTAAAAATTATTATGTCGTTAACATCCTGTGGCACACGTAAAAAGTAAATTTTAGGATATCAGGAAGTTTCATAGAAATTCAGGGAACTAATGGAATAAATTAACAAAACTAACAAAAAATAAATGTTTAACAGAAAAAATATATGCAAATACTAGAGCTAACAGACGAAAAATAAAGAACACTGGGCGCCAGGGATGCCCAGATGCGACGGTCGTGTGCGGCTAACGAATGGGTCACAGAGCCGGAAGGCTTACTTACGTAGACAGCCCTTGCGATTGATAAGAATCACCATGAAGAGGGAAACTACAATTCGAGGAGCGCTATCAGCTTGTTGGCATCTCGCCCGCCGCTAGCCAACACGACTCGCCTTATAAACAAATGTTGTTCCAGTACTTTCAATGCTGTGATAGTTTACTGGAAGTACTAGAGCTGCTGAAGGGTGTTACAATACATATATCATGCATTGCTCGCAAAATTGCCGTCAGAATGACAGAACGGCTGACATCTTTTTCGTGCCTATAGGAAACGATATATGCTCTCCGTCTTCACTACAACGTCAGTTTTTGTAAAGTTTACTCTTCATAACTGACCTTCAATAAGACAATCCGGTGCGCACGTAGAATCATGGATCATGACACTGGAAAAAACGTGAGGAGTTCGAAACCACGCACACACAATTGGAGGAAGGCGCCTACAATAAGAAATCAGCTATTTCAAAAGTTTAAATATCTGCTACTCACTTTTCAGCGCAAATTAAAATTTTTTCATCATGAAAAAATTCTAAATTTCTAAACACATCCTACATTGACAGCAGATTGTACAGTAGAGGTTGAGAAAAATTAGGGCGTAAGAACGACGCTGTTAAGTTACCTTTGCTGCCAAGAACCTACTGTAATTTCTACGACCACAAATCTGAATGAAAACAACTGAATAAATGTGTCACATTTATATGACAAATGCCTCATAATTTAATAGAAAGTTGCCAAGCCTCACTTTAATTCAAAAAGAATCGACGGGTCATAAAAACGGAACTAAACTTTCATAAGTTAGGTAATTGAGTTCAGCAAATCATACGGTAAACTTTCTAGGCATAGAGATTCATTGAGGAGAATCCTATGTAGCATCGCTTAAGGGAGGAAAGGTTGAAACATTTTTTGAGAGCTCCGATCTCTAAGAAGATACGGTCTCGGGTCCCATGTCATTTTTAGCAGGGCTTCTAACAAAGACTTATCATTTGATGACATCGCCCGATACAGACCCCTTCCTCCAGTTGCCGCAACCGCCTCTCAGCAGAAGGGTTCCTCAGAAGCTGTTATGACCTCAACTTCTTTTCAAATGTCCATGCCATTTTTTTACTGTCTTCGGCCCATGTAAGATAAACTCAAATTTCCAACTGAAGCTGTCATTCTCACCTAAGCTGCCGCAACTACTTTTGATCACGAGATGAACAAGGAAACGTGAGTTAGAAATTCAGAAAAGGTGACAACTTTTAGACTAAGTCTTTCCTTGTAGGGACAGAGAAATATCCATTGCAGATTTCCCACGGACGCGACAAAAGTTGAGACCGAACAACATCCCAACTCCGAATACGTTTGTTCCAGCGATATGGAACGTCAATTTTCAAGCAGACAAAATGATTTGAAAGTGATTGAAGCAATCGAATAATATTCCTTTGCGTTTATTTTAGTTCCGCTTTTCTATAGCAGAGCGTTGCACTTCAACGCTCACCGCAGGGCTGCAGTTGCATACCCAGGCAGGATGATTGTACGAGGGCAAGATGATTGCTCCTCAAGCTCTACAAGAATTATTAGTCGTGCAATCTCTGGGACAGAAGTTCACTTACGAGTAATTTCATGAGCTTAAACAAGGAGACGAGCGAAGTAACATAAATAAAACTAAGGAAATATCTTACGAGAGAGTCAATATAGACATGCCAATGTAAGTCTAGCTATCATCGTTTCAAGTACGAAGCTAAAAACATTCAGTAAAATAAATAACACTGCAGCAGAGATATTACATGGTTCGCTTCCTTAGTACGAGAGACGCATATTGGCGAATTGAATCAGGAGCGCGAAAACAGTGATTCTTAGATTCATTTAAATGCTACACAAAACTAATTAACAATTCTCTATTTTCGTTAGAAAAGCTTTTGAAGTGAAGGCATGCAAGTAAATGCAGCGGCGCGGTGGCGAGGCGCCCATATTGATCGGCGCAAAAATAAAAGGATTTGCTCCATGACAAGACGCGATGCACAGTATCACTTAATTAAGTTCCCCTGGGTTTTCAGCGCAGTCGAGCTTCCGCGAAAAAATGGCTCAAGCCTATTTTAATTACCGGAGTTCTTCCATGTAATCGAGTTGTGAAAAGTTGAACTCATAATTTTAAGAGCGCCACGGCTCCTATTTCAAGTAAAACTTATATTCAAGTTTGGCGAGCAAATTTGAGGCGCTATTCGTGACAAAATGTTTAGCTGGAAAAGAGTTAAATTCATTTTCTCAAGTTCTCAAACAGGAAAACCAAATATGAATAAATCAAATATGAATAATAAATTCAAAAAAGCTTTAGCCAAAGACTGCTGATGTTTAAAACTGTTGTGATAGTATCACGGTCATATATTGTACATTAATGCAATCATTACGGTGGCCACACTCACCATCGTACTGCCACTAGCGATAAATGAACCTATCGAATGATGAAAAAGTTTTAAAAAAATGATTAAGGAACCACTTTCTAAACAGCGCATCTGAGTACACTGAGTCCAGCAGTAGTTCAAAAAATAAGTTTTCATTCTGTTGGCGGAAAATGTGCGTTTTCGTGCGTTGTAAATGATTATCTAAATGTAAGGATGCATGAGGAAAAGAATGAAAGGTAAGGTATTTACTCACTTTCAGCACACTACTATGTAGTTCAACACTACATTATAAGTGTTGAAATTCATTTCAGACTGAATCTGACTCTAAAATCAGGCAAATGAACAGTGCAATGAAGAGAAGCAATAAGCGTCGCTTCACAAAGCAAGTGTAGCTGCAAACTAATTTCAGAGATATGAAAGCCCAGCTTCTATGCGGTCCAATAAACGGGAGGGCGATATATTTAGCGATGCAGACGCTAATCGAAATTGACTAAAGTTCTACTGGAGCAGACATGCAGAGAAACATGTGATGGACTCAATAAAGTTAAACATAAAGCTAATTGGTGAGTTGTAAGAGTCAACCGCAACCAAACTGAGAAATTAATAACAAATTTTGCTTAGTAATTAAAATGCAAGGTAAATGCTTCGGTTCTCAACATTGCCAATGTTATTGTTACGAATACTGCTACAACTATTTGAGTTGTTGGCAGCGAAGCAGACGCCTTCAAAAGGCTTGAAGCGCGAGCCAGAGAATGCTCCTAAAACTAAATGGCAATCAAAATGTTGCACACAGTTTGAAATTAAATCAAATTTATAAAAGATTTAGGTGGAAGAATAGGGAGACGTTATCCTACCGCATTATGTAGATGCCATCAAAGCCGAAACGAAACTCATGTATTTGAAGTGCAATTACCAAATTAAACGTTGGCTCAAGTTAGCGCGGTGAAAATTAAGGAGTATAGAAAATAACAAGTGTCAAATATATTCTTAAGGGCAATAAATGGAAGTAATTTAGGGCGGATGAAACACAGGAGCGACTATTTATGACTTAAGTGCGACAAATATTAACTATGGCGGTGGCAAAAATGTTCGTCCAAATACAACACTAACACTGAAAAATACCTTGTTCCCCTAATAGATAATCACTTCGTATTTCATTAGCTTCAAGTTCCCTCACAAGTGCTTGCAGCACGTAAGCAGAGAATACGCCTTCGAGAATGAGGGCATCTTTTGGGAAAAAGCTTCATATGATTTAACATTCCAGGGATGATCTAAAAAATTTGTTATATAAGCATCTGCACGCGGATGTGAACAGGAATTATAGTTTTTAAGGTTGGTGTAATGGTTCTAAGGCAAAAAATTGTTTTTAGCTGGAGCCCCTTGGTCTGCGTAAACTATTTATGACATCACGTAACAATCTGGATTAAAAAAATTTGGCATAAACTCCGATGGAAATATATCATTTATCATGAAATACTTTTGAGGCCTTGGTAAATTTTGAATCCTTGTTAAAATAGGCATGCTGATTTAAAAATGGATGACGTTACACGCATGACAGGCAGATTGAAAACCTAGGAAGAAGTCGTCTTCTAAAATGATGGATGTCCACACAATTCATCCTGATTTTATCGACGATAATACTGCGATGTGAACGACTGTGATTCTGCGATATGGCTGTTATTCATGACCATGCGATCATAATACGTTTCTGACGAGAGTTTTTTTTTTAGATCATGTGCGCTTACGCATTGATAATACCGATGCCATGAAGGCGTAATGCGGCCATAATTTAGCCATAAATCTGCATGGATACGACCAATTTTTTGATGCTCTGTCCTGCTGTCTTATGTCCGCACACTTCATGACAGCAGGCCACACATAAGGCCGGGTAACGGCAGTTCGTTTCTGAATTCAATTCTAAGATAGGGTCGTTAACCGTGACATTCTTTGTCTCTAACTTCATGTCTTTAGCAATCATCTCGTAATATACAACGCGTTTCCTTGGTTTTCCGTTATAGATAGAACGCTGTCAATGAACTTCACATGGTACTTCAACCACGTACATGCTAGTAATCGTCATAGAGCAGCGATCACACTTTTATTCCAGAAGCAAGCCTTCTCATTAAAATTTCAGAATTTATGATCATTCCAGATGTTGATTTTTACTTGAATTTGTAGTGATTACCTAAACTTCTCTTGACCAGAATTCAACGACACACCCCCTCAGAATGTCAATAAGCTGTTTGTTCTAATGAATAAAACTTCCATCGTACATCTCTCGCCGAAAGTTTAAAAAACGAACTTAATGAGGGCAAAGAAGTGTTTCTGATACCGCCCGGAGTGTATGAAGCATTCAATATATCAGTATTATCTTAAATGAAACGCATAGTTTATTGACATCGAGAAATTAAATTCCAAGAAGGATGCTTGGCATGTGAATCCTGTAAATTACAATGGTAATGGTGGTACAAGAGAGAGTTACACACTACCACTTGTTTGGTCGGCTTGTCTGAAGAGCTGTTCCTTGGGTATATTTGCACAGAACGTGTAACTTGAGGGAAGTAACTCCACTTGAATAACTTTCAATGTCAGACATAACACTGCCACATAACTGATTTGTTACTCGTAAACGGAGCAGGGTTCATTTTTATCCCGTATTCTTTTCTTATCTTTGTCTATCCAGATTTGCAATTCAGCCAGCCGACTCGTGTAACCAAGTAAATGCACCTAAAGTTGAAGTAGTAAATCACAAAATCAACACACAAAGTACAGCAGGAAAACTTGAACAACACAGACAACTGAGCTTGATTGAGGTCACTGCGTTGAGGCGCGTGCAAAGGGCTGAGATGGTTCAGAAAGGGCGAGGGCTGAAGCCCTTCTTACATTTCCACATACCTGCATGGCGCGCTAATGGACCAATAACAAACACAGGCGACAAGGTCGTTTGTTTGTACACAAGCAGACAGCGCTGTGAGAGCGCATCAAACGAGCGCAAAAATATCCATAGCCTAATTACAGCGTCAACAATGATAGCGCTTTTAAATTTTCCGTTCTTCAAGCATCAATAGATACGACGCAAAACACTTGTAACATTGTGGGTTCTGATAGTTATGTAATAAATTATTTTAAAATATCATGTACCTCACTTATGTGTCACACATAAATATGTGTAGATGAGTCCGCGTTTCGTGTCTAGCATGGAACAGATTCTAGTTTTTCAAAAGTATGCAAATTCTAAGAAGAAAATCACGCCGACAGGCACTGCCTAACAGAAATGTTAAATGACAATATAGCACAGAAGGTTCATTTTTCTTGTTCACCCCGAACTGTAAGCACTCCTGGCGTAGTAATTAACACGCCCCCAAAATTTCAATTTAGGAGATAAAGAAAGCATTTTGTTTCACATGGGCTACAACGAATAAATTACACGCCAATATTCAAGCGAGACTAATTCGTATGCAGCAGCAATGCTAACGTTCACTCCCTGAATGGCCAGCCTCTGTAGCTCGTCATAACTACAATCAAAATATAAAAGTAAAGTGACGAGGGTGGGGTATAGCTCCAAAACAGGCCGGAAATATTAGTGAGAATGACGGCACGAATACGACCATAGAGTTAACGACCACGCGCACATACTGAGTGTGAAGCCCTGAAGAACCTCAGGACATTTCGCTTTTGAGAACTAATAGTACAACTGAACGAAAAGTAGAAAATTTGATCAAATTTTCCTAAAACCCTTAATTTATGAATGCTTAAAAAACTGCATGCAGTCAAATTTTTACATGTCAGTTAAATTGTCCCGTGCTTAAGTTAAATCGTATTGAGAAATTCTAAATGAAAAGGAACTAATTAAAGGGGACTGGAACGAAAATCTGGTGTCACTGAAACAGAAAATCTTGAAAAATTAGAGGGGAAATACGAGGATAGGCTTCCGTTGAAGCATAAAATTAGTTAGAACAGAATGTAAAAAAGAATGATGAGCATTTTCATAAGTGAAGACATGAGGAAAATCAAAACTCATATGTACGGGCCGTCTGATTTAACAAAAATTTTATGACAAATTTATCAATGAAACAATTTCTGTGTACATTTACGTGGGGGACTTCATCTACTGCGACCAGAATGCATAATTTCTGCAGAGATAACCGAGTTTTTTTCCCATTCTAGGTATCACTGGCCTATAACGCGTAATTGTTTGTGAAAAAAACCTACGCGAAAAAAGTTTCAATTCTTTTCCTCGTTGAACGGAAATCAAAGCGCAAATAAAAGCAGCGTAAAGAGGCTACCAAACATAAGCGACGGTCCCCCAGTCTTCAAATGAAGTCCGAGTTGCGGGTCCTCACTGACGTGCAGCAGCCAAACTGTCAATGACAAGCGCCGCGGCTCGCCGATGTTTGGCCTGCGCTTTGACGACCCGCGCCGAGATGGAGGCGGTGGACCCCACACCACGATACCGCTTCCACGTCACCTTCCTACTAGGCTATTTCTTTTATAAAACTTAATTACAAAAAATGAAACCCATCCAATGGACCCGGTAATGTTTTCTCCGAAAAAACTTGTTTCAAGTCAATACAACACTAAAAGCTCACTCATATATTCAGACTTCAGCTCGCTACTCCAGATAGGAGAGCATTGGCAATTGACAGGCATCGCGATAGATATCCCTTAATTCTGGTTCTCGCACATTTAAGCAAAAATAATTGAAACAAAACTGACTGAAATTTAGCGGTATACGAAGAAGAATGAAAAGAAGGAATGTTTACAGATATTTGTAAGTGTATTCTGAATGGAATTTGCCCGAGAATTGAGCAGAATCAGGAAACAGATTCTTGATGTCTTTTAATTTTGACGTCAATTTAAAAGATAAGGAAACGCCAAAATGATTTAATTAATAAGAAAACTTAAGTATCAAGTAATTGTAAGTAAAATTAGACTATTCCTCCCGGGATGTTAAGATGTGAGTACTATCACTGTTCCACTTGACTACACAAAGGATAGTTGCGTTAAGACTATCACTTGGATAACAAGTCTGATGAGATAAAACGCTTAACTTATTGCCCTAATTCCTCAGACTATTTAAAAGGAAGTGTTCCGATATAGTCTTTCAGTGCATTATAAGCCAGAACGCTTTCTATTCAGATGACAAGGCTGGGCATAAAATGTTGTGAAGATATTCTGCCTGCACGCTATCTAGCAAATATTCAGCACACTACAGAACACTTCTTTTGACGCTTTTTAAGGTAAACTTAGCTCATAAGCTCCAGAAGTTGTGAAAATTTCTGGTAGCATGAGATATTTCACACTATTGAGTACAGTTAAGTAAGATGCTCAGCACGACTTATTGTGTGTTTTTAAGTTGCAAATGTAAATACATAAATCAGTAGTCTCGAACATCAAATCTATTTACATACAGTGTACCCATGAATCACATTAGATTAATTAGTTCAAGCTTCCCTAAACGCAACAGAGGCGTTCTAAAGAGAGGAAAGAGAAAGCACCATTTAGTATGGAGTAAGGGGACGCGGAATCTATGCACAAAGGGTATAAAAACAAAGTTGAGAAAGAAGTTTATGAAGCAAGATAAAAGTTAAAGGAAAAAGTAGTAGGTGCTGAAAAACAGGACAGAAGTGAACCGAAAAAAGATGGTCCGTAACAAAACAAAAAACTATCCTATTTCAACAAAATTTTGTGGAAGGCTTACCAAACCTTTAGCTTGGGACATCACATATTTCCCCTAAGAGTGATAATTTCCATAAATACACTAGTTGTATCCCCTGAGAGGAGGGAACGCGAAATCTAAGCACAAAGTGTGTTTGCACAGGGTCCCGTGTAAATAGAAATAGTAATTGAGAAGGAAAGTTATGAAACAAGATAAAAATTGAAGAAGAAAGAAGAAAGGAGTACTGAAATTAAAGACAGCAGTGTACCGAAAAAAGATGGTCTTCAATAAAATCAAAAACCATTTTATTTCAACAAAAAGAAGGCCTATTTAACTTTTAGCTTGGGACCACACATTTTCCTCCTGGAAACGCTAATTACCATACATACAATAGTTTTATTCTCGTGAGGGGGTACACGTATGTCGTTTAATTTGGTAGCGGATTTCATATTTACATTAACAGGGTAGGGTATAGAATGCACGCGAATAGTTTTGACACTGAGGCTTATTACATCGTTGAAATGCACAGACACATTAGAAATAGCTGAAATTGATATACGGCACCAAGTTCAACTTCTAAGTTTTATGTTCTCGATTCTACGTACCTCACGTGTAATATGATTTACTTCTTCTTTCCCCTCCTGTGGATGACATAGCTATTGATCATATTATCTCTCCACAGTACAACTGCTCAATGGCGTTTATATTAATCTATTTTCTAAATTTTGTGGCGCATTCTCTATAAGATAATTTTTTTCAACATGCCATTTTACTTTTTCATGAATTACGAAGCACGTTCTAGCAAAAAAAGAAGATATCCCAGATTTAAAACTTTAATAACTATCGCAGGGCATTGTATAACGAGGGTCTAAACCGATGATACCAGCTGTCTTCCAACTGAAGACATATAAGACATATCGATATTATCCGATGTTATCAGGCAATTTTCTGAACACTCCATGGAAGGTACGAAAAATTCCTTGCCCACCTTCACCACTGGTGCAACTTTCGCTGTTCACCGCGGCTACTTTGTCGATGTTGAGGTGGGCAAACGTTCTTTTTCAATTTTATAATTACATGAAGAAGGAGACACTGAGCAGCTGCCGTACTTTCCTTCTCAATAATTCATTGTGTGACACTGATACTAACGAAGCAGCATTCACTGAGCGCGATTTACACCACGGATGCAGCAACATCAGCGCACCGAAGCAGCGATATACGCGAGTCGTTAGTCGTAATTCGGCCCTAATCGCGAACAGCCATCGACTTTAGGGAAGTTCAGAGCGGTCAACAGGGCATCGAACGAGTGGACTAAAGACTTATGGAAACATTTTGTAAGTTTAAGTCTTGGTCCTGCTACGACCTGTTCCCTGCCGAAAATCCTCACCACGGTTGTCTTCATATGGTGAGGAAAAATGTTTTGGGGCTCAGCTTCCATTCTCTCTGTGTAAAACAGATACTTCAAAGCTTAAACCGCTCCAGCAAACCTCGCAACACCGCTCAAGGCACAAGACTCAAACGAAGGCTTAATTAGACCCAATGAGAAACCAAGTAATTTACATGACACACACACCTGTTTCACTAAAACGTACCGAAATATGAGGAAGTAAAATGGAAATAAGTGTACTGAAACATGCATTTAATGTTACGGAGCGTATTCAAAATCATTAGGGAGTTTCAGTGTCTCATAATGATCTGTGAATTAATGGTTTAAATCTATTTTAGTTTCACTAGTTAGATTC
Source organism: Platorchestia sp. MABIK (assembly GCA_014220935.1). Classification (NCBI taxonomy): domain Eukaryota; kingdom Metazoa; phylum Arthropoda; class Malacostraca; order Amphipoda; family Talitridae; genus Platorchestia; species Platorchestia sp. MABIK. Next base: position 46,174 of record JACJUY010000530.1, on the reverse strand, counting down.
CATTTAAATTAGGTAATCCCCCACAATTGTGATAACGTTTGTTTCACGCTATGACCCAGTTTAAAATCTCCATTGAAATACTCGCTTTTTCTTTTTCACTTCACGTTACTGTATCACAAGTAACAAAGCGAACCACAACATCAACAGACGGCTGGAAGCGACAGCTCTGGAGATGCTGCTAAACCACGCGTGTTAATGGCTGTGATCTGCGACGAAGTCACAAAGGGTCGGTCAACGTAGTTTGTGATGCTCAGTTATCATGAAAAAAATACACAGAATGAAATGGAATTGATCTAACGACAGTATTCTACTTTGTACACGACTTATCAGGTTTGCAATAAGAGTTGGAGGCGGCTTTGTTGCTGTGTTGCGCATACAGCTCAATCGTATATACCTCGTCACTCGGTTCAGATTTTGCTGGACTTCACAGATGCCTCGCGCCTCCTGCTACACACCCACAGGCCGGCACGGACGCATGCTCATCCGTGCGGGTTGACCAGGTCTCAAGTCATTCAAATATTTTGTCCTTCATTTTTCCTAAATAAATTGCAAGCCAAGTATAAAAATGATATTTTGGAGGCTTAAAAAGTACACATACAAATATACTTTAGTATGAAAATGTTTATAGAATATACATTGTGCTCTGCGGATAAACTTTAACATGAAAAATCCTACCTCTTGAATAGATTAGAATGAACACTATTGCTCTGAATGATTACTATTTCAAATGCTCATTCATTTAAACTCGACACTAGCCGTCAAACATGACAGCTGTGTTCAAATTTCCTTTAAATTTATTCACTTCTAATTTTGAGCGGAACTGCGATTTGAGCTAAGTGGTGGTGGTGGTGGTTCAGTAGGGCAGCTATAAATGTTAAGTTTATCGCTAATATGATCGAGAGAAAAATCCACGGGAGAGAATTCTTTGAGGAAAGGATGTTCACGTACGCATTGCTTTTGCAGGGAAACTGAACTTCCACTAACAAACAAGGCAGCATCTCAATCACACGATTGGGGAAGATTTGACGTGGGACACCAGAGAGAACTAAGATTCACTGTATGGATTTTCGTTTCAAAAATAGAAACGCATAGTAGTTAAAAGTTTTGTATTTCTACCGTCTAAACAAAATTCAAAATGTGATGAGAAGGCTAGACTCGTTTTTCGCTAGAAATCACTAAATTTCAGTGAATTCAGTGAATCATGGTGTTGATGGACGCCGGCACAAAAACGGTCTTGTGCAAACGAAATGAAAATTTCCAATATAAAGCTAAATGTGCAAACATCACACAAAACGAGATGTAATGTTAATTGGTTATCTAAATTGAGCTGAGCTATAATTCGTTTAAGTTGACTGAGAAAAAATTCAATTTTTATACAAGGTAGTATATCACCGTACAGCTAATTTATGTCTCGAGTCAAACATATGATTGACTTCATAATCAATTCAACGCTACGAAAACATCTAATATTTCGAATACAATAATTGCTCACACTAAGGTTGGATGATCATTCAAGAATTCTACTAAAGGTGCTAACCAAACCCCTCTGGTTGACTTGTTCCCATGACTCTCATCACTCGGTAACCGCGGAAGTAATAATAAAATAATCTTATCACTGACAAGTTCTAAATTTGTTGAGGCGCTGGAAAGAGAAACCAGCCACTGGAATCGCACAAAGCAATTCATTCCCACGCAGTAACTCAGTGAGAAGTGTGTAACTCCGCGACGTAATTTAGACAGCACCATTACGCCGATAGCAACTACTCGACTGATGCCCTCCGCTCTGCCGTCAGGTTTGTCTTGCAGGAGCAATTATTTCCCACCCAGAATGACCTAACAAACATCACGTAGCGCCACTTCACTCCTCACTAATGTGCGCCTCATGTTACAGTACGGCGATATCTGTCATCACAACATGATTGTATCTGGAAACAATAATGTGAAAGATTCTTGGAAAATTAATCCAGTACAAACTGAAAAACATGCCCGCAAGTTAATTAGAAACTTATCTTCATCTATCTTCTTTGTTTCCTAAATAAATATAGATGTAGCAGAGATAAATTCAACGTCAACCACCTGTCTTTACAATCAATACGTGATTGAAGTAAAATTAACTTCATAAATTCAACTTCGTGTTAACCAGGTTGAACGAAAATAGGAATTATTGTTTTGCAGATATATCTTAGCAGTCATTTTATATTTCTACTCCAGCTCAGAAACCTCACACGCATTTCTCGTCTCCAAGCAACGGCAACCATCAATTTCGAGCCAGATTGCAGCGAGATCCACGCCACACTTTTTCACAGAAATGGTCAGCAAAAGCGCTGGAGCTGCTCGACACCTGCTATTGGTCACATCAGGGAAACCATGCCAAGTACTCCGCAATAATTAACAACTTGATGAGAGAAAATTAGTGAACTGGATTTAATTGATTGGTAATTATCTACTGTCTGGCGAGGCTTCGATGAAATACGCTCGACTTGAGTTGTTTGCGACAGTATTTCCTATAGGAGCAAATTCATTTCAAAAGGCAGCTTCGTGTTACTGCAGTAACTGCAGAAACAGTCATGATACTTGAAAAAAAAACACGGAGTATCAGAACATTTTTGCATTCTTTGACGGGACGTAGAAGTTCACTTTCATTAGTGGGGAAAATACGTCACAGAGACAAAAATAACTGAAAGGAAATATTTAGAATAATTCGAGAAACAAAATTGAATAAACGACTCAAAAAGTCACTAATAAAAAACCATGTCAAACTACTGTTAATGCCAGAACAAAGGAAAAATTGAAGCTCAGCTTCGAACACGATGAAATCCGTTTTTATGATCTGCTACTATCGAGAGCAAGTCTGAGAAATGTTGAATAACTTCGCAAAGTACTGTTAACCGAGTAAACTTGCCTTACGTTGATGACCATCTGTCGAGAGCAGCTGAATGTAGAAGTACTAATTCCTTTATTCAGTATCATAAAAAAAAGCTCGATGAGGCGTCCTTACATTACAGGTGACAGCGGTACTTCCACACCATCAACGGTAGCCGACAAACAATGCGTGATCAGACCTTAGAGGAGGTTATCGACGCCCCGCCCCTATCACCGAATCATCATGGGTACTATTTTTAGTGACGCAAAAAATTAATCCACCCGTATCCCGTTGAGTCAGGTTTTTTATATAACTAAATTCTAACCTAAAAATGGTTGATAATTATACAATACGCACGCAAAGATAATTTTTATACTGGGCCTCTTACTAAGTCAGCGACCACACAATGTTTCCTGAGTATGAAAGAATATTCTGAGCAGAAAATTCCTCCTACATCCATTAGAGAAGTAACTCATATCGAAAGACCGCAGGTTACTTAAAGCAAAGGTTAGCAGAGCTTAGTACGCAGCATGCACAAGAATTTGTTTCATCTTTTCATCTATCAAACTCGTTTTCACCGATTGTGCATGATATTAAGAACGAAAAGAAACTCCTCATACCAGGTATCTTACCAAGCTAGCAACCACGCAGCGTTTCCTGCGTATAAAACAATATTCGAAGCAGTAAATCCTCCCACATTCACTAACTAAAATGGTCTAATAAAGACAGGCTGGTGTGACGGGGCGCAATTTGGGCCTCGCTCGCGCAGCAGTGCAGGCAGAGAGAGGCCTCCGCTCGGGTTGCCTGCACTCTGTAGGCTAGAATTTCACCGCTTGCATGCCTCAATAAAATCAAGCATGCCCACGCATCGCTCGCTTTCCAGTATCGATGGAAACAAAGCTCAGGAAACTAGTATATACATGATTTGCATCGTAATATACCAGTTGCATTGCATACCGTCAGCTAACACCGCTGCCCTCATTAAAGGGCAGTTTTTCATTAAAGCTGTCCAAACACCAGAAAATATTTGTAAACACACAATCCTCAGTAGCGAACCGGAGACAAATTAAATACAGACTTCATTTAGAGTTGCATATCAATATACATTTCCTGTAAAATCGTTACAATACTACCCCAGTATCGGCATTGTATCAAAAGCGACAGTGGCTGGGTAGTGCCACATGTCCGCTGTTACCAGTTTCCCTGCACTGTGTCGCGCACTATACTGCAGTAATTCTGTCAGCGAATTCTACTGACCGTAACCGAACTGCTAGTGGCCACTAGTTGCCGATACTGGCTCCAAATAGCATGTTCTGCAGTAGCACGCATGTAGTTTTTACTGAAATGAAGGGCTAGTGCTATGGTCGATTCACTGCAGCCATGACCATAAGCGCTCGCGTACTGCGTTGTGCCGGCCCTACGCCAGTCACTGCGTTGAACGATTGAAACATAAAACCGATTTTTGAATGGATTCCGTTTTACATTTTTTGAAAAATAAATACTCTAAATGCTGTTAATCCCTGTTTGCAAAAAATTTTTATTAAGCCTTTAAATTTCAAGACCCTCGACAGTGAAAAAGTAGAGCAAATTTGGCGCGAAACGGCAGGACTCCAAAGAAATAAGCCCTAGGCGCTGTAGAGTAATATCTTTCTAACAATACGTTGTATTTGCAAAACTAATATCAGCTTCAATTTCAGATTTTGCGAAAGTTTTGTAGTTCTTGAGATACACGTTCTCGTTGAAAACTGCTTGTAAAGTGCCAGTTTGCGATCAACATTTTCATTACAAGCAATAAGTTCTTTTCATAGCTTTTGCTTGAGTAACGCAATTTGCATTCTGATTTCACATTTGGCATCAGAACATGTAAATATTGTAAAGCGCACGTTTATGCCCACTTTTAATGATCTCTGCGCTATTCATGGATCTGCTACAATTTGCCATACTTTTTCGCTGTCGTCTTAAAATTATAAAACCTGTCGGGCAGATGTAAAACTGAAATACCTAATACTTTAAAAAGCTTGGTGAGAAAATTTAATAAAAACATTTTTATTAAATCAAACATTTTACTGCCGAAAACAAATTCATTTTATCATTTTCATGTGATATAAAATATTTAAATTAGAGTAGATTCAAATGATACAGAATTCGATTTCAGCGGAAGCAATTCGTATGACGTATAAATTAAATATTTACACCAATTTGACGAGAATAGTCGAGAATACTTGTTACCTCTGATTCATCCATTCTAAATAAAAAATTAGATATCATTAAGTTAGGAAAGAGCTCCCTAACCGCCAAAAATGTATTCTCAAGAGAGGAATAAGGGAGGAGCCATTGAGCATAGAATTACGGGAACAGGGAGTTTATACACACGGTGTATCCCCACAGCTAGCGTATAGAAATAACAAGATTGAAAAAAATAAATGAAACAAAAAAAATAAGAAGAAATAAAACTAAAAGGTAATGAAAAACAGGACGAAAGTGAACCGAAAATAAGATGGTCCGTAACAAACAAAAAACTAACCTAATTCAACAAATGGTGCGCCTACCTTACTTTTAGCTTAAGACTTCACATCTTTCCCAAAGGACCGCAAATTGCCTTAGATACAATATTTGAATCCCTCTGCGGAGATTTGGTACAAAATATATCCGAAGATTCATAAGAAGCTAAGGCATCTTTTTCAGTGGTAAAGGTACAAGTATCTACGGTGCTCGAGTACGACCAACACGAGATACAATTAGGGATTCCAGAGAACTACTTTGTTGTTCTAGATAACGAGAACTGGAAATAAATTAGATTGCGAGAATTGGATTACGAGAACTGAAAAACGTGTGACACTCAAAGAATATTTCATTCATTGGAGTTTTACCGCACTCCACGAAATGGTTTTTATCGATAACCACGTTGATGTATCAAGATCATGACCACAAAATATTGACTGTAAATAAATACAGGAAGTCCCACAAGATATATCATAAAAAGAACCTTCATTTCTCAAAGGGTAATATAATAAAACACACATCAGGACAACTTCCAGATTTTTAATTTTAATATTCCCTTAGTGAAACGCATTTTATTTAAAGTGTTGTCAGTTTTCGGGACTGTTCATTTCTGGCCTTTAATAAATTTTTCTAAAACTGTCATCAACGTCCTATTGATTATCTTTTGGATGTTTTCATCAACTCATCAATTGTGATCCCATTAAGACGTATGATTCTAGTTACACCGAGAGACCAAAAAATTACATTTTAATCAAGTGGTTTTCGCATACAATGCTCTCTCTGTTCATAACCGTCAGCTGCATAGCCTTCTCTGTTCTTTGACCTTACTATATCTAACAATTTCTTCTTGACATAACCTTTAAGGTAACAGTAAACATCAATTAACCAAACACCATAGCTGATTCGAAAAGAAACATCCGAGTGCAAATCAGGAATATCGACAGCAGCACGAGAAATATTACCAAGATTTTAAATAAAAAAAATTTAAGCGCTACTGCGAAAAAACACACTTACTCGAGATTTTTATTTGTACAAGTTCAAAAATATAGTTCTAAAGAAAAATAAGGCCCCTAACAAATGTTCCGAGAGATGGTGAATCGCTCTATTCCCAATGACTTTTGCGGTTGACATAAAATTAATCATAGAGCATCTGTGATTAAACACTCTTTATAAACTTATGATTAAAAAAAACACTAGGTAACAAACCAGGAAAGTAAGAATGGTACTGGAATTTTTGCCATGACTTATCCATTTAAATCCAAGATTTTAATTTGTTGTTCAACAATCGACAGGTATTATGCGTTGTACGTAACTCGCCCAGAAGAAACGTTTTCATGTTGTGGTCACTCTATTGTTCTATTTGCCCTTTTTTCGAAGTTTGGTTACTTTATAATTTACTTCTTCAGCTCCATAAATGCGCTTTCTATAATTGAGATTGATAAAAGACTTTCTTGTACGCAGAGAAAATTAAATTTTATTACGCCTTTCACTCGCTAATGATTTCAGAATGCTATTCCAACTCCTGGAAAAATGAATAACTCTACCTCTAAGATAGCATCTTGCTCATCGCACAAGAAGAGAATTAGAACGTGAATAGCTGAGCTGAGGACGAACACTTGGTGTGCTTGCGTGAATGGGCGTGCAGGACGCGTACGTAGAGTGCGAGCACAGTGCGAAGATCTGTTACGAACACAAGATGTCTAGATGTAGAACACCCCCAAGATAGTCCGACAAAATAACGTATTAAAATTATAAACTAGCAAACACGAGTACATCAAGTACCTGTACGAAAAACAGACTTTTAAATACATGCATGACGTTACCGAGAGCGGCGCCTAAGATTAGACGTACAGACATTGGAATGAAGTTGTTGAAGGAGACGCTACGCTGAAACCTTAAGATACGAAACATAGGCCATAACAGAGCGTGACGCCGCAACGAGACGCAATTAAGAGCAGCTGCTACAGTGGACCACAGGAGACCCAGCCAGACCAGAGCGGAGCCATGCAGCGGACTGTGGAGCTGCGCGGCTTTGCCCAACCAACACTCCAGCAGGGCTGGCCAAACAAACTCGTCCTCGAGAGCCCTTCCAATATGCTAATAAATAATAGCTTTGTTCCTGCTTACTCATTTATCATAATAGAGCGCAGAAGGTAACACCATTACGAGTCGTGAGGTCGCTGATGCCCTACAGATCTTCCTACTCTGCTCCTCCGTCTTCTTCTCCAAGGCACAACACAGTAAAATTTTTTCCGTGTTCATTTTCTCTCTACCAGTTCAGGAGAGCATTGAGAATCTCTTCAGTGGACTGCCATGACTCGGCTAAACCTAAACAAAAATGGCACGGCTCGGAAAAAAGGATGATGCATCATGCAGAGGCACAATGCGCAAGAAAAACTGCTGTAAAAAGCAAAGATGTCAAAAGTTAAATTTTTGCATTGAAAATCCTTCAATTAATATGAGACGTTCCGAGAACTTGCAGAATATTACACTGAAATGAAGAAATAATGTCGAACATTGAAGTCCATAACGATTAAGGCTACAGCAAGACATTCGTTGAGAGGGAAACAACATACATGCTAGGGGACAGGGACAGTTTTGAAACACATTTATCGTTTTTTCTGTTCAGTCATTCTTCGGTGAACTCCAAAAAGAAACGTTTTCCACAAGTTTAAAGAACCATTTTTACGATAGACAAATCTTCTCCAGATAAGATACGAGAGCAAGCGATGTTTTTACTAGAATTTATGCATCTAAAGCTTTTCACAATTAATTAAGTTAGCCATTTACATTTTCAACTTATAAATTTGCAAAAAAATCTGAGCAGTGTAGTTACTCAGATATGCTGGCGCAGTAGTGCTATTAAAATATTCCAATAAAGTGTCTGTGGCCGCCAGTATACAAACTTGGTTTGAAAGGAGCACTGCCGTTTAGTGTGCAATGAATGATTTTAAAAATAAGTTGGTTCCAGTGTTATATGGTTCAGTAATGCGTGGACATAAGAAAAGCTGGAATGAAGAGAACGGTTATCCTCTAAGTTAGGTGGAGTGCGAAGTCCAAAAAGATTTTGTTGAACAGAGAAAGGAACGAGACACGTAAAAGGACTTACGTACCAAGAGATTCATCAACTCAAGATCATGTATAGTGTTGTTCAATTGGGGAGACGAAATGACATCGCAGCGAAGTAAGAAATGACATTACAAGACGAGAAGATGAGTACAGTAGTCATTCGACGGTCTCGAGTGAGGAATTGCTGAGATGCATAAATTTGCCTACAGCGTTTTCGTAATAACATAGAATCAACATTGGAGAATAAACATAAACCGGTCATTTTATGCTTTGAAAATTCAGAAAAAAGGATCAGCAGCCCCGAAAAAGTCTTGTCCCGTACGTGGCTTTATACGTTAGGAATTTGAGCATTGAGCGAGGCCTCACTATGTTAAAGCAGAAGAACACTAGCAAATTAGTTCGGATTTATAACAAAAAACAACCGGCAGGGCTCTCACCATGAGTCATGAATGTGGCGTACACCGATGATCAGACTAGTTTTTAGCCACCTTACCTCCTTCCTGACTGCTGGCGGAGGTGCCCAGGTAAATGAATATCCGGTAAAGGATGTGCGAGCATTGGTTCTATAGGTCTCTTGTGGCAGAGGATGTTAGGACCGTGCCGTGGTTACGGGGTCTGTGCCGATAAGCGGCAGCTGATTGTGACGTTCTTGGTCGTCTTGTACTCGGGTATCTCTTGCCAATGAGGATGAGAACGAGGCTACTGAAAGTGCTTTTCTATTTCAAGAATCTGCCTTCGTGTAAACTAAAAATTGAATCGCATTCAGCGTCGAACATTATACATTATACCTCCAGTTTCATCAATGAGCATTTTATCATTGATAGTGGTATACTATGTACTATTAAAAACAATAACTGTTCGCAAATTATTAAAAATTATGTGTTCAGTACCATTATTTTTATCACTAAATGTTAGAGCCGTGAACACAGCACCCCTTACTTTAACGCTATTCTATAGGGAGAGCTAAAACGCATCACTGCTATACAGCATTATTTCACATCTATAAACTTTGACATCACCGTGATAATACTAACTAACCCAATTACAATGAGTAAACTGGTGAGCCATGGTTCTACCCCCATCAGATAATATCGT